>CM035804.1:989977-1074977 GCA_020466265.1 Siphamia tubifer
GGTGTCAAACGGTCGTTCCGCACACATTAAACTGGTGTCAAACGGTCGTTCCGCACACATTAAACTGGTGTTAAACAGTCGTACCACACATTAAACGGGTGTTAAATGGTCTTGCCACACATTAAACTGGTGTTACATATTCGTACCGCACACATTTCACTTGTGTTAAATGGTCGTACCGCACACAAACTGGTGCTAAATGGTCATGTCGCACGCATTAAACTGGTGTTAAATGGCCGTACCGCACACATTAAACTGGTGTTAAACGGTCGTACCGCACACATTAAACTGGTGTTAAACGGTCGTACCGCACACATTAAACTGGTGTGAAACGGTCGTACCGCACACATTAAACTGGTGTCAAACGGTCGTACCGCACACACATTAAACTGGTGTTAAATGGTCGTACCACACGCATTAAACTGGTGTTAAATAGTCATACCGCATACATTACACTTGTGTTAAATGGTCCTACCGCAAACATTAAACTGGTGTCAAACGGTCGTACCGCACACACATTAAACTGGTGTTAAACAGTCGTACCACACATTAAACGGGTGTTAAACGGCCGTACCACACACTAAACAGGTGTTAAATGGTCGTACCACATATTAAACTGGTGTTACATTTTCGTACCGCACACATTTCACTTGTGTTAAATGGTCGTACCGCACACAAACTGGTGCTAAATGGTCATGTCGCACGCATTAAACTGGTGTTAAATGGCCGTACCGCACACATTAAACTGGTGTGAAACGGTCGTACCGCACACATTAAACTGGTGTTAAACGGTCGTACCGCACACATTAAACTGGTGTTAAACGGTCGTACCGCACACATTAAACTGGTGTTAAACGGTCGTACCGCACACATTAAACTGGTGTTAAACGGTCGTAACGCACACACATTACAATGGTGTTAAATGGTTGTACCGAACACATTAAACTGGTGTTAAACAGTCGTACCACACACATTAAACTGGTGTTAAATAGTCATACCACATACATTACACTTGTGTTAAATGGTCGTACCGCACACATTAAACTGGTGTTAAACAGTCGTACCACACATTAAACTGGTGTTACATTTTCGTACCGCACACATTTCACTTGTGTTAAATGGTCGTACCACACACATTAACCTGGTTTTAAACGGCCGTACCACACATTAAACTGGTATTAAACGGTCGTACCGCACACATTAAACTGGTGTTAAATGGTCGTACCTCACACATTAAACTGGTGTTAAAAGGTCGTACCGCACACATTAAACTGGTATTAAACGGTCATACCGCACACATTAAACTGGTGTTAAATGGTCGTACCGCACACACAGACTGGTGTTAAACCGTCTTATCGCACACATTAAACTGGTGTTAAATGGTCGTACCGCACACATTAAACTGGTGTTAAATGGTCGTACCGCACACATTAACCTGGTGTAAATGGTCGTACCGCACACATTAAACTGGTATTAAACGGTCATACCGCACACATTAAACTGGTGTTAAATGGTCGTACCACACACACAGACTGGTGTTAAACCGTCTTATCGCACACATTAAACTGGTGTTAAATGGTCGTACCGCACGCATTAAACGGGTGTTAAATGGTCTTACCACACATTAAACTGGTGTTAAACAGTCGTACCACACATTAAACGGGTGTTAAATAGTCATACCGCATACATTACACTTGTGTTAAATGGTCGTACCCTACACATTAAACTGGTGTCAAACGGTCGTACCGCACACACACTAAACAGGTGTTAAATGGTCTTACCACACATTAAACTGGTGTTAAACAGTCGTACCACACATTAAACGGGTGTTAAATAGTCATACCGCATACATTACACTTGTGTTAAATGGTCGTACCCTACACATTAAACTGGTGTCAAACGGTCGTACCGCACACACACTAAACAGGTGTTAAATGGTCGTACCACACATTAAACTGGTGTTACATTTTCGTACCGCACACATTTCACTTGTGTTAAATGGTCGTACCGCACACAAACTGGTGCTAAATGGTCATGCCGCACGCATTAAACTGGTCTTAAATGGTTGTACCGCACACACAGACTGTTGCTAAATGGTCATGCCGCACGCATTATACTGGTGTTAAATAGTCGTACCGCACACATTAAACTGGTGTCAAACGGTCGTACCGCACACACATTAAACTGGTGTTAAATGGTCGTACCACACGCATTAAACTGGTGTCCAACGGTCGTACCGCACACACATTAAACTGGTGTTAAACAGTCGTACCACACATTAAACGGGTGTTAAACGGCCGTACCACACACTAAACAGGTGTTAAATGGTCGTACCAGATATTAAACTGGTGTTACATTTTCGTACCGCACACATTTCACTTGTGTTAAATGGTCGTACCGCACACAAACTGTTGCTAAATGGTCATGCCGCACGCATTAAACTGGTGTTAAATAGTCGTACCGCACATTAAACTGGTGTTGCATATTCGTACCGCACACATTACACTTGTGTTAAATGGTCGTACCACACACATTAAACTGGTTTTAAACGGCCGTTCCACACACTAAACGGGTGTTAAATGGTCGTACCACACATTAAACTGGTGTTAAATATTCGTAAAGCACACATTAAACTGGTGTTAAAAGGTAGTACTGCACACACATTAAACTGGTGTCAAACGGTCGTTCCGCACACATTAAACTGGTGTCAAACGGTCGTTCCGCACACATTAAACTGGTGTTAAACAGTCGTACCACACATTAAACGGGTGTTAAATGGTCTTGCCACACATTAAACTGGTGTTACATATTCGTACCGCACACATTTCACTTGTGTTAAATGGTCGTACCGCACACAAACTGGTGCTAAATGGTCATGTCGCACGCATTAAACTGGTGTTAAATGGCCGTACCGCACACATTAAACTGGTGTTAAACGGTCGTACCGCACACATTAAACTGGTGTTAAACGGTCGTACCGCACACATTAAACTGGTGTGAAACGGTCGTACCGCACACATTAAACTGGTGTCAAACGGTCGTACCGCACACACATTAAACTGGTGTTAAATGGTCGTACCACACGCATTAAACTGGTGTTAAATAGTCATACCGCATACATTACACTTGTGTTAAATGGTCCTACCGCAAACATTAAACTGGTGTCAAACGGTCGTACCGCACACACATTAAACTGGTGTTAAACAGTCGTACCACACATTAAACGGGTGTTAAACGGCCGTACCACACACTAAACAGGTGTTAAATGGTCGTACCACATATTAAACTGGTGTTACATTTTCGTACCGCACACATTTCACTTGTGTTAAATGGTCGTACCGCACACAAACTGGTGCTAAATGGTCATGTCGCACGCATTAAACTGGTGTTAAATGGCCGTACCGCACACATTAAACTGGTGTGAAACGGTCGTACCGCACACATTAAACTGGTGTTAAACGGTCGTACCGCACACATTAAACTGGTGTTAAACGGTCGTACCGCACACATTAAACTGGTGTTAAACGGTCGTACCGCACACATTAAACTGGTGTTAAACGGTCGTAACGCACACACATTACAATGGTGTTAAATGGTTGTACCGAACACATTAAACTGGTGTTAAACAGTCGTACCACACACATTAAACTGGTGTTAAATAGTCATACCACATACATTACACTTGTGTTAAATGGTCGTACCGCACACATTAAACTGGTGTTAAACAGTCGTACCACACATTAAACTGGTGTTACATTTTCGTACCGCACACATTTCACTTGTGTTAAATGGTCGTACCACACACATTAACCTGGTTTTAAACGGCCGTACCACACATTAAACTGGTATTAAACGGTCGTACCGCACACATTAAACTGGTGTTAAATGGTCGTACCTCACACATTAAACTGGTGTTAAAAGGTCGTACCGCACACATTAAACTGGTATTAAACGGTCATACCGCACACATTAAACTGGTGTTAAATGGTCGTACCGCACACACAGACTGGTGTTAAACCGTCTTATCGCACACATTAAACTGGTGTTAAATGGTCGTACCGCACACATTAAACTGGTGTTAAATGGTCGTACCGCACACATTAACCTGGTGTAAATGGTCGTACCGCACACATTAAACTGGTATTAAACGGTCATACCGCACACATTAAACTGGTGTTAAATGGTCGTACCACACACACAGACTGGTGTTAAACCGTCTTATCGCACACATTAAACTGGTGTTAAATGGTCGTACCACACACATTAAACTGGTGTAAATGGTCGTACCGCACACATTAAACTGGTGTTAAATGGTCGTACCACACATTAAACTGGTTTTAAATGGTCGTACCACACACATTAAACTGGTGTTAAATGGTCGTACCGCACACATTAAACTGGTATTAAACGGTCGTACTGCACACATTAAACTGGTATTAAACGGTAGTACCGCACACATTAAACTGGTGTTAAATGGTCGTACCGCACGCATTAAACTGGTGTTAAATGGTCGTACCGCACACATTAAACTGGTGTTAAATGGTCGTACCGCACACATTAAACTGGTATTAAACGGTCGTACTGCACACATTAAACTGGTATTAAACGGTAGTACCGCACACATTAAACTGGTGTTAAATGGTCGTACCGCACACATTAAACTGGTGTTAAATGGTCGTACCGCACACATTAAACTGGTGTTAAATGGTCGTACCGCACACATTAAACTGGTATTAAACGGTCGTACTGCACACATTAAACTGGTATTAAACGGTAGTACCGCAAACATTAAACTGGTGTTAAATGGCCGTACCGCACACATTAAACTGGTATTAAACGGTAGTACCGCACACATTAAACTGGTGTTAAATGGTCGTACCACACACACATTAACCTGGTGTAAATGGTCGTACCGCACACATTAAACTGGTGTTAAATGGTCTTACCACACACATTAAACTGGTGTTAAAAGGTCGTACCGCACACATTAAACTGGTATTAAACGGTCATACCGCACACATTAAACTGGTGTTAAATGGTCGTACCGCACACACAGACTGGTGTTAAACCGTCTTATCGCACACATTAAACTGGTGTTAAATGGTCATACCGCACACATTAAACTGGTGTTAAATGGTCGTACCACACACATTAAACTGGTGTAAATGGTCGTACCGCACACATTAAACTGGTGTTAAATGGTCGTACCACACATTAAACTGGTTTTAAATGGTCGTACCACACACATTAAACTGGTGTTAAATGGTCGTACCGCACACATTAAACTGGTGTTAAATGGTCGTACCGCACACATTAAACTGGTGTTAAATGGCCGTACCGCACACATTAAACTGGTATTAAACGGTAGTACCGCACACATTAAACTGGTGTTAAATGGTCGTACCACACACACATTAAACTGGTGTTAAATGGTCGTACCGCACACATTACTTGAGCTCTGTGTTTGTTATTAGTAAATGTCATCTTGTGTTCTACTGCTAGTGTTCATTTTTAAAGATATTCTATGTAGAGATAACAAAGCTTCCTCTTCATAACCTGCACTATTTTGATAAAGAGTTTGTGCAGTGGAATGACTGAAGCAAAATGGGTTTTTTTGTTTTGTTTTTTACCGATGGCAGAAAATTATGACCAGACAACAGATATGTGGTCACCCATTGGTCAAACAGGTGTCAGTTAACATCCCTAACCCCAGCCTTTTCCCTAACTCTAATAAACATAATAAACATGTAATTAATATATAATACACATTGTATTGGCATGTAATAAACATGTAACAAATATTATTGCCACGTTACAAACATTCATGTTTAATTGGTATGTTGATATAATGTCATAAATGTGTAATAAATTTTCAATAACCATATTACAAACATGTTATAACACTTACCATGTTCATAATCCTACTCTTAATTTGTACCCTAACCCTAGTCTCAACCCTAACCCTAGGCCCAGGTACTTCTGGGAAAGTCCTGTTAAATGTTAAGCTTAGTTATTACCAATACCTGCGCTCACATCTGCATATATACCACACATCTCCAAATTATTCCACCAAGGGCCAGTCTGGCAGCAGGTTTTTGTTCCACCAGCAGCATTAGCAGTAGCAGCAGCATTAGCATTAGCAGCAGCATTAGCATTAGCAGCAGCATTAGCATTAGCATCGGCATTAACATTAGCTGCAGCACACTAGACTTGACTCAATTAATCAGCTGATCTCAGTCTTTAGAGTGGATTGGCCAAAATTTCAACTCTTGGTTGGTTGGAAAAAAAAACCCTGTTGCGACACCAGCCCTTTGTGGAATAGTTTGAACATATCTGATGTAAAGTGTTAAAAATAGACAAACTTCACTTCAAGTTGAAGTGAGTAAAAAGGTTCATATTTATAAACAGTGACATCCTTGTGATTGTTAGGATGATGGAGCAGCATCAGATGCAGCAGGTTCACAAGGAGAGAGAGCGACGGACATCAGGATCAGGTGAGGCTTAAACATGCGCTGCTAGCTACACAACTCTCACTGCCACTCATAGAGACTCATCAGGGTACAGTGTCATCAGGGTACAGTGTCATTAGGGTACAGTATCATCAGGGTGGAGTGTCATCAGGGTACAGTGTTATTAGGGTACAGGGTAATTTGGGTACAGTATGATCAGTGTAGAGTGTCATTAGGGTACAGTGTCATCAGGGTACAGTGTCATTAGGGTACAGTACCATCAGGGTAGAGTGTCATTAGTGTAGAGTGCCATTAGGGTACAGTGTCATCAGGGTACAGTATCATCAGGGTAGAGAGTTATTAGTGTAGAGTGTCATTAGGGTACAGTGTCATCAGGTTACAGTGTCATCAGAGTACAGTGTCATTAGGGTACAGTATCATCAGGGTACAGTATCATCAGGGTGGGGTGTTATCAGGGTACAGTGTTATTAGGGTACAGGGTCATTTGGGTACAGTGTCGATAGGGTACAGTGTCATCAGGGTACAGTATCATCAGGGTAGAGTGTCATTAGTGTAGAGTGTCATCAGGGTACAGTGTCATTAGGGTACATTATCATCAGTGTAGAGTGTCAATAGGGTACAGTGTCATAAGGGTACAGTGTCATTAGGGTACAGTATCATCAGGGTACAGTGTCATTAGGGTACAGTATCATTAGGGTAGAGTGTCATTAGTGTAGAGTGCCATTAGGGTACAGTATCATCAGGGTACAGTATCATCAGGGTACAGTATCATCAGGGTAGAGTGTCATTAGGGTAGAGTGTCATTAGTTTAGAGTGTCATTAGGGTAGAGTGTCATTATTGTAGAGTGTCATTAGTGTAGAGTGTCATCAGGGTACAGTGTCTTCAGGGTACAGTATCATCAGGGTAGAGTGTCATTAGTGTAGAGTGTCATTAGTGTAGAGTGTCTTTAGTGTAGTGTCATCAGGGTACAGTGTCTTCAGGGTACAGTATCATCAGGGTAGAGTGTCATTAGTGTAGAGTGTCATTACGGTACAGTGTCATCAGGGTACAGTGTCATTAGGGTACAGTATCATCAGTGTAGAGTGTCATTAGTGTAGAGTGTCATTAGGGTACAGTGTCATCAGGGTACAGTATCATCAGTATAGAGTGTCATAAGGGTAGAGTGTCATTAGTTTAGAGTGTCATTAGGGTACAGTGTCATCGGGGTACAGTGTCATCAGGGTACAGTGTCATCAGGGTACAGTGTCATTAGGGTACAGTATAATCAGGGTACAGTGTCATCAGGGTACAGTGTCATCAGGGTACAGTGTCATCATGGTACAGTGTCAGCAGGGTACAATGTCATTAGTGTAGAGTGTCATCAGGGTACAGTATCATCAGGGTACAGTGTCATCAGGGTACAGTGTCATTAGGGTACAGTATAATCAGGGTACAGTGTCATCATGGTACAGTGTCAGCAGGGTACAATGTCATTAGTGTAGAGTGTCATCAGGGTACAGTATCATCAGGGTAGAGTGTCATTAGTGTAGAGTGTCATTACGGTTCAGTGTCATTAGGGTACAGTGTCATCAGGGTACAGTGTCATCAGGGTAGAGTGTCATTAGGGTAGAGTGTCATCAGCGTACAGTATCATCAGGGTAGAGTGTCATTAGTGTAGAGTGTCATTACGGTACAGTGTCATTAGGGTACAGTGTCATCAGGGTACAGTGCCATTAGGGTACAGTATCATCAGGGTAGAGTGTCATTAGTGTAGAGTGCCATTAGGGTACAGTGTCTTCAGGGTACAGTATCATCAGGGTAGAGTGTCATTAGTGTAGAGTGTCATTACGGTTCAGTGTCATTAGGGTACAGTGTCATCAGGGTACAGTGTCATCAGGGTAGAGTGTCATTAGGGTAGAGTGTCATCAGGGTACAGTATCATCAGGTTAGAGTGTCATTAGTGTAGAGTGTCATTACGGTACAGTGTCATTAGGGTACAGTGTCATCAGGGTACAGTGCCATTAGGGTACAGTATCATCAGGGTAGAGTGCCATTAGTGTAGAGTGCCATTAGTTTAGAGTGTCATTAGGGTAGAGTGTCATTATTGTAGAGTGTCATTAGTGTAGAGTGTCATCAGGGTACAGTGTCTTCAGGGTACAGTATCATCAGGGTAGAGTGTCATTAGTGTAGAGTGTCATTGCGGTACAGTGTCATTAGGGTACAGTGTCATTAGGGTACAGTGTCATCAGGGTACAGTGTCATTAGGGTACAGTATCATCAGGGTAGAGTGTCATCGGGGTACAGTGTCATCAGGGTACAGTGCCATTAGGGTACAGTATCATCAGGGTAGAGTGTCATTAGTGTAGAGTGCCATTAGGGTACAGTATCATCAGGGTACAGTATCATCAGGGTAGAGTGTCATCGGGGTACAGTGTCATCAGGGTACAGTGCCATTAGGGTACAGTATCATCAGGGTAGAGTGTCATCAGGGTACAGTGCCATTAGGGTACAGTATCATCAGGGTAGAGTGTCATTAGGGTAGAGTGTCATTAGTGTAGAGTGTCATTAGTGTAGTGTCATTAGTGTAGAGTGTTATCAGGGTACAGTATCATCAGGGTAGAGTGTCATTAGTGTAGAGTGTCATTACGGTACAGTGTCATTAGGGTACAGTGTCATCAGGGTACAGTGTCATTAGGGTACAGTATCATCAGGGTAGAGTGTCATCGGGGTACAGTGTCATCAGGGTACAGTGTCATTAGGGTACAGTATCATCAGTGTAGAGTGTCATTAGTGTAGAGTGTCATCAGGGTACAGTATCATCAGTATAGAGTGTCATTAGGGTAGAGTGTCATTAGTTTAGAGTGTCATTAGGGTACAGTGTCATCAGGGTACAGTGTCATCAGGGTACAGTGTCATCCTGGTACAGTGTCATCAGGGTACAGTGTCATTAGTGTAGAGTATCATCAGGGTAGAGTGTCATTAGTGTAGAGTGTCATTACGGTTCAGTGTCATTAGGGTACAGTGTCATCAGGGTACAGTGTCATTAGGGTACAGTATCATCAGGGTAGAGTGTCATCGGGGTACAGTGTCATCAGGGTACAGTGTCATTAGGGTACAGCATCATCAGTGTAGAGTGTCATTAGTGTAGAGTGCCATTAGGGTACAGTGTCATCAGGGTACAGTATCATCAGTATAGAGTGTCATTAGGGTACTGTGTCATCAGGGTACAGTATCATCAGGGTAGAGTGTCATTAGTGTAGAGTGTCATCAGGGTACAGTGTCATCATGGTACAGTGTCATCATGGTAGAGTGTCATCAGGGTACAGTGTCATTAGGGTACAGTATAATCAGGGTACAGTGTCATCATGGTACAGTGTCATCAGGGTACAGTGTGATCAGGGTACAGTATCATCAGGGTAGAGTGTCATTAGTGTAGAGTGTCATTAGGGTAGAGTGTCATTAGTGTAGAGTGTCATTAAGGTGCAGTGTCATCATGGTACAGTGTCATCAGGGTACAATGTCATTAGGGTACAGTGTCATCAGGGTACAGTGTCATTAGTGTAGAGTGTCATCAGGGTACAGTGTCATCAGGGTACAGTGTCATTAGTGTAGAGTGTCATTAGGGTACAGTGTCATCAGGATACAGTGTCATCAGGGTACAGTGTCATCAGGGTACAGTATCATTAGGTTAGAGTGTCATTAGGGTAGAGTGTCATTAGTGTAGAGTGTCATTAGGGTACAGTGTCATTAGTGTAGAGTGTCATTGGGGTAGAGTGTCATTAGGGTAGAGTGTCATTAGTGTAGAGTGTCATTAGGGTACAGTATCATTAGTGTAGAGTATCATTAGGGTAGAGTGTCATTAGTTTAGAGTGTCATTAGGGTACAGTGTCATTAGTGTAGAGTGTCATTAGGGTACAGTGCCATTAGTGTAGAGTGTCATTCGGGTAGAGTGTCATTAGTGTAGAGTGTCATTAGGGTAGAGTGTCATTAGTGTAGAGTGTCATTAGGGTACAGTTTCATTAGTGTACAGTGTCATTAGTGTACAGTGTCATTAGAGTACAGTGTCATCAGGGTACAGTGTCATCAGGGTACAGTGTCATTAGAGTACAGTGTCATCAGGGTACAGTGTCATCAGGGTACAGTGTCATTAGTGTAGAGTGTCATTAGGGTACAGTGTCATCAGGGTACAGTGTCATCAGGGTACAGTATCATCAGGGTAGAGTGTCATTAGGGTAGAGTGTCATTAGTGTAGAGTGTCATTAGGGTACAGTGTCATCAGGGTACAGTGTCATCAGGGTACATCATCATCAGGGTAGAGTATCATCAGGGTAGAGTGTCATTAGGGTAGAGTGTCATTAGTGTAGAGTGTCATTAGGGTACAGTGTCATTAGTGTAGAGTGTCATCAGGGTACAGTATCATCAGGGTAGAGTGTCATTAGGGTACAGTGTCATTAGTGTAGAGTGTCATTAGTGTAGAGTATCATTAGTGTAGAGTGTCATTAGGGTAGAGTATCATTAGTGTAGAGTGTCATTAGGGTACAGTGTCATTAGTGTAGAGTGTCATTAGGGTACAGTATCATTAGTGTAGAGTGTCATTAGGGTACAGTGTCATTAGTGTAGAGTGTCATTAGGGTACAGTGTCATTAGTGTAGAGTGTCATTAGGGTACAGTATCATTAGTGTAGAGTGTCATTAGGGTACAGTGTCATTAGTGTAGAGTGTCATTAGGGTACAGTATCATTAGTGTAGAGTGTCATTAGGGTACAGTGTCATTAGTGTAGAGTGTCATTAGGGTACAGTGTCATTAGTGTAGAGTGTCATTAGGGTACAGTGTCATCAGGGTCATTAGGGCACTCTTCAGTCTATACTTCAGTCAACATAAACATTAATGAATACCACAGATTCCAGTCTGGTAGTTTTTTTCCCAACATGCTTTGTGTTAGTCTTTCAGTCACTGCTCCCCAGTCTTTCAGCCTTTATACTTTTTTATCCATGCATACGTGTAAGTGTTCAAGTCTGTCCCTTAAGTACACAGTACAGACTTAAACATGTCTTTTTATCCCTGTGAGTGGACAAACCAGACCCCCCCCCCCCAGTCCCTGCAACATGTTCTACTGCCAATGTCTTTATTCCAGCTACTGTTGGGGGGTGTCGAGCCAAAGTTTGTAATAACGCTGCATTTTGTAAGAAGTGTCCAAAATGTCATATGTTATGTAATAAACTAATAAACAACACATTTTGTTACAAATTTTGTCGCTTTAGTTTAGTTTAGTTTATTTTCGTTTTTAAAAGATGGTAAATGGATAAGAAAGTAGAAACACAAATACTAGATCACTCCGAGTAATCTACTTTTAGTGATCTAGATTTTTAGGTTTTTTATATATAAGGCCTATTAAGTGAAGTCAAAATCATCTAAATCAATTTTTTAAACCATCTAAGGGATTCTTAATGATCCATAAAATAAATGGTTAGTGAACACAGAAAACTGGTTTATAAATAAGTTCTGAACCACTGATCTAGTTTAATGTGTTAGCGTTAGCGTTAGCACAGACTGGTGCTCCTTCACTGAAGTCTGAACTCTAAAACTGATCTAGTTTAATGAAGGTTAGGATTAGGGTTCAATGTTCAGACCATGTAAATGTTCTGCATTTATATAGTTCTTTTCCACCTTCATGGTGCTCAAAGCTCTTTACATTAGCCTCACATTCACCCATTCACACACACACTCATACACCAGTAGGTTTCTATGGTCTAAGGTCAGTCCTACTGGGGGCCTAAGTGAGGGTTCAGTGTCTTGCCCAAGGACACTTCGACATGTGGACAGCTAGAGCTGGGAAGCGAACCGCCAACCTCCCGGTCATTGGGTGACCCACTCTACCAACTGAGCCACAGCCGCCCATGTGAAAGACCAAAACCTGTGATATTACCACTGATGTGTTTTAGCTGTTGACCTTTATTGTGACCTTGACCTTTGATCTTCATTGCCCAAATCTAATGGGTTCTTCCTTGACCCATTATCTACCATTCTCAAAGTCAGAGAATTCTCAGAATATGTTCAGAACTTTTTCGTAATCCTGCTGACAGACAGACAAATGAATATCCATTTGTTCTTTGGATCCATGTCCTTGTTGACACCAAAGCTCTGAACGATCGTGAAGAATTGGTGACGCTAAAGTGTGAACAACAGAACTGTGTACGCACACACGTGATTCAATTCAGCTGAAATTTGGTCCAGTTCATCTTGTTATCCAACCACAAATTTCAGAACAATCTGTCAAGAATTGCTGAAACTAGAGTGCGAACAATAAATAGTCAATATTTGGTGACCTTTGACCGTGAGCGAGAACCATGAAGATCAATGATTTATCAGTCTAATATTCAGTTTGATGAAGCCTATATCAAATCTATATTTACCCAAGATGTTTGAAATCAATGGCTGTGTCCGAAACCACTCACTCACTTCCTACTCCCTACGTAGGGAAATACATGTAGTTCACTACATAGTGAACTTAATTGAAAATGTTTCGGACACTACTACGGCGTCGTTTAAATGTGTCATCATTCTCGAAGAATTAAAACGTAACAGTATCGTCTCAAAAAATTAAAATAGTTTTTAAGGTTTTTTGTATTACCGTCTGAGCAATAAAATAAAACATGAATAAACTTGGCTCATGACTGTTTCACTGTTACTAACTGTTATTAACTGTTATTAACTGTTATTAACTGTTATTAACTGTTATTAACTGTTATTAACTGTTACTAACTGTTATTAACTGTTATTAACTGTTATTAACTGTTATTAACTGTTATTAACTGTTATTAACTGTTATTAACTGTTATTAACTGTTACTAACTGTTATTAACTGTTACTAACTGTTATTAACTGTTACTAACTGTTACTAACTGTTATTAACTGTTACTAACTGTTACTAACTGTTATTAACTGTTATTAACTGTTATTAACTGTTACTAACTGTTACTAACTGTTATTAACTGTTACTAACTGTTATTAACTGTTATTAACTGTTATTAACTGTTATTAACTGTTACTAACTGTTACTAACTGTTATTAACTGTTACTAACTGTTACTAACTGTTATTAACTGTTATTAACTGTTATTAACTGTTATTAACTGTTATTAACTGTTACTAACTGTTACTAACTGTTATTAACTGTTACTAACTGTTATTAACTGTTATTAACTGTTATTAACTGTTATTAACTGTTACTAACTGTTACTAACTGTTATTAACTGTTACTAACTGTTATTAACTGTTATTAACTGTTATTAACTGTTATTAACTGTTATTAACTGTTATTAACTGTTAAACAACTCTTGTCTTGCCTGTCATCAAACAGGCAGAGTTAACATTTACCGTTAGTGAACAGCTGTAGTTCTGTCAGTATGTTTCCCATATCAATCTGTCCGTGTTTCTTTTAATCATACAGCTCTCGTAAAGTTTCTGAAGAAAATATTCAAATTTGAGGTGGATCAATGCTCCTTCTGTAATACTGTTGATAAAACACCGGATAATTTATGTATTTTTGGATGTACTGTATCTCAGTGTTTTTGGTCTAAAATACATAATTGGATTTCAGTAAAAATTAACAGTATATCATCCTTTGAATGACATCATATCATGTTTTACACAGATGATTTGGAATCTTCCTTATTAGGCATTGTTAATATAATAATAATTCTGTAAGTATCATATTCACTGTGTAAAATGCAGAAACTCTAAGCCCTCGTTCCCTGGTTTTATTAATGACTTCAAGATTTTTTTTCATGGCTCAAAAAATAAGACATTGGTCGACATTTATTATTTAAACCAAATAACTTCCTTTTGTATTTCTGATCTGTGTTTAATTTGAGGTGCCTGATGTAAACCTTATTTATACATTGTTTAATATTGTATTTTACTGTAGTTTAGGTTTTTTTTTTTTTATAAAACCCCCAAGTTTATGTTTATATATTTTATTTTGCATTTAATTTTAAGTTGTATTCATTATCCTCATTGAGAGTCTGTATATTGTCATTTCAATAAAGTTCTTTTTTTTTTAATCTCCGTCCTTCAGTCATTTTTCGATCCGTGCAATGCGTGACCATCGATGCACGCTACATTTCACAGTAGATTGTAGGATACATTGAGTGACTATATAAGGCTTTGAAGTAGTTCACTACATATTCAGACACGCCTACAAAATGGCCTGGTCCCTGTATATAGGTCCATATGTAGGGAGTATTAAAACTGTTCAAGACTGGACACTGAACAATTTATTAGATTTGTTTTTACCTTTGACCTAGATCCACCAAAATAAATCCCATACCACAGGTGACATTGATGAAACTTCTCATGAAATTACAGACAATTTGCTCAGACACACAGACTGACATACAGACATACATACAGACAGACAGACTGACTGACAGACAGACTGACTGACAGACAGACAGACTGACTGACAGACATACATACAGACATACATACAGACATACATACAGACATACATACAGACATACATACAGACATACATACAGACATACATACAGACAGACATACAGACAGACAGACTGACTGACAGACAGACTGACTGACAGACAGACATAGACAGACATACAGACATACATACAGACAGACAGACTGACTGACAGACAGACAGACATACAGACAGACTGACATACAGACAGACAGACATACATACAGACAGACTGACTGACAGACAGACTGACTGACATACAGACAGACAGACTGACTGACATACAGACAGACAGACATACAGACAGACTGACAGACAGACATACATACATACAGACATACATACAGACAGACAGACTGACTGACATACAGACAGACAGACAGACATACAGACAGACATACAGACAGACTGACATACAGACATACATACAGACAGACATACATACAGACAGACAGACTGACATACAGACAGACTGACATACAGACAGAGACAGACATACATACAGACTGACAGACAGACAGACAGACATACAGACAGACTGACATACAGACAGACAGACATACAGACAGACTGACATACAGACATACAGACAGACTGACATACAGACAGACAGACATACAGACAGACTGACATACAGACAGACTGACATACAGACAGACATACAGACAGACATACATACAGACAGACATACAGACAGACTGACATACAGACAGACAGACATACAGACAGACATACAGACAGACATACAGACAGACTGACATACAGACAGACAGACATACAGACAGACATACAGACAGACATACATACAGACAGACTGACATACAGACAGACATACAGACAGACACACATACAGACAGACATACAGACAGACATACAGACAGACATACATACAGACAGACATACAGACAGACTGACATACAGACATACATACAGACAGACATACAGACAGACTGACATACAGACAGACATACAGACAGACACACATACAGACAGACATACAGACAGACATACGTACAGACAGACATACAGACAGACATACAGACAGACATACGTACAGACAGACATACAGACAGACTGACATACAGACATACATACAGACAGACATACAGACAGACTGACATACAGACATACATACAGACAGACATACATACAGACATACATACAGACAGACATACATACAGACAGACATACAGACAGACTGACATACAGACAGACATACAGACAGACATACATACAGACAGACAGACTGACATACAGACAGACATACAGACAGACATACATACAGACAGACATACAGACAGACACACATACAGACAGACATACAGACAGACACACATACAGACAGACAGACTGACAGTAAGGTACCACTTCCTTGTCATAGATAATATCATTTTGGACATTTCTTCATACTCCAGTGTTTTTTTTTTCAAACGTTTCTCTTCAGGGGAATTGTCATATGCTTTTGTGATCATATGCTTTTGTGATCATATGCTTTTGTGATCATATGCTTTTGTGATCATATGCTTTTGTGATCATGGCTCAGTCATGTTGCACTTCTTCTGCTTGTTCTTTTGATGATATTTTAATTCTTTATTTGCTCTTAGCTTGTGTTTTTTAAATGGCTCCTGGTTTTCTCATCTTTTTTTACCTCTGCTTATTTAATAAGTTGTTTGCTTTTCATTCTCTCACGTTTTTCTCTTTTCTGTTTTCCTTTGTTTGTTGCCCTCCTTCCATCTGCATCCCCCTTCTCTCTCTCTCCCTCTCTCTCTGTCTTCTCTCTCCTCTCTTCTCTCTCTCTCCCTCTCTCTCTCCCTCTCTTCTCTCTCTCTCTTTTTGCCCATCACCCACAGTTGTTTCCACCCTCCAGTATAAAGTCTCCACCCCCCCCTTCCACCCAGAAACCCCTCCAGAGTACAGACAGTACAGATCTAGCACACTTCCACCTTCCTACGTCCGTGTGGCCTCCTCTTCCTCGTCTCCCCCCTCCTCCTCCTCTTCTCCTGCTCAGGACAGAGATGGAGTTGGCGGGTCAGTGGTACTGGGCGGGGCTAGGGACAAGGCCCAGCTCTCCTCCCAGCTCTCCACCTCTCTGGCCTCTGCCTTCTCCCCCATCCAGGGTGGAGTGACCCCCACCCAGGGCCGACAGGTCCGTCAGATCCCCCTGTCCCCCCCCACGGCCGCCCGACACCTCCACCAACAGGAAGTCCTCCTCCCCCCCAAACATGGCACCTGGTCTGCATCTCACATGCAGCAGATGTACACCCATCTCCCCCCCTCCTCCTCCCCTCCGGTCATGTTGGCCATGGCCGTAAAGCAGCAGCAGCAGGGTGTGCCCCCCCCTCCCCCTCCTCAACCTGTCCTCCCCGTGGCCCACCCGCTTCTGCCCATGAGGATGAAACCCCCGCCGCCGCTGGTTGACCCCAGCGCTGTGGGTGTGGCCGCCCCACCCTCCCACCCGTATGCCCACCCTCACTCCAATGGCCAATCAGACGAGCCCTCCTACTGTCAGCATCTGCCGCTCACCCCGCAGTTCTGCGAGGCCGTGCCGCTGCCCCCTCTGATAGATCAGCCAGCTCCAGGCCCCACCCCCAACCCCACCCAGTCCCATTACCCCTCCACCTTCTACCCTCAGCAGCAACAGCATCTTCATCATCAGCAGCAGCAGCAGGTGTACCACCAGCAGCAAGCCCCGCCCCCCACTACTACCACCACCTCTTCCTCCTCCTCTTCCTCACCCCCCTTTTACACTCCTGTGTCTGACGGGGGTTCGCCCAAGGAGACCCCCTCCCCAGTCCCCCAACAGGCCCCCATGGCCAGCAGCAGTAAGTATGAGGAGGACGAAGGAGGAGGAAGAGGAGGGGGGACTTTAAAAGAGTTAAAATGATCAGATAAAAAGTTAAAAATACATAAAAAGTCTAAATTATGAGATAGTCACTAAGCACAAGCAGAGTTAATCCATATATAAGATTCTCTGTGTTTTTTTACATGAAAGTATTTGAAGTGAACCTTATATTCTGTAAAATACTGTAACCTTTTGTTTCACAAATGTCATGTCATTTCTCATCCAAATATTGGTACGGGCACGCCCATAAGGTTCATACACAATTGTACACTCATGTTCCACAGTTAGGTCGACCTCCCCAGGGGTCAAGGGTCAAACAGTTCAGTGTTTATGTTCAGACATTAACCCTTTGTGTAACTCCACCCCCTCCTCTCATAGGCCCCCCCGTCTCTGCAGGTCACCCGGCGATTCTTTCTGTGGCTCCTCCTCCAGCTATAGTTCCAGTGCCCATGGCCGGTCCCCCGGCCCCCCCACCACCACCAGGGCCGCCGCCTCCAATGGCGGTGACCCCACCCATGCCCCCGCCTCTGCCGGCCAGTGGGGGACCAAGTGGGGGGCCTCCCGGAATCCAACAGCAGCCGTCTGGACTGGCTGCAGCGCTAGCAGGAGCTAAACTACGTAAAGTCCACAGGGTGAGGGAGGGGTGAGGGGTGAGGAGGGGGTGGGGGTGGGGAAGGAGTGAGGGTAAGGAAAGGGTGTGGAGGGGGTGAGGATTTTATTAAATATGTATAGAGCACAGGTATTAAACGTGCGACCTGGGAACCGCCAAAGGGCCCCATGTGGCCCTGGAATGGAAATATGAAATGAAAAAATGTGTAGAAAAGTAGAAAAACAGTAACAGTGTGTTTGTTTGTTTGTTTGTTTAGAAAGTAACCATTTGTTTGTTGTTCAGGATGAGTCCAGTCCTCCTGGAGGGAAAAGTGAATCTAATCGCTCCAGTGGAGGAAGCGGTGGTGGAGGGGAGGGGCTAATGCAGGAAATGAACGCCTTATTGGCCCGCAGGTAAAATACTGGAATAACTGATGCATTTATTTATATATATATATATATATATATATATATATATATATATATATATATATATATATATATATAATTTTGGAATTTTTTCATTTAAGTTTTTTCACATAATTCAAGAAGAAAATATCTTGAAAGAAAATGTTTTTCAAGATTTTTTGTTTGAAGATATTTTTTAAATATGAAATGAATATAATTTTTTATATATATTTGTCATATCTGGTCCAAATATCTCATCACACTTATTTCAATCTTATTTCAACAAATTTGACCAAAATAATTAAACTTGTTCCATGTACACATTTTCTATAAGCAAAAACAATTATTATATTATTCATTATTTTTCTACATATTTTAAAGGTTGATTTTATTCCAGTGTATAAATGTGTTATTATATAAATGTTTTATTATATAAATGTATTATTATATAAATGTTTTATTATATAAATGTTTTATTATATAAATGTATTATTATATAAATGTTTTATTATATAAATGTTTTATTATATAACAGTGTTATTATATAACAGTGTTATTATATAAATGTTTTATTATATAAATGTTTTATTATATAACAGTGTTATTATATAACAGTGTTATTATATAAATGTTTTATTATATAACAGTGTTATTATATAAATGTTTTATTATATAACAGTGTTATTATATAACAGTGTTATTATATAACAGTGTTATTATATAACAGTGTTATTATATAAATGTTTTATTATATAACAGTGTTATTATATAACAGTGTTATTATATAACAGTGTTATTATATAAATGTTTTATTATATAACAGTGTTATTATATAACAGTGTTATTATATAACAGTGTTATTATATAAATGTTTTATTATATAACAGTGTTATTATATAACAGTGTTATTATATAAATGTTTTATTATATAACAGTGTTATTATATAAATGTTTTATTATATAAATGTTTTATTATATAACAGTGTTATTATATAACAGTGTTATTATATAACAGTGTTATTATATAAATGTTTTATTATATAACAGTGTTATTATATAAATGTTTTATTATATAACAGTGTTATTATATAACAGTGTTATTATATAAATGTTTTATTATATAACAGTGTTATTATATAACAGTGTTATTATATAACAGTGTTATTATATAAATGTTTTATTATATAACAGTGTTATTATATAACAGTGTTATTATATAACAGTGTTATTATATAAATGTTTTATTATATAACAGTGTTATTATATAACAGTGTTATTATATAAATGTTTTATTATATAACAGTGTTATTATATAAATGTTTTATTATATAAATGTTTTATTATATAAATGTGTTATTATATAACACCAATGTTTACAGTTAATAATAAATATTAACAAAACCATATCTTCTTTCTTTATTGTTTATTTTCATGTTTGTTGTGAAGGAGGAAAGCGTCAGAAAAACCTGATGAAGTAAGTTCTATATGTAAATATTTATATGTTTAGAAAAATGTTCAAACCTTCTGTAAACGTTTGTGTTTTTCCTGCAGGATGAGTCCAGTGGTCGAGGACAGAACTCAACAGGTACAAACACTTAAAAAAAAACATGTTGAAGAAACAAACCAAGGTTTTAATGTTGTTGTTTTTATCTTTTAGATGTTGTGAAGAAACCATGGGACAGATCCAACTCTACTGAAAAGACTTCACTAGTGTCCAGGTGAAAAGAAATACATGACAAACAAGTACAAAAATTAACCAAAGCACCGGAAATGAAATTAAAATCTAGTAATTTTTAGTTTAACCATTTGATCAGATGAAAATCAGACAGAATCAATGACAGACAGACTGATCAATCTGATTTAAAAATTAGTTCATAGACAAATCTGGAACTAATCTGATTAAACTATAATTTGATTAAACTAATATTATTAAAGTATAATCTGATTAATATATAATCTGATTAAACTAATCTGATTAAACTATAATCTGATTAAATTAATATGATTAAACTATAACCTGATTAAACTATAATCTGATTAAACTAATCTGATTAAACTATAATCTGATTAAATTAATATGATTAAACTATAATCTGATTAAACTAATCTGATTAAACTACTCTTTAAACTAATCTGATTAAACTATAATCTGATTAACTTCATCTGATTAAACTAATCTGATTAAACTATAATCTGATTAAACTATAATCTGATTAAGCTAATCTGATTAAACTATAATCTGATTAAACTAATCTGATTTAACTATAATCTGATTAAACTAATATGATTAAACTATAATCTGATTAAACTAATTTGATTAGACTATAATCTGATTAAACTACTGTGATTAAACTATAATCTGATTAAACTAATCTGATTAAACTATAATCTGATTAAATTAATCTGATTAAACTATCATCTGATTAAACTAATCTGATTAAACTATCATCTGATTAAACTAATCTGATTAAACTATAATCTGATTAAACTAATCTGATTAAACTATAATCTGATTAAACTTTAATCTGATTAAACTAATGTGATTAAACTATAATCTGATTAAACTAATCTGATTAAACTATAATTTTATTAAACTAATCTGATTAAACTATAATCTGATTAAACTAATCTGATTAAACTATAATCTGATTAAACTAATATGATTAGACTATAATCTGATTAAACTATAATCTGATTAAACTAATGTGATTAAACTATAATCTGATTAAACTACTGTGATTAAACTATAATCTGATTAAACTACTGTGATTAAACTATAATCTGATTAAACTAATGTGATTAAACTATCATCTGATTAAACTAATCTGATTAAACTATAATCTCATTAAACTAATCTGATTAAACTATAATTTCATTAAACTAATCTGATTAAACTATAATCTGATTAAACTAATCTGATTAAACTATAATCTGATGAAACTAATATGATTAGACTATAATCTGATTAAACTATAATCTGATTAAACTACTGTGATTAAACTATAATCTGATGAAACTAATATGATTAGACTATAATCTGATTAAACTATAATCTGATTAAACTACTGTGATTAAACTATAATCTGATTAAACTAATGTGATTAAACTATAATCTGATTAAACTAATGTGATTAAACTATCATCTGATTAAACTAATCTGATTAAACTATAATCTCATTAAACTAATCTGATTAAACTATAATTTCATTAAACTAATCTGATTAAACTATAATCTGATTAAACTAATCTGATTAAACTAATCTGATTAAACTATAATCTGATGAAACTAATATGATTAGACTATAATCTGATTAAACTATAATCTGATGAAACTAATATGATTAGACTATAATCTGATTAAACTAATCTGATTAAACTATAATCTGATTAAACTAATGTGATTAAACTATAATCTGATTAAACTAATGTGATTAAACTATAATCTGATTAAACTAATGTGATTAAACTATAATCTCATTAAACTAATCTGATTAAACTATAATCTCATTAAACTAATCTGATTAAACTATAATCTGATTAAACTATAATCTGATTAAACTAATCTGATAAAAGTCATCTGATTAAATAAACCTGCTGACAAACAAACAAAACCTCTCTCTCCTTCAGGTGAGGGTTTGCTGTGTCTGGAAATACTTGTTTGACCTTTTTTTTTAGCACAACTATTTTTTATTTTGCTTAAATTAAGCAACAAATCTTGGGGGGGGGTAAATAAATATTTTAAATTGAGCCAAAATTTTTACTTCAACAAAAACATAAATACATTTTGAATTGAGCAAAATATATTAATTAATCAAAAAATATTAATATAATAATAATAATAATAATATAGTTAATGAATCCACTCTGATATAGTATTTTGTTGTTGTTTTTTTCCAGGGTCAGACCTATCGGTAGCTCCAGTGAAACAGACACAGAATTTGATCGTATGAAACAGGTAAACAATAATATTTATTTAATTCTCTTTGTGTCGCTGCTAATACACCGTATTAATGTGTTTATATGTTTATAAGTAAACGTGTTTATATATGTTTATAAGTAAACGTGTTTATATATGTTTATAAGTAAACGTGTTTATATATGTTTATAAGTAAACGTGTTTATATATGTTTATAAGTAAACGTGTTTATATATGTTTATAAGTAAATGTTTATATATGTTTATAAGTAAACGTGTTTATATATGTTTATAAGTAAATGTGTTTATATATGTTTATAAGTAAACGTGTTTATATATGTTTATAAGTAAACGTGTTTATATATGTTTATAAGTAAATGTGTTTATATATGTTTATAAGTAAACGTGTTTATATATGTTTATAAGTAAATGTGTTTATATATGTTTATAAGTAAACGTGTTTATATATGTTTATAAGTAAACGTGTTTATATATGTTTATAAGTAAACTTGTTTATATATGTTTATAAGTAAATGTTTATATATGTTTATAAGTAAACGTGTTTATATATGTTTATAAGTAAACGTGTTTATATATGTTTATAAGTAAACGTGTTTATATATGTTTATAAGTAAATGTTTATATATGTTTATAAGTAAATGTTTATATATGTTTATAAGTAAACGTGTTTATATATGTTTATAAGTAAATGTTTATATATGTTTATAAGTAAACGTGTTTATATATGTTTATAAGTAAATGTTTATATATGTTTATAAGTAAACGTGTTTATATATGTTTATAAGTAAATGTTTATATATGTTTATAAGTAAACGGGTTTATAAGTAAATGTGTTCATATATTAGGGGTGTAAATCGGTAAAACCAACGATGGTCCAGTTCTTGGTGGTCAATCCTTCGGTCATTTTGTTTTTTATATCTGTGACCAAGTGTCTTAACAATAACATAGTATTTATTTTCATAAATGTTTACACGTTAAAACTTCACACCAGACGTTTTTCTGTATAGATGGAGGTAAAGTTAAAGGAAATGCAGGCAGCAGACAGGAAGTGACAAAATAAAAGCATATTTATGGATGACATCGCAGATCTGTGGTTGATCCATGCAGACAAATGCTTTTATTTTGAAGGTTTATATCTGTAACATGTTACTGTATAAGTTAAAACTGAAAATAAAACTAAACACTGGGTAGAGAATGTTTAACCATGGGTCTAATGTACCAGGGTACGCGTTTGTAAAATGGACCCGTGCTGGACTCAGTCAGTCAGGCTGGACTGGATCCACTGTGAGTCTCCTGCTGTCATGTCTTTAAAAATACCTCTGACCCCTGACCCTCTGTAAAACCCTGACCCCTGACCCTCTGTAAAACCCTGACCCCTGACCCTCTGTAAAACCCTGACCTCTGACCCTCTGTAAAACCCTGACCCCTGACCCTCTGTAAAACCCTGACCTCTGACCCTCTGTAAAACCCTGACCCCTGACCCTCTGTAAAACCCTGACCTCTGACCCTCTGTAAAACCCTGACCCCTGACCCTCTGTAAAACCCTGACCTCTGACCCTCTGTAAAACCCTGACCTCTGACCCTCTGTAAAACCCTGACCCCTGACCCTCTGTAAAACTCTGACCCCTGACCCTCTGTAAAACTCTGACCCCTGACCCTCTGTAAAACCCTGACCCTCTGTAAAACCCTGACCCTCTGTAAAACCCTGACCCCTGACCCTCTGTAAAACCCTGACCTCTGACCCTCTGTAAAACCCTGACCCCTGACCCTCTGTAAAACCCTGACCTCTGACCCTCTGTAAAACCCTGACCCCTGACACTCTGTAAAACTCTGACCCCTGACCCTCTGTAAAACCCTGACCCCTGACCCTCTGTAAAACCCTGACCCTCTGTAAAACCCTGACCCCTGACCCTCTGTAAAACCCTGACCCTCTGTAAAACCCTGACCCTCTGTAAAACCCTGACCTCTGACCCTCTGTAAACCCTGACCTCTGACCCTCTGTAAACCCTGACCCCTGACCCTCTGTAAAACCCTGACCCCTGACCCTCTGTAAAACCCTGACCCTCTGTAAAACCCTGACCCCTGACCCTCTGTAAAACCCTGACCCCTGACCCTCTGTAAAACCCTGACCCCTGACCCTCTGTAAAACCCTGACCCTCTGTAAAACCCTGACCCCTGACCCTCTGTAAAACCCTGACCCCTGACCCTCTGTAAAACCCTGACCCCTGACCCTCTGTAAAACCCTGACCCTCTGTAAAACCCTGACCCCTGACCCTCTGTAAAACCCTGACCTCTGACCCTCTGTAAACCCTGACCTCTGACCCTCTGTAAACCCTGACCTCTGACCCTCTGTAAACCCTGACCTCTGACCCTCTGTAAACCAGACACCAGCATCAGTTTTTATTAAATCAGTCCCATTATTGTTTTTAGACCAGATTATGTTGATCAGTATTTTCTGTCTGACCTCAGTGATATGTTCAGTGTATTCTACCATTTACAGGAATAATTCACTTTTATCTATTATTTTGTCTTTCTTGAGGAAAAATAAATTTTGTATTTTAAAAATGAGCAGAGTTTTACAAACCTGTTAAATTAGTAAAACTAGATTATCAATTATCTACAGGTATATTTGTCACAATTCAGACACAAAGGCTCAGGTGCAGACAGAAAACCAGCGGATCAGAGTTAGGTAAAATTATTTATTTCCTTTAGAAAAACACAAAAGAAGCCTAGAGTAAGGGTACAGTAAATCTCCCAGAACACAAAACCAAAATACAGAATAAAAACTTAAAGAGCAGCAAAAGTGCTGAGACTACCAGAATAAACAGAACCAAGGACGCAGCGACAACTAGATACAGAGTGCTGGAATAATTTTTACCAAAAGAAAATCAGGATTTAAACTAGCAAACCAAAACTGCTATCACTACACAAAACTAAGTTTAACCACAAAAAACAAAACACTGAGAACTTAACCAACTGGGACGCAAAGATCAAAACTTCCAAGCAGGGCATCAGAGGAGAGGGGAGCTGAGCGGAGAAGCGGGTAGGACAAGGATTTCTGTTATAGGTTTCAGGTGGATTTCCAACAGGAGTGGTTTACGGTCCGGCGTCGAGTTGTGGAATGAGTCTCTTTAAGTACTGAGCCAATCAAGGCCAAACCCACCTCAGCTGAAGTGACAAGGAATCTCTTCCACCTGTTCACAGACCCAAGAAAAACAAAAAGAAAAAGCAAGGGACAGAGTCTGCCACTAGGTCGACCCAGAGGGCATGACAATATTATCATTAGTATCACTTATCTACAGGTATATTATCATTAGTATTCAATTCAATTCAATTTTATTTATAAAGCCCTAAATCACAACAAAGTCGTCTCAGAGGGCTTTACAAAAACATAATCAACAACAGAAATACATGAAAAAGTCCCAAGCATCCCCTGTCCTTAGACACTCCCCCTGTCCTTAGACCCTCCCCCTGTCCTTAGACCCTCCCCCTGTCCTTAGACCCTCCCCCTGTCCTTAGACCCTCCCCCTGTCCTTAGACCCTCCTTCTCGGCAAGAAAAAACTTCCAAACCCAGTGGGAAAAAGAAGAAATCTTGAGGAGAACCACATTGAAGGACAGATCCACTCCCATGGACGGACAGGCTATAGATGAACGTCCATTTATAAATGAAGGAGGGGGGGCTGGTCCAGACAGGCAGGGGCGGGGGTCCGGGGTCACAGGTCGGCACAGGCGAGACACTACAGATCCTGTCGTCCATGGCTCCCGTGCAGGCACTGTCAGGAAAACCACCACTCCCCCCAGGGGGGGAGGGGGGAAAGGGGACACCAGGTGACTAGTCATGAACAGACTTGGTATGAAAGATATGTTATAAAAATGACAGAAACAGGTGTGAGGAAGAGAAAGAGAAGAAAGAACTCAGTGTCTGTACTTCCCCCAGCATTCTAACTCCTAGGGCAGCCTAGACTGAACTGTGACTCATACATCATGTATACATGATATATGAGTCACATCATTTTTAACTAACCTGACCATAGGCTTTCTCGAACAGGAATGTTTTAAGCCTAATTTTAAATGTAGAGACTGTTTTGGCATCTTTAATATTAAAGGGAAGATGATTCCATAAGACAGTAACCATGGTAACTAAAGGCTCTAGCTCCTACTGTACTTTTAGAAACCCTAGGAACTTTCAATAAACCTGCATTCTGAGAACGAAGGGTTCTATTGGGTTGGTACGGAACCAGATCATCTTTAAGATAAGAGGGGCCCATACCATTAACCCCTGACCCCTAACCCTAACCCTAGCCCCTAACCCTAACCCTGGCCCCTAACCCTAACCCATACCATTAATGGTTTTATATGTAAGGAGGAGGATTTTAAATTTAATTCTAGACTCAACTGGTAGCCAGTGAAGGGTTTGGAGCACAGGGGTGATAAGGTTAGGGGTCAGGGGTCAGGGTTTGGAGCACAGGGGTGATAGGGTTAGGGGTCAGGGGTCAGGGTTTGGAGCACAGGGGTGATGTGTTCTCTTCTATTTGATCCTGTTAATAATCTTGCTGCTGCATTTTGAACCAGTTGAAGCTTTTTAGGGAATATTTAGGACACGCTACAAGTAAGGAGTTACAATAATCTAATCGTGATGTAACAAATGTATGAATTAATTTTTCTGCAGTCGTTTTAGACAGAATATTCCTAATTTTGGCTAATATTGCGCAGGTGAAAGAAGGCTGTTCTGCAAGTTTGGTTAATGTGCCCTGACCTCTGACCCCTGACCCTTTGAATGAAAGATCTGGATCAAATAAAACTCCTAAATTTTTAACTGTGGCACTGGGTGTTACACTTAAGTTGTCCAGAGTAACTATGTGCTCAGGTAGGGAGTCTCTCACATTTTTAGGACCAATTATAACGACTTCAGTTTTTTCAGGGTTCAATAAAAGATAATTGGCACTCATCCAAGTCTTTATGTCTTGGACACATGTACTTAGTTTATCTATTTGTCTGGTCTGATCAGGTTTAATCGATAAATATAGCTGTGTGTCATCTGCATAACAATGAAAATTAATGCCATGATTTGTAATGATGTTACCTAAAGGGAGCATATATAGTGTAAACAAAATAGGCCCAAGGACTGACCCTTGGGGCACGCCATAATTAACTCTGGAGGACTGCGATGATTGTTGATTAACGTTAACAAATTGGTAGCGATCAGAAAAATATGATTTAAAGCAGCAGAGGGCTGCTCCTCTAATACCTATATCACATTCTAATCTGTGTACTAAGATACTGTGGTCAATGGTGTCAAAGGCTGCACTAAGGTCTAATAACACCAGGACCCATATTAATCCGATGTCAGCGGCTAATAATAAGTCATTAGTAACTTTAACTAACGCTGTTTCAGTGCTATGATGGGCACGAAAGCCAGACTGAAACTGTTCAAATAAACTATTATCCTGCAGGAATTGGCACAGCTGTTTAACTATTACTCGTTCTAAAACCTTTGACAGGAAGGGCAAATTGGATATAGGCCTATAATTGGCTAAAATGTCAGGATCTAGGGTAGGCTTTTTCAGAATTGGTTTAATAACAGCATATTTAAATGACTGTGGCACATATCCAGTAATTAATGAAGTGTTAATTATATTTAGGACAGTGCTAATAATTAGGGGCAGAATCTGTTTAAAGAGTTTTGTTGTAATTGGATCTAAGAGGCAGGTGATGATTTGGAAGACATGATAATAGATATGACATCAGTTTGGTCTACAGTGGTGAAATTATTTAGTGTTACAGAGGGATTTATTAAAGGGCCTAGGTTTGAAACCACTGCTTTTTCTGATCTAATATTTGGGAGAAATGTGTCTATTTTGTCTCTAATAGTTGATATTTTATTGTTAAAGAACTGCAGGAAATCATCAGAATGGAGCGTGGATGGAATAACTGGTTCCACGGAGGTGTGTCTGTTTGTCAGTTTGGCTACAGTACTGAACAGGAATCTAGGATTATTCTTGTTTTCTTCTATTATGGATGAGTAATATCTAGTTTTGGCTGTACGCAAAGATGGATTATACTTTAGTCAGATATTTTTCCAGGCATTGAGAGAATGTTCTGAATTGGATCGGCGCCATTGCCTCTAATTTACGTGTTGCTTGTTTAATGGAGTGAGTGTCAGTGTTGTACCATGGGGAGGTTAATCTAATCTCAGTAGTTTTTAACTTGAGGGGGGCAACTATATCTAACGTAGTTTGTAGTGCGAGCATGGTACTATCGACTAACTCATCACTTATACTGGGACTAAATGTGTCCTTTACATAATCACATGACATAGACACAAATAGTGACTGAATTAACTCTTTGTACTTTGAGACAGCACGGTCACATAGTATCCTTTTCATTTGTGTTTTAATCACTGAGGTGGAAATATCCTCAAACAAAATCTGGAAGGTCATTAAAAAGTGATCTGAGAGTATGGGATTATGGGTAAAAACGACAAGGTCATTAATTTCAACACCAAGTGTTAAGATCAGATCAAGAGTATGTCTGTGAATGTGGGTTGGTTTATTAACATTTTGGATAAAGCCTAATCCGTCTAGTAGGTCACTAAATGCATTACTAAGAGAGTCAGTGTTGTTGTCAACATGTATGTTCAAATCACCAACTATTATAATCCTATCCCAGTTCAACACTACACTGGATAGAAAGTCAGAGACTTCTAATAAAAACTGTGAATAAGGGCCAGGAGGGCGGTAGACTATGACAAAAAGGACTGGTTTTTGGTTTCTGCAGTTGGGGAAAGTAATGGATGAAACTAGACTTTCAAAGGAATGGTAAGTGGGATTAATTTTATGATTAATTTTAGGGCTAAGACCTAAACTGGAGTGGGATATTACTGCCACTCCTCCACCACCACCACTGGTTCTGGCTGTGTGATAGTTCACATGTGTTGGTGGCGTGGATTCATTTAATGCGACATATTCATCCTGCTGCAGCCAGGTTTCAGTCAGAGCTAAAATATCAATTTTGTAATCACTAATTAGATCGTTTATTAACAGAGATTTGGAAGAAATAGACCTAATATTGATCAGTCCACATTGGATAAAATTGTTAGGTGTTCTTTTAATCTGATTATTACTTAAAACTATTTTTATTAAATTATTTGATCTCACTCCTATAGGTTTTTTAATATTAGGTTTATTTTTTACTATATGGGGTTTATTATTAACTACACAAGGAATCGACACAGTCTTTCTGTTATTTACTACATGGTGGGTTTGTGACAGCTCAGAGTAAAGTGGATGCACAGAGAAGTGTTTTACTCTATGACTCTGCGCCTGGGCCCGCACTCTGGATTGTCATTTTGACAGGCTAAGATTGGTAGCCACATTTTGTGCTAAGAGAGAGGCACCTTCCCAAGTGGGATGTATGCTATCTCTGCGAATGAGCCCAGGCTTTCCCCAGAATGTACGCCAATTATCTAGTAGAACAACATCGTTTTGTGAGCACCATCTAGACAACCAGCGGTTAAATGATGAGAACCTAGAGTACATCTCATCACTGGACAAATTGGGCAGGGGTCCAGAGAATGCTACGGTGTTACACATCGACTTAGCAAGTTTACACACCGATGCTACGTTCAGTTTAAGAACCTCTGATTGTTTCCGTCGGACATCGTTACCACCAGCGTGGATCACGATGCGGCGGAAGCTAGCCCTGCTCTGCTGTAAAAGCCTAAGGTTTCCTTCGATGTCACCGTCAACAGCTACTTCTATCCTCAGTAAAGGAGGCAGGGGACACTATCATTAATATCGCTTATCTACAGGTATATTATCATTAATATCACTTATTTACAGGTATATTATCATTAATATCAGTTATCTACAGGTATATTATCATTAATATCACTTATTTACAGGTATATTATCATTAATATCAGTTATCTACAGGTATATTATCATTAATATCACTTATCTACATGTATATTATCATTAATATCACTTATCTACAGTGTCAAATTCCAAGGTCAAAGGTCACAGCCCTCCATTTCATAGGGTTAAGGCTAGTGCCAGATCAAAACAATATTGCTGTGGTTCTGAGCAACTGGAACTACCCTGAAGCGGTGGGTGATGCATTCGCCTAGCGTCTATGACTGATATGCATAGGGTACGCCCCTCTACCCCCCTAGGATCCTACCTCCTGAAAAAGACCACTTAGCACACAGGAGTGTAGACCCCGGGTCACCCTACTTGTAGTCGTTGCATCATGGTGAATTCGTGGCTCTTGTTAATCAGCTAGGTTTATTTTAAAATTCAGGATTATACAAGAAGTTGTTGACTCCTGCTGTGCATTGCTGCCTGTCGCACCTCCAGGCTGCAGGGTCAGCTGCAGGGTCATCAGCCGGAAACCACCATTCACCAACTTTTCGCTCCTTTAATTCCGGAACGTCTCCTGGTGGTGGAGCAGTGACAGGGACGTCTCCCTGCCACCCCCTGCAGCTGATGGATGTTACCCCCTGCGGCTGTTGTCTGGGGGTTAGGTGTTTGCCTTCCTGCCGGAGAGTCCTACATCTCTCAGAAGGCGTATGGTTGACGGCCCCACAAAGCCACGGCATCCGACCTCCACTGGGCAGATGGTCGTCCTCCAGCCAGCCTCCCGGCACTCAGGAGCCAGCTCTGAGTATTTGGCCTTCTTGCGCTCAAAGGCTGCTTCGATCCCCTCCTCCATAGGTACAGTGAGTTCAATGAGGATTGCCGCTTGTACCTTGGCTGACCACATGACGATGTCTGGCCCCAGGGATGTGGTGGTGATCTCTGTGGGGAACTGAAGCTTCCCGTCAAGGTCAACCCTCATGCTCCACTCCTAGTGAGGGGGGAGCCACCTTGATGTTTACTTTGACCCGATTCATCTCTGTTCCCCCCCTTCCGCAACAAAGATAATCAGGTTGTCTGCAGGTGGTGGTACTCTGCTTCCCCGTTGACAATCCTCCAGTACTTCGGCTAACTTCCTCAGCACCTGGTCATGCTGCCACCTATAGCGGCCCTGTGAAAGTGCGGTCTTACAGCCTGACAAGATGTGCTGCAGGCTTGCGTTGGGAGCGTTACAGAGCATACAAAATTCCTCCCTGCTGAACCACTTGTGAAGATTTCGAGGGCAGGGAAGCGTGTCAGAGGTTGCGCGGATGAGGAAGCTGAGACTCGCCTGCGGGATCCTCCAGTTGGATCTAAGGACGTTATTGTTTATTAAAGGTGGATAAATTATGGACTGACCTGTTATTCGATACCTGGTGGATGCACACAGTATTAAATACCTAACTTTTTACCTCTTAAATTGCACAGTATGAGTGACGTGATTTTAAGCACATGACAATTTACTGGTGCTTAAAATAGCTTTTATTAATTTTCAGTAGTAAATAGCACAGTGTAAGTAAATGACATAAACTGGTAATAAATCAGAAATATAATCACATAGTACAGTATTTCCATGGCACCTAAACTACATACACAACACTTAGGTTTTATTTAAATTAAAGAACCATCCACTTACTCAGTACCATTGGAAATACTTACAAGAAAAATAGAACAATGAAAATAATCCAGACAAAAGGAAAAAGTTCAAAAACTCAATAAAAATAGGTGTTCCTTTTTTAAGAATGTAATCTGACAATGGGGAAGAATCCAAACGATGGAAAAGTCTTAAAAACCATTAATAAAAGGAGGAAATCTAATCCAATGGAAGGGTAATAGTCCAATAGAAGAAAAGTGATCCAAAATCCAGGTGGAAGAGTCCAAAAGTTCATCCAAGTAGAAAAATCCCATCAGAAAATGTCCAGAATGTGAAATATAACTGAATCAAGTCCCAATAGTTCTAATAAATTCAGATTAGTCCAAATAAAATGTCTCAAATGGTTAGTCCTTCACTGTGCCGGATCCAGGGGAAAATGTATAAATCTTTTAAAGAGTTTAAAATAAAATTGAGAAGACCTCCGTAGAAACTTGGCCAAAGATATAAACTAAAAAGTCCTTAATATCAATGTGTCAGAAACACATCAACATTCTTCAGTGTCTGTCAGACAGAATCAGAAATCCTGCTAAGCTTATTCTTTGTCAGCTTTGAGTGAAAACATTTCTTCTTTGTTGGTTTAACTTTTAGACACAGAGACGTGAGTAGATGAAAACCTCTAGTTTAACTACAGATAGATGTAAGCACAGGTAGGTGTACCTGCTTGGCATTACTGCCTGACGCACCTCCGCCGGTGCCATTATACAGACTGCAGGGTCATCAGCCGGGAGGCCACCCTTCACTGATGTTTCGCTCCTTTATCTCCCGGAACATCTCTGGGTGGTGGAGCAGCGACAGGGACGTCTCCCTGCCGCCCCCTGCAGCCTGTTAAAGGATGGTAAACTGGTTTGATCTAACTCTGCAGTTAGTGGCTGAGTCCTGGATTCTTGTTCCTGGACATTAACCTTTATACTAGATGGGCGTGTCCTATACATCCTGTTTAGTCACATCCTGTCAGACCATTTTTATTCATTCATTCATTCATTCATTATCTGAACCCGCTTTATCCTCACTAGGATCACGGGGGTCACTGGGGGCCTAATCCAGCTACAATGGGTGAAGGCGGGGTACACCCTGTATGAGACGCCAGTTCATCTCAGGGCTGAACATATATAGACAAACAATCACTCTCACATTCACACCTATGGACAATTTTAGATTAACCAATTAACCTATCAGTGCATGTGTTTGGATGGTGGGAGGAAACCGGAGTGCCCGGCGAAAACCCACGCGGACACGGGGAGGACATGCAAACTCCACACAGAAAGGTCTGTTACGGGATTCGAACCAGGGTCCTTCTTGCTGTGAGGCACGAGTGCTAACCACTGCACCACCGTGCTAACCACTGCACCACCGCGCTAACCACTGCACCACCGTGCTAACCACTGCACCACCGTGCTAACCACTGCACCACCGCGCTAACCACTGCACCACTGCGCTAACCACTGCACCACCGCGCTAACCACTGCACCACCGCGCTAACCACTGCACCACCGTGCTAACCACTGCACCACCGTGCTAACCACTGCACCACCGTGCTAACCACTGCACCACCGTGCTAACCACTGCACCACCGTGCTAACCACTGCACCACCGTGCTAACCACTGCACCACCGTGCTAACCACTGCAAGTCCTTAAAAGTCCTTAAAAGGACTTGTCTTTCCCTGGCTTTCGACTGCTACCCCCTTGGGTTCTTGCTCCTACATGTCTGTGACCCGTTCTTACTCGCCTGCACTTATTTCGCAACTCTGGTTTGTCCCTTCTTGCGCAAGTCTGGACTTGTCTTACGAAACACAGTGACAGACACAAGTGATGAATCTTACCTACTTTAAACACATCAGAATCATAGACTTAAATCAAATATCCCTTTAAGCAGAAGAATATATTTTTAAAGCCTCTTTCTTTATAGAATAAACCTTCTCCCCTTCACACATCATTCTTAACCTTCATAGGTTTATTCTATTATCCCTTTTTTCTAATACATGCTGCTGCTGCTCTAAGCTTAAAAATCATAAAATTAGGGACTGAAACAGTTAATGAATATAAACAATTTGACAACAGGTATATTGTTCGGTAGTTCCTGCTCTATTGTCTCTACAACACTAAATAAACTAAAGGATATGGTTTTGTAATATTTGTTTCTTTTTCTTCTCAGTAACATAAAGTCCTTGCGGTTAAACTGTCAATTTGTATTGAATCAAACTGAACTGAATCGAACCAAATCATTCACTATTTTTATGAATCGCCCTGAATCAGATCGTAGTCTGTTAATCAAAGTTTGAATCGAATCGTTGTGATAGTGAAAGATTCACACCCCTAATATATATGTATCTAAGTAAATGTGTTTATATATATACAGTATATATATATATATATATATATATATATATATATATATATATATATATATATATATATATATAAAGTAAAAGATTGAATTAACTTATAAAAAAATTCTTCTTAAAGTTTGACTTTTTATGATAAAAAAAATCTAGTTGAATGAACGAAATTAAATAAAATTTCATAGAATTAATTAGATTTAATTTAATATATATTATTTAACTATATATTTTATGTGTGACCTATTGAAGAATTTTTAAGTTGATTCAATGTTTGATTTTTTTCAGTTTATAACTGTATATATATATATATATATATATATATATACATATATATAATATATTTATTAATACAAAAATGAAGTGGTTGTATTTAAATAAACCAGACATTAATGATATATTAATAAATGTATATGCTTATATGTTTGTCAAAAATCATAATTGTGTGATTAAAAATGTATTATTTAATACAAAAATATTGGAACGGGTTTGTTTTCATGTTGCAGGAAATTTTGGATGAAGTTGTACATGAGTTACATAAAGTAAAAGATGAAATCATCCATGGTAAGGCATCCATATTTTCCTCAGTTGTTAGTTTTCCAGGTGGATTTAATCTGGAATCTTCTTAACGCAGTAGTTTCACAGCGTTCTGAAAATAAATACAAATGTTCTGCTAAAACAACCAGACAATAAATCTGATAAATGGAAAAGTTGGATTTCTTTATATTTCTTCACATCAAAAGACTTTAAAAATGACATGTGTAATTAAATGTGAAGTCACATTTATATGTGCACTAATTAGTTTAAACATTATTTAATTTATTTATAGGTTTCGTAAAAGTCAGTTGTGTCAATGTGTCTACAGCGCCACCTAGAAAAGTGTCAATAGTTTGTTTCAGGCCAGATCATCCCTAGTGAAGTTAGAGCTATGAAAGTCAGTACACATGTTCAATATATGATGATGATGAACAAAAAACTGTCTCATGGCCACGCCCATAAACCAACAGGAATTCCACCATCTTGGAATGAAATTTTAAGAACTTTGCTGTCATTTTCACTGTCATCGGAATTTATCTATCTCCTCTTTGGCCGTTGGACCAAATGAGCTCAAAATCGGTGAACACGATCTAGACAAGTGGGACTTCAAAGTTATCCAAAATTTTTTGAAAAGTTACATCGTTTTTATGCTACGCTGTCGCAAAGTTTGCGAAGTTTTTGGGAAAAATTACCACGACATAAATTGCTTCAGGTCGGACATACGAACACCGATTTGGCTGATCTGGCTCTCAGTTCGACACCAGGTTATCAATCGAAATTTCAATTTTGCTCTATAGCGCCCCCTACAAAATCACATTTGCTAAAATGGCTGTAGATTGGGCATACAAACACAGATCTGGCTGAAATTTGACTGGGACGTCACATGGGGAGGTGGTCGTGAGGGACGGCGAAGGTGTTTGAGACTGTTTGCAGTTTTAATTGTATCATTATTTTTTATCATTGTCTTCATCCATCTATACGTCTGGAAAAAATTAAATAAAAATGACTTTTTTTTTCCGCAGCCATCAGACAAGAAATGTGCAGAATGGGAACATCCTAATGTCGCCGTGGGCAACGGTGGAAGGAGAGCAAGTGGAGGAGTTATCTGGAAGAGGACAGCCGTACAGATGGACAGACATGAGGACTGAGGAATGTTTCTGTCACCTCTGGTTCACAGTCGTGCAAAGTTTCAGAGATGTTGTGCCAACATTTAGTCTGGTGGACAGAAGAGAGAAGAGAGAAGAGGGAAGAGAGGGAAGGACAAAAGAGTTAATGAGGAAGAAGACGATGAAGAAAGAAAAGACTGAAAAGTGACGGACTGACAGATGGACAGTTTGTGGTCCTCTCTCTAGACTCAGTCAAACCTGCTGTTAAAACTCTTACAAAGAAAATATTTTGGTTTTCTATGTTTTTACTGTTTTATTATTATTATTATTATTATTATTATTATTATTATTATTATTATTATTTAAAAACAGGCTGTGGTGATGACAATGAGTATTTTATGAATCTATTATAGAAGGATAAAGGAAACTTGCACACTGTTTTATGTCAGACTTTTCCATTTTCTGTTTAATTTTATCCCTATTTCATGACGACAAAAGCACAACATGGACAAAATGGTTCCACAGACTCCCCTGCCCTTTGACTGGCGCTGTTGAGCCACATTTATTAATAATATGTGTCCGTCCATCATTAAAGCAGTGGTTCAGTCACAGCCGTTTTTCTAACTTTAGCCTCAAATACATGTTATGGGTCAAAATGATTTAAAGTTTATTGATAAAATCCCAGTCAAATGTCTCCTGAACACTTCTAACTTTGAGTGTTTGTTAAATTCCTAGCGTAACTTCTTCAAATCATGCCTTTTAGGAAGAACAACAACTGACTCTGACAGTAATTAAGTCTAAAACTAAGACAAATCGACTCCAAACACGACTTTCCTTGGCGCTGGCGTTAGGTATTTCCCCGTCATGTTTGGTACCGTTGGAAAGATGGGGATTCCCTCTAGACAACCCTTAAATAGAAATCTACACAATTATAGATTTGAACCAATGGGAGGCCTCAGAACAAAGCCTTCTGCACTAAACTAAAGCCCTTGTTGCTATGGCGATGTTGAAAAACAGCCTCTGATTGGTTGAATTAGTGTCACACAAACATTTTTAATAAACTTTAAGATAAATATAAAATATTAATTTATTAAATTTGACCAAAGTGACTGGTTTTCTGCTGGAGGGTCAGATATTTAAAATAACAATAAACAATAATAATAATAATAATAATAATAATAATAATAATAATAACAACTAATAATAATGGTGCATTTTTGTAATAAATGTCCAAAATTTTATAATTTTTACATTTAATTTTGTGTATAAAGACGCATTTTGGAATACATTTTGTCATAATTGATTGTCATGATTATATTTTGGGGCAGGGCCATGGCTCAGTTGGTAGAGTGAGTTGTCTGAGTTGTAACTGAAGGGTTGGTGGTTCGAATCCTGTTCTGTCCTGGTGAGTCCATTGTGTCCTTGGGCAAAGACACTTCACCTCCTGCCTCCAGTTTCACTCACACTGGTGTATGAAGGGTGGTGGGAGGGGCCATCTGCCCCAGGACACCTGTAGTTTACCTCCACTATCTTGAAAATGTAGTAACACGGTGCATTACATTATTTATTTGGTAATTATATTTTGTTTGACTTTCCAGTATTTGTACAAAGCTAGTCCTATTATTAGCATCAGTGCAATAGCCTAGTAGTGGTAATTAGCATTTATTATCACTACACTGTTGAAAACTTAACAAAGAATATACTGGAAACTTCACTTCCATCCATCAGTTGAAGTAAATGTAAGCGTGTGTTTGTCTTTTGTCGCTGTAGTTGTTTCTGGTGAAAGGAAGAAATATCTGCTGTTCACTTCATATGTGAATCTGTTTCACCGTTTGTGGACTGAGTCACTTCTATTAAAGCTCCTCCCATTTTATGTTAAAGCTCCTCCCATTTTCTGTGAGTCAAGGTCTTTCCCCGTTGCCATGGAAACCAGCCTGTAGTTCCACACGCAGACACACAGAGCTGACTGGAGTAAAGTCTGTCTGAATGTTAAACCATGCCTCTGAACTCCTGTGATTTTTGGTAAAAGTGTAAATAATTGGTGAAAACAAAGTTGATGATGAGTGACAGGAGGGTGTGAGGAACAAGTACATGTACTTTTTATGTGTGTACTGTGAAAAATAAGTGAGTTAGAACAATTTGAAAAACACTGAACTCAACATGAGACACAAATGATTTTTCCAATAGAAGTCTATTGACAGAAATCCCTGACATCATCCCAAACAGGTTCCTGTCATTTCACTTTAAAAAGAGCTAGATCTTCAAACCCTGGTTTGTTTGAATTCTCACAACCATGGCAACATTTGTGGAAAAGATTGTTTGTCTACTATTTATGGTTTTGCCGTGAGGACGAGTTATTGAGACATTTTTCAGCTTAATTTTTTCTTCTCTCGTGCTCTAGCGATGACATCACCCACTGATAAAAAGTCAGATTTTGGTCTTTTCAGGGTGGATTTACTGAGTTCTCTATCGACAACCGTAAATCACACCCTCATGACAATCACATCCTAAAGACACCACAAAAATGACTGTGTTTGAAAGTTGAAATGAAGTCTGTGCCACAAAGTATGAAGAAGCAGGAGTGTTTTATTTTTTCAGTCCTATTAATGAATGGGGTTTTATTTGGCATGATAATCCGAAATCTGTACGACATATTAGAATTATGAGACCACATGTGTAATCTCTGGGACAATCTTAAGAATTTTTCCTATTTACTGTAAAACACTACAATGTTTGGTTTGGGAGTTATAGCCACGTAAACATGACCCATTCATGTCAGATGAACATTTATGACAGTTTTAACATTTATATTAAATCTGTGAATCACAAACTCAGTCCTGATAGATAGAACATCTTTTGAGACCAATCCACACATTTTCACGTCAAATTTTTGGGTTAATTTACAGCAGTGCAGGCAGGATTCTTTTTTCAAAGTTTTTTGTATAAGTCAGAAGAAGTCCAAATAAATACAACAAAACAATAATATAAACACACAGAGAATTACAGAGATTTATTTGTTTTGTTTGATGGAAATGTTCAATGTAACAGTTTTGGGGCGGGGCCATTGCTCAGTTGGTAGAGCTGGTCCAGTAACTGGACAACCCGCTGTGGTTCAAATCCCACTCTATCCTAGTCAGTCCAGTCTTTGGGCAAAGACACTTCACCCTCCAGTGTCACTCACACTGGTATATGACTGTGGTGGGGGGGGGGGGCAATAGGCACAAAATGTCTGCCAGTCTTCTGTCAGTCTGCCCCAGGACAACTGTGGATACATATGTAGTTTACCAATACCAGAGGGAGCATGTGAGAGTGAATGAATAATGGACCACTAATGTAAAAGGCTTTGGGTGGATAAAAAAAGAACTGTCATCATTTGAACCCGCTTTATTCGCACTAGGGTCACAGGGGTCACTGGGGTCTAATCCAGTTACAATGGGCGAAGGCGGGGTCAGAGGTCACCCTTTATGAGTCTCCAGTTCATCTCAGTGTTCAACAAACAATCAGTGTCACATTCACACCGATGGGTGATTTAGATTAACCAGTTAACTAGTTAACCGGTTAACCTATCAGTGCATGTGTTTGGATGGTGGGAGGAGCCAGAGTACCTGGAGAAAACTCCACACAGAAAGGTCTGGTGTGGGAATAGAACCTACAACCTTCTGTCTGTGAGGCACTGCCCTAAAAAAGAACTATAGAAATAAAATCCATTTGACAGTTTTATCACAAAAATGTGGCTTTGTTACAAAATGAAATGAAAACGTTTTTACATCTTGGATATTTATTACAAAATGCACCGTTATTATAAAATGTGGCTCAACAGGCATATTTGAGAAGAAAGATAAAAAATAAATACATTTAAAAAAAAAACAACCTTTTTCTAACCTTGTTTATTCTGGTGTTTGTGTCTAAAAATGTTGGAACCATAATTATCTGCTTAACTTCACTCTTTTTTCCTCATGTTCAGATGTATAAAGTGTTACAAAAGGCCATTGATTTTAATCGTTTTATTTTATTTTTAATTATAATTAACCCATAAAGAGCCAGCTCTACTTTTCTGACCATTTTAAAAAATATATTTTGTTTTATCACTCTTTATTAAAATATGATGTTCTTTATTTTTGATTTTTTTCAAAGAAAATCTGGAATTTTCCCTCATTTTATTTATTAGTTATGTGTGACGAAGGGTTGGTCACTGTTGAACAGTAACACATGTTAGACTTCATTCATATTCTCTTAAACATTCTCAATAATATTTCATTTAATTCCACAGTGGTGAGTTCATGCACCACATTAGTATATTCACCAACACACACACACGTCCTCTACACACACATTAAACAGTCGTACTAATACACATATACACACATACTGTTCATTCATTATCTACCTGTCAGCTTGGCTCCTCCCCCTCTGAGCTTGGGGGTGGAACCAGAGCAGGTGAAGCAGCTGCCCTTTTATGGTAAAGATAAACCCCAGCCATACCATGTGTACTCTGGGTGAAGGGGGGGGGGGGGGGGGGTCAACTGTGTGGATGAAGTCTAAATGCTTTATCATTGTTGATCATTTATGGACGTCACTGTGGGAATGGGTTTAATGTGGAACCAATGGTGTGACTTGGAACGGTCAAAAATATATTTAGTTAGGTTAATTGAATAATGGTTGGGCCAGGGGAGGGGCTTAGCCTTTATAATACTCTGGCCAAGAGGGCCAGGGGGTCAGTATTTTTGGATGCCATGCAGTGTAACTATGGGTGAACAACATTTTTTCCTACTTTCACAGAAAATAAAAGTGAGTTTTTCAGTATTGGTGACTGTAGCCATGTTTTTAAAACTGTGAATGGAACATGAACCTATATTTAGGTGAAGGTGTGTAGAGGTATTAAAGATTATTATATCAGAAAAAGCAAAAACTAAACAAAAAGGGACTTTATATATATATTAAAGTTACTATAATTTTAATCAGATTAGTAAATTGATCACAGATAAATGTATCAGACAAACACCAGTGTTCCAGCTGAAGCTTGAGGATCATTCACAAAACAAACTTCTGTCAAAGTCAGGGTGAAGTGAAGCACAGTGCTGAAGGGAGAACAGATTTAATAACAAAAACACAACATAAGACAAGACAGAGACAAACCAAAACCTGGGTAGAGAACGTGATGATGACTGTCCAGGTTATGGAGGTGACACTGGAAACTGTAGCATCACTGCTTTTCTAGACACAGAAGAAGAACGGCTGCAGCTGCACAGGTAAGTGTGGAGATGACTGGGTGAAAGGTCACCAGAGCAGAGGTCATGACAACTGCACTGTAAAAAAATAACATCTGAACAAGTGGATTTGACTCATTTTTAATCCAAACATGTGATCAATTACAATAATGTCTATAGTTTAAACATGTGATCAAATTAAATATTTTCTATAATCTACAGAGGAACTTTTCATTCTGATATATATTTATATTTATAGAAAATAGATCTGGAACTAATCTGATTAAACTAATCTGACCAAGATAATTTTCACTAGAACATTATTTTAACTTAAATTAAGCAAAAAACAAAATTAAATCTTGACGCTTAATTTCACATTTTTTTACTTGAGTAATTAATTTTTTTGTCTCATTCAAGATAATTTTTCCTTAATTCGATATTTTTTTGCTGAACTTGAAATGTTTTATTTTTTCAGTCGAGTTTTTTATGGATTTATCGTTTGTTTGTTTTTTTGCTTAATTGAAGTAAAAGAAAAAAATCTGCCAATGGACGCCAAATCTTCCACAGATCATTTTCACTTGTTCCATCCAGACAGTCGGCATGAAACCCTCAACTTCTGTATGATTTAAAAAAGACAAACGGTTTCATTTATACATTTTCACTTATTCATTTATTCTGGTGGTCCCCCCCCCCCCCCCCCCCCCATATGAGATGTTGAACTTCAGAATAATAGAGATGATGTGGGGGTTAAACAAAAAAAACTAATAAAAAAGGCAGAGGTTTGGGGGTTGCTATGGCAACATGGAGCTGTTGTGTAGATGTGTGTTTCCAGAAGGTTTGAATTCTTTCCACTGTCTCTAAAACTACCTTCTGATTTTAAAGATGGAAGTAAATTTAATTCAAAGAAAAACTAAAACTGTGTCGACTGTGTGTTTGTGTTTGGATTCATGTCTTTATGGGGACATTGATCGGTTTACAGTCTCACCATGGGAAACAAAATTCACGTCCCCACGAGGGTTTAATATACATCACTGATTCTTGGGAATTTGGTTAAAACAGGTTTTTGTTTTTGTCAACAGCATCATTAAAAGGAAATTATTTTCTATTTATTTGTTCTTGTATGTATTTTAAGTTTTTAAATGTATTTTTCAATTGCATCATTACTTTTTACTTTTTTAAATCAGGTTGAAATGTTTACCTCCTGAGGACAACATCCAAACACTAAACATATGGAAATTAAAAATGAACCTTTAAAAGAACCTTATATTTGTGCAAAGGACATTTTGATTATATCCTTGGTTCCTTTTATTAATGGAAATGTTATTGATTTCCAACAGAATGAGCACTTTTCTGTGTGGGACATGTTTTATCTAATGTAGGGTGTGAAGGATTCAATTCAATTCAATTTTATTTATAAAGCCCTAAATCACAACAAAGTCGTCTCAGAGGGCTTTACAAAAACATAATCAACTACAGAAATACATGAAAAGTCCGAGGCATCCCCTGTCCTTAGACCCTCCTTCTCGGCAAGAAAAAACTTCCAAACCCAGTGGGAAAAAGAAGAAATCTTGAGGAGAACCACATTGAAGGACAGATCCACTCCCATGGACGGACAGACTATAGATGAACGTCCATGTATAAATGCAGGAAGGGGGGCTGGTCCAGACAGGCAGGGGCGGTGGTCCGGGGTCACAGGTCGGCACAGGCGAGATACTGCAGATCCTGTCGTCCATGGCTCCCGTGCAGGCACTGTCAGGAGAGCCACCACTCCCCCCAGGGGGGGGAGGGGGGAAAGGGGACACCAGGTGACTAGTCATGAACAGACTTGGTATGAAAGATATGTTATAAAAATGACAGAAACAGGTGTGAGAGAGAGAAAGAGAAGAAAGAACTCAGTGTCTGTACTTCCCCCAGCATTCTAACTCCTAGGGCAGCCTAGACTGAACTGTGACTCATACATCATGTATACATGATATATGAGTCACATCATTTTTAACTAACCTGACCATAGGCTTTCTCAAACAGGAATGTTTTAAGCCTAATTTTAAATGTAGAGACTGTGTCAGCGTCTTTAATATTAAAGGGAAGATGATTCCATAAGACAGTAACCATGGTAACTAAAGGCTCTAGCTCCTACTGTACTTTTAGAAACCCTAGGAACTTTCAATAAACCTGCATTCTGAGAACGAAGGGTTCTATTGGGTTGGTACGGAACCAGATCATCTTTAAGATAAGAGGGGCCCATACCATTAACCCCTGACCCCTGACCCCTAACCCTAACCCATACCATTAATGGTTTTATATGTAAGGAGGAGGATTTTAAATTTAATTCTAGACTCAACTGGTAGCCAGTGAAGGGTTTGGAGCACAGGGGTGATAGGGTTAGGGGTCAGGGGTCAGGGTTTGGAGCACAGGGGTGATAGGGTTAGGGGTCAGGGGTCAGGGTTTGGAGCACAGGGGTGATAGGGTTAGGGGTCAGGGGTCAGGGTTTGGAGCACAGGGGTGATAGGGTTAGGGGTCAGGGGTCAGGGTTTGGAGCACAGGGGTGATGTGTTCTCTTCTATTTGATCCTGTTAATAATCTTGCTGCTGCATTTTGAACCAGTTGAAGCTTTTTAGGGAATATTTAGGACACGCTACAAGTAAGGAGTTACAATAATCTAATCGTGATGTAACAAATGCATGAATTAATTTTTCTGCAGTCGTTTTAGACAGAATATTCCTAATTTTGGCTAATGTTGCGCAGGTGAAAGAAGGCTGTTCTGCAAGTTTGGTTAATGTGCCCTGACCTCTGACCCCTGACCCTTTGAATGAAAGATCTGGATCAAATAAAACTCCTAAATTTTTAACTGTGTCACTGGGTGTTCCACTTAAGTTGTCTACAGTAACTATGTGGTCAGGTAGGGAGTCTGTGGCATTTTTAGGACCAATTATAACGACTTCAGTTTTTTCAGGGTTCAATAAAAGATAATTGGCACTCATCCAAGTCTTTATGTCTTGGACACATGTACTTAGTTTATCTATTTGTCTGGTCTGATCAGGTTTAATCGATAAATATAGCTGTGTGTCATCTGCATAACAATGAAAATTAATGCCATGATTTCTAATGATGTTACCTAAAGGGAGCATATATAGTGTAAACAAAATAGGCCCAAGGACTTACCCTTGGGGCACGCCATAATTAACTCTGGAGGACTGCGATGATTGTTGATTAACGTGAACAAATTGGTAGCGATCAGATAAATATGATTTAAAGCAGCAGAGGGCTGCTCCTCTAATACCTATATCACATTCTAATCTGTGCACTAAGATACTGTGGTCAATGGTGTCAAAGGCTGCACTAAGGTCTAATAACACCAGGACCCATATTAATCCCATGTCAGCGGCTAATAATAAGTCATTAGTAACTTTAACTAACGCTGTTTCAGTGCTATGATGGGCACGAAAGCCAGACTGAAACTGTTCAAATAAACTATTATCCTGCAGGAATTGGCACAGCTGTTTAACTATTACTCGTTCTAAAACCTTTGACAGGAAGGGCAAATTGGATATAGGCCTATAATTGGCTAAAATGTCAGGATCTAGGGTAGGCTTTTTCAGAATTGGTTTAATAACAGCATATTTAAATGACTGTGGCACATATCCAGTAATTAATGAAGTGTTAATTATATTTAGGACAGTGTTAATAATTAGGGGCAGAATCTGTTTAAAGAGTTTAGTTGTAATTGGATCTAAGAGGCAGGTGATGATTTGGAAGACATGATAATAGATATGACATCAGTTTGGTCTACAGTGGTGAAATTATTTAGTGTTACAGAGGGATTTATTAAAAGGCCTAGGTTTGAAACCACTGCTTTTTCTGATCTAATATTTGGGAGAAATGTGTCTATTTTGTCTCTAAGGCTGAATCCCATTTCACCCCTTACCCCTACCCCTCCGTTTTGCACGTTCACGTGGAGGGGAAGGGCTGTCCCAATTCTCTTAACGTGGAGGGGTAGGGGTAAGGGCTACGGCTTTTCACAATTTCAAATGTAGGGGTTAGGAGGAGCGCACTTCGTTTGGAGGGGTAGGAGATATTTCCCAGAACACAACGCCAATCATTTTAAAAATGGCAGCGGCATATCCGAAGGAAGCACACAAATGTGAGTACTTTTTCCTTAATAACACTTTATAACTGTTGTTAAGGTGTAATAACTGAGGTGTTGTATAAAGTTTGACATTGTCGCAATGTGTAGTGGTATTTTTCTCCATATAACGCAGATGGAAAATCGCTAGTTTAACGTGGAGTAGTAATCGAACAATGAGTTGAAGAGTGAAGTCATTATTGTGAAAGTAAAACAATACAGTTGTCTGGTTTTTTAAACTGAAACCTGAGTATTTACAAGCTATGTAGTTGTTTTGTGTGTGTTATTCCTTTTACTGTTATCACAAATATGACCGTGTGTTTCACAGACTCCAGCTCAAACCAAACAGCTGATCAGATTTCGCGCCGACAACGAGGCATGGTTTCTGAAATGAAAAGCATCGGTCAAACAACAGTGGCAGCAGAGTCCTGCGCGGTTCTGATTTTGACATACCGCAACCGCCCGTACCCGTCATGTTTAAACTTGTATCCGACCCGTTTTCCGACAAAAAAATTAAATAAAAAATTCGCACCCGAACCGACCCGCTATAAATGAACCCGATATCCGACCCGAACCCGAAAGAAAATGTCAGATAGCCAAACTTAAATACAAATATTTATTGCCACGAATATACTGAACAGTGACATAGCCAAGGCAGAGCCAAATAAAAATGTTATTAACCTTTTAACCTATGAACCGAAAATTAGACCCGCGATCACCCACGTACGACCCGAACCGAACCCGTATCCGACACAGCGCAACATTTTTCACCCATTTCGTGAAAATTTGCAGTTCACCCATGGGTCACCCATGGGTCACCCATGGGTCACCCATGGGTACCCGAACACGTGCAGGACTCTGAGTGGCAGTGAGTATTTTTAAGTTTAATGTTCCTCATAGTGGTTTGTTTCATTATTAGTGTCGTGTTTTTTTCTGCTCTGTGGCTCAGACAGCTGCTCAGACCCCTGCCTCCAGTCTGGTCACTCAATACAAACCAGTGATTCCACAGAGGTCAAAGCAAATGCTAAAGCATAAAAAATAAACTCAACTTAAATGTGATTGAATTGACATTAGAGGGATATTTGATTTCTTTGTTCCAACTTTACCCATAAAGACACAGTGCTACTTTTGTAGTAGATCCAAATGATCCCTGCCCCATATTTAACCTTTCTTAAGTCATTTGTTGTCATTTATCATAAAGTAGCCCTCTGTATTTTGCATTTTTGCTGTGGAAATCAGCCGTTTTCCTACATGTCATTTACAGATGATATGGATGCTCATAAAAGCTCTGGGTGAGGGACAGATACTGGGGACGAAATGCATGAGGTGTTGGACGCTGGAGCATCAGTGGATCCTCCGCTGTTGGTGGATGCAGGTGCAGAGGAGGAACACATGTCGACTGCTATGGTAAGCATACACACATATGTTATTTATTCATCTTATATATTGGTCTTTAAGAATGCTAATATGTAGTAGGATTTGTAAAAAAAAAAAGTAGGCGGCACGGTGGTGCAGTGGTTAGCACGGCGGTGCAGTGGTTAGCACGGCGGTGCAGTGGTTAGCACGGCGGTGCAGTGGTTAGCACGGCGGTGCAGTGGTTAGCACGGCGGTGCAGTGGTTAGCACGGCGGTGCAGTGGTTAGCACGGCGGTGCAGTGGTTAGCACGGCGGTGCAGTGGTTAGCACGGCGGTGCAGTGGTTAGCACGGCGGTGCAGTGGTTAGCACGGCGGTGCAGTGGTTAGCACGGCGGTGCAGTGGTTAGCGCTCGTGCCTCACAGCAAGAAGGACCCTGGTTCGAATCCCGTACCAGACCTTTCTGTGTGGAGTTTGCATGTCCTCCCTGTGTCCGCGTGGGTTTTCGCCGGGCACTCCGGTTTCCTCCCACCATCCAAACACATGCACTGATAGGTTAATTGGTTAATCTAAAATTGTCCATAGGTGTGAATGTGAGAGTGATTGTTTGTCTATATATGTTCAGCCCTGAGATGAACTGGCGTCTCATACAGGGTGTACCCCGCCTTCGCCCATTGTAGTTGGATTAGGCCCCCAGTGACCCCCGTGATCCTAGTGAGGATAAAGCGGGTTCAGATAATGAATGAATGCATGAAAAAAAAAAGTATTGTTATTAACATGTGTTGTACACACAGCCATTAGTACCTAATTCTGAAACACCTTTTTTTTTTTTTTTACACTGGGAGTGTATGCCATGAACACCGTCTCAGAACACCGTGTAGCCCAGTACTTCCACTGAGCCATGGACCACCGTACCATCCCCTTCCCTATCCTCATTTTATTGATGCCTTCTGTTATATGTTCATTTTTGTTGTATATTATTTGCACTAATAAAAAAAGTAAAAGGGAAAATTTCCTGAGCATGACTCACACTAACTTCATATTAACAACATCTGAAACAGATATTGATCTGGTGAAGTTTATTTCACTTTGATAACAAAACTTTGTAGAATCTCAGACAAAACATTATCAACAGTCATTTAACACAAATAATAAACAAGGTTTCAATGTTGCAGCATAAAAAAAACAAAGTGGCCGGTGCAAGTCCATTCCACATCTGTACAGAGACACCAGGGCCTCGTCTCAACACAACCTTAGAACAGGCATGTAGTGGTCCAGCTGACAGTAGTTTACAGGATGACACACCTGGAAAGAAAAAAAAGGAAGGATATTAGCTTACTTGTCTAAAATATCTGGCTTTCACACACCCAAACCAACACATTAATAACACATACAATCCACTGCATGTATTTAATCATATCAACTTTGAACCCACTTTAAAAAAACGTATCAACTACATGTTCACGGAAGGAGGAGAGTAGCAAAAAGCTACACGTTAGCCGATTGTTTACAACTGGGTTAGCCAGGCTATGACAGAACTGCAATTAATCTATCAATAATTTAAACTACTCAAACACGATATCACAACTGTACAGTTAAAAACACTTTCAAACACACATGAAGGCTACCAGAGAGGAGCCTTTTGTAAATGGATTGCACTTCTATAGTTTTTTTCCACCTTCATGGTTCAAAGCGCTTTACATTAGCCTCTCATTCACACACACACTCATACACCAGTAGGTTTCTAAGGTCAGTCCGACTGGGGGCCTAAGTCAGGGTTCAGTGTCTTGCCCAAGGACATTTCGACATGTGGACAGCCAGAGCCGGGACGCGAACCGCCAACCTCTCGGTCATTGGGCGACCCACTCTACCAACTGAGCCACAGCCGCCCTATTTTGTCTGGTCTGGAGAGTCAGAACTCACTCGTTATTTGTATTAATTTCTCATTCTACATACCGTAGCATTGTTCAGCAGTGCTCCCAAACGTAGAAGACGTCTTTGCCAAATGGCATTCCTCCGAATTAATGCAGACATATGCACAAATAGCTGAACAGCCATGGAAAGAGTGACAACCACATCAGCAGATTTGTTTGATTACTTCTGGTGACAATTGTCGTGTTCAATTACGTCATAACTGTCGGTGCAAAATGATGACGTACTCGAGTGTTGGAGCGTTGTCCCATTTCGTAGGGGTTGCTTTTCTAGCCCTACGCCTTACCCCTCTATTTGAAGGGGCAAGGGGTAGGAGTAGGGGTTCAAAATATAAATGCGATTGGCCCTAATAGTTGATATTTTATTGTTAAAGAACTGCAGGAAATCATCAGAATGGAGCGTGGATGGAATAACTGGTTCCACGGAGGTGTATCTGTTTGTCAGTCTGGCTACAGTACTGAACAGGAATCTAGGATTATTCTTGTTTTCTTCTATTATGGATGAGTAATATCTAGTTTTGGCTGTACGCAAAGATGGATTATACTTTATTAAGCTATTTTTCCAGGCATTGAGAAAATCTTCTAAGTTGGATCGCCTCCATTGCCTCTAATTTACGTGTTGTTTGTTTAATGGAGTGAGTGTCAGCGTTGTACCATGGGGAGGTTCATCTAATCTTAGTAGTTTTTACCTGGACTGTATCTAAAGTAGCTTGTAGTGAGAGCATGGTACTAACTCATCACTTATACTGGGACTAAATGTGTCCTTTACATAATCACATGACACAGACACAAATAGTGACTGAATAGTGATCTGATCTGATCTGATATTTTCCAACATGGCGGCGCGGTCGGACGCAGTAGCAGCCAGGCACTCTCACCTCAGTACTCTGTGTTTTATTTGTGTTTTATGTGGTTTTATACTTTTTACCGGACTGACTGAGGCGTTAAGTTATAGTAGAGCGGAGCTGCTGGCAATAGGTGGAAGAGTCCGAACAACATCTAACTGGGACTGGATACCACCGGTGATCCAGCGTCACCCTGGGGGAGCAGCAACTCTCCGGGTTGGCACTGAGGAGGCGGCGGCGCAGGAGGGGCAAGAGGGGAGGCGTAAAAGCTAGGCTGAGAGCTAACCCTCATAGACCGGCGATCCCCAGCCTTTTCCTCGCCAACGTAAGATCACTCCACAATAAAATGGACGAACTACGATTGTGGATTACATCGAGTTCACTGGAACACTGTGTGATGGTCCTATCAGAAACCTGGCTGGATGCACACACGCCGGACGGTGCTATCGAGCTCGCAGGCCGCAGTGTTTACCGAGCAGACCGCAACAGTCACTCTGGTAAAAGCAGAGGGGGGGGTCTGTGTATCTACACATAACAAATGGTGCACGGATGCAAAAATTATCCACGCTTACTGTTCAACGGATATAGAATTCATGATCCTGAGCTGTAGACCTTTTTATCTGCCACGGGAATTTACATCTGTTTTAATAACTGCTGTCTACATACCACCACAAGCTAATGCTAAGATAGCATTAGATCAGCTGCATGGTGCTGTAAACACACACATGACGGCCCAACCAGACAGCGTTGTTATCGTGGCAGGGGATTTTAACCATACTGATTTTAACACCGTTATGCCAAAGTTTTTTAAGACTGTGAACATTCCCACAAGAGGCAATAACACATTGGACCAGGTCTACACCAACATCCAACATGCCTATAAAGTCACCCCCCTTTCACATCTGGGCCGCTCAGACCACTTAGCTCTGTCCCTCATTCCAACATATGGACCCCTGATCAGTAGGGAGAAACCATCCACCAAAACAGTCCAAGTGTGGAATGAGGAAGCAACGTCAGCTCTGCAGGACTGTTTTGAAACAACTGACTGGGATGTCTTAGCAGAGGGGACAGACTTGGAAGGATATGCAGCCACTGTCCTTTCCTACATACATTTTTGTACAGAGACTGTGGTGGAAACAAAAACTGTTAAGGTCTTCCCTAATCAGAAACCGTGGTTTAACAAGGACATGCGGACTCTGATTAGGGAGCGTGACTGTGCTTTTAAAACGGGGACCCACTTGGAGTACAGGGAGGCACAGCGGAGGCTGAGGAGGGGCATCAGGGAAGCCAAGCGGAGGTACCATCAGCGCATTGAGGAGCACTTCAACAACAACAGCTCCAGGACCATGTGGCAGGGGATAAAACACCTGACTGGATTTAATCCTAGCAGAGCAGCCCTGAACCCCGAGGACAACTCACTCCCCAACACCCTGAACCAGTTCTTTGCTCGTTTCGAATGACAGAACACAGAGACCAACCAGCAGCAACATCAGAAAGGCAGCGGGGCCTGATGGGGTCTCTGGACGCATCCTGAAGGCCTGTGCTGAGCAGCTGGCGGGAGTGTTCACCACCATTTTTAATCTCTCGCTGCTGCAGTGTGTGGTCCCCACGTGTTTTAAATCCACCACAATTATTCCAGTACCCAAGAAAAGCACAGTGAGCTGCCTGAATGACTATCGCCCGGTTGCACTCACACCCATAATCACCAAATGCTTTGAGAGACTAGTTCTCACCCACATCAAGGCTGTCATACCCGCTGCATTAGACCAATATCAGTTTGCATACAGATCAAACAGATCCACGGACGGTGCAGTTATAACAGCTCTGCACACTGCACTTTCACTTCTGGAACACAACAATACATATGTTAGAATGTTGTTTGTCGACTTCAGTTCAGCATTCAACACAATAATCCCACATAAACTGGTCACAAAACTAAGCAACCTGGGACTGGGCAGCTCACTGTGCACATGGGTACTGGACTTTTTAAAGAACAGACCACATAGGGTCAGGATGGGACTCCACACCTCGTCCACTCTGACCCTCAGCACCGGAACACCGCAGGGGTGTGTTCTCAGCCCCTTCCTCTACTCTCTCTTCACCCATGACTGCTCAGCCATCCACTCCACAAACACCATTGTTAAGTTTGCTGATGACACGGCTATTGTAGGACTGATCCACAATAACAACGAGACAGACTACAGAGACGAGGTCCAGCACTTGACACACTGGTGTGACAATAACAATCTGGACTTAAACATTTCAAAAACCAAAGAAATCATAATAGACTTCAGGAAATCCAAACGGACTGAGCACGGTGACCTGTACATCAACGGGGAGAGAGTAGAGGAGGTGGACTGTTTCAGGTACCTGGGAGTCCACATCACGGCGGACCTCACCTGGACAGCGCACATCAGCCATCAGGTGGGGAAAGCCCATCAAAGACTTTACTTCCTCAGGAAGCTGAGACAGTCCCAGCTCCCCCAGAACCTGCTGGTCAGGTTCTACAGGGCTGCGGTGGAACCCCTCCTATCCTACTGCTGCACTGTGTGGTTCGGGAACTGCACAGCAGAGGACAGGAGGGTTCTGCAGAGGGTGGTGAGAACGGCAGAGAGGGTGATAGGAACCGGGTTGCCCTCTCTGTCCGACATCTACGCTGGCAGGCTTAAAAAGAAAGCCAGCTCCATCTCCAGAGACCCCACCCACCCTGGACATGAACTGTTCATCCCCCTCCCCTCTGGAAGGAGATACAGAGCGCTGGGGGCACGGACTAATAGATTGCTGCGTAGCTTTTACCCACAGGCGGTGAAAAGCACAACACCTCCTTTTAATGGATTTTAACCTACATTGGCACTTTAGCACCTTTTAAGTATTATTGCACTTTTCTTTTACCAAACAGTAGCATTTTTAGATATTTATAAACAGTAAATATTTTAACAGGATGCATTTTATCTATGATGTGTGTGTATTTGCTTTTACCTCCTATTACTATATGTTGTTGTCTTTTATTTGGTGCTGATGTTGAGGGATGCCAAATGGAATTTCATTGTATTTACAATGACAATAAAGTCTATTCTATTCTATTCTATTAACTCTTTGTACTTTGAGACAGCATGGTCACATAGTATCCTTTTCATTTGTGTTTTATTTGTGTTCACTGAGGTAGAAATATCCTCAAACAAAACCTGGAAGGTCATTAAAAAGTGATCTGAGAGTATGGGATTATGGGGAAAAACGACGAGGTCATTAATTTCAACACCAAGTGTTAAGATCAGATCAAGAGTATGTCTGTGAATGTGGGTTGGTTTATGAACATTTTGGATAAAGCCTAATCCGTCTAGTAGGTCACTAAATGCATTACTAAGAGAGTCAGTGTTGTTATCAACATGTATGTTCAAATCACCAACTATTCTAATCCTATCCCAGTTCAACACTACACTGGATAGAAAGTCAGAGACTTCTAATAAAAACTGTGAATAAGGACCAGGAGGGCGGTAGACTATGACAAAAAGGACTGGTTTTTGGTTTCTGCAGTTGGGGAAAGTAATGGATAAAAGTAGACTTTCAAAGGAATGGTAAGTGGGATTAATTTTAGGATTAATTTTAGGGCTAAGACCTAAACTGGAGTGGGATATTACTGCCACTCCTCCACCACCACCACTGGTTCTGGCTGTGTGATAGTTCACACAGCCAGTGGGTTAGTGGTATGGGTTATGTGGGTTAGTGTCACCTATGGGTCAGATGGGCCATGTGGGTTAGTGTTACCTCTCCTGCAGTTCAGTGGATTGTTTAACTCTAGAAATGGATGAAAGCGTGTTTGTTTCACATCGATATAAATTTGTTTTTAATCCGTCGTTGACAGATGTCAGTTCAGTCATAAGTGAAATAAAAAGTCGTCCATTTAGTGCAAGGGGAAAACATTTTAATAATCAGTGATCACTATTGAAAAATCACATGGCTATTATCGACATGGTTTTCATATTGCATTGTACAAAATTAAAATATGCAAAGACCACCCAGCCCCGCCTCCAAACACACTCACAAAAAAAAGGGGGGGGGGGCAAAGTGTGAAACCTGTTTTGAATAAGAGCTACAGACAAAGTGACTACATCCATTATTAGCACATGTCAAACAGTGTACAATATGCACACTTAGGGACAACGTACAAAATTCAAAAGGTGTCATTGATGAGGATTGATGCAAATTGAAATTACGTTGCAAAATTATTTATCTGGCCGTTTTTTATTGTTTTCTTTAAAGGTATAAATACATTTTAGGTGCAGATCCATGATTTGACATCTTCACAAGAAGAAATTGTAAATAATCCCTGTGTCATTCGTTTTACAAAATAAGACAAAGAAAAAACAAGTTGTTTTTTCATTATTTCCAAAACCAAAATGAAAAAACAGATAAGACATTTCCTGTAAAGTATAAATAACCTTTGACCCTCAGTGACACAGATGTAAACCTACGTCCTAAACTAAGAGGGTCACCCTTAGACCTGCAGATATGACCAAGGTATCATACCATAATGGTCTACATGTTTCTGTGTTTGTTAACATTCATTTACATGTTTCTGTGTTTGTTAACATTCATTTACATGTTTCTATGGTTGTTAACATTCATTTACATGTTTCTATGGTTGTTAACATTCATTTACATGTTTCTATGTTTGTTAACATTCATTTACATGTTTCTATGGTTGTTAACATTCATTTACATGTTTCTATGGTTGTTAACATTCACTTACATGTTTCTATGGTTGTTAACATTCATTTACATGTTTCTATGGTTGTTAACATTCACTTACATGTTTCTATGGTTGTTAACATTCACTTACATGTTTCTATGGTTGTTAACATTCATTTACATGTTTCTATGTTTGTTAACATTCATTTACATGTTTCTATGGTTGTTAACATTCATTTACATGTTTCTATGGTTGTTAACATTCATTTACATGTTTCTATGGTTGTTAACATTCACTTACATGTTTCTATGGTTGTTAACATTCATTTACATGTTTCTATGGTTGTTAACATTCACTTACATGTTTCTATGGTTGTTAACATTCACTTACATGTTTCTATGGTTGTTAACATTCATTTACATGTTTCTATGTTTGTTAACATTCATTTACATGTTTCTATGGTTGTTAACATTCATTTACATGTTTCTATGGTTGTTAACATTCATTTACATGTTTCTATGGTTGTTAACATTCATTTACATGTTTCTATGGTTGTTAACATTCATTTACATGTTTCTATGGTTGTTAACATTCATTTACATGTTTCTATGGTTGTTAACATTCACTTACATGTTTCTATGGTTGTTAACATTCACTTACATGTTTCTATGGTTGTTAACATTCATTTACATGTTTCTATGGTCGTTAACATTCACTTACATGTTTCTATGGTTGTTAACATTCATTTACATGTTTCTATGGTTGTTAACATTCATTTACATGTTTCTATGGTTGTTAACATTCATTTACATGTTTCTATGGTTGTTAACATTCATTTACATGTTTCTATGGTTGTTAACATTCACTTACACTTTACTATATTTACTTCAGGTCAAAATGGTTAAAAACAGGAAACGGTCGTCATCTGTTTCTTTTTATTTTTCATTTAAACACCAAAATTCTTTTTATTTTTCATTTAAACACCAAAAGATAAACTTAAAAAATGCATCATTATCTGTTTGTTTTGTTTTTTATTTTGGTTAAGGAAACAAATAACGAAAAAAATATATATATTATTTTTTTAGTTTTATTTTGAAAAGCAACTGAACGAATGATCCAGGGATTGTAAATGTTTCCGTTCAGGTTTTGCCAAACAGGGCCTGGGGGTTCTGGTTCAAACCTCTGTATTTGTAGCAAAATGTTTTAAACGTGTTAAGTCGAGACGATACAAAGGGGCGTGGTCAAAGCAGAGGCCACAGGAGTCTTCATTTGTCTGTGAAGGAGGTCAAAGGTCAAATATCCTCCAGTGTACGCTCACGCCGCTGCTTCTTCTTCACTGGTTGTTTTTGGCTTTGGCGTGTGTGAGGATGTGAGACTTCAGGTTGGTCGACTGAGCGAACTTCTTGTTGCATCCGTCGAAGGGGCAGACGTACGGACGGTCTCCAGTGTGAATACGTACATGTGTACGTAAGTTAAAGTCCAGTGAAAAGCGCTTCCCACAACCTTCAAACGTACACTGCAAACCAAATACATGTGTTTAATGACCATGAATGGTTCAACTTCAAACAAACAACTCACAGTACGACAATTCATCCAGTTTGAATCAAAAACACAATTTTGGCCTTGATTAAAAAAAGATGAATAAAAAATTGCGGCTTATTTCTTTTAGTTATTAGGTAAACTCTGTTGCATAGCATCCAAACATTAGAGCTTTGACCTTTGCCCCAAAGACATATTCAAATTTAATTTGGAAATGAGTGTAGATATTTAAATGATATTTGAATATTTATTATTAATTATACGACTCTGAAAATGCTTCAAACAAAGTCAGCATTAAAATTAAATATATGAAATAAAAAGTCAGTTAAATTCATTTGGGCAGATTTGAGTCCACATGATACGTTCCAAAAAGTTAATGAACAGGAAGAATAGAACGTTAAGGTTAAGACTTTTTATTCACTCATTCTAACGGTTTTATTTATTAATCACACATTATTATGCTGTGTAATAAAATAAATCCATGACTTTCCCAAAACCTTTCCAGGCCTGGAATTTACATTTATGACATTTTCCTCACCTGGAACGGTTTCTCTCCTGTATGAACCAGCTGATGCCTCTTCAGTTTAGAACTTTCCACAAATGCTTTTCCACACTCCGCACACACGTGCACACGGGGACCATGCGTGTGCAGGTGTTTCCTCATGGCAGAGTTGTCTCTGAACATCTTAGTGCAGCCCTGACAAGAACATTTCAAAATAAAGTCAACAAGTCTGATTAAATATTCAAGTCAATCTGTGCTTTTTCACCTGTCAATCAAAATAATAAAAATGACAAAGATACAAACTGGAAAAACAGGACATCGATGTGTGGATCATTCATTCATTCGTTTTTCAAAATAAAACCAAAAATAAGACAAAAAAACAGGTTGTTCGTTATTTGCTTCAAAAAAACAAAATGAAAAAACAGATGACGATGGGTTTTTTTCCAGTTTTACCTTTTGTTTAACTAAATACACTAAAGATGTAAATGAATGTTAACAACCACAGAAACATGTAAATGAATGTTAACAAACATAGAAACATGTAAATGAATGTTAACAACCATAGAAACATGTAAATGAATGTTAACAACCATAGAAACATGTAAATGAATGTTAACAACCATAGAAACATGTAAATGAATGTTAACAACCATAGAAACATGTAAATGAATGTTAACAACCATAGAAACATGTAAGTGAATGTTAACAACCATAGAAACATGTAAATGAATGTTAACAACCATAGAAACATGTAAGTGAATGTTAACAACCATAGAAACATGTAAATGAATGTTAACAACCATAGAAACATGTAAATGAATGTTAACAACCATAGAAACATGTAAATGAATGTTAACAACCATAGAAACATGTAAATGAATGTTAACAACCATAGAAACATGTAAATGAATGTTAACAACCATAGAAACATGTAAATGAATGTTAACAACCATAGAAACATGTAAATGAATGTTAACAACCATAGAAACATGTAAATGAATGTTAACGACCATAGAAACATGTAAATGAATGTTAACAACCATAGAAACATGTAAATGAATGTTAACAACCATAGAAACATGTAAATGAATGTTAACAACCATAGAAACATGTAAATGAATGTTAACAACCATAGAAACATGTAAATGAATGTTAACAACCACAGAAACATGTAAATGAATGTTAACAACCATAGAAACATGTAAATGAATGTTAACAACCATAGAAACATGTAAATGAATGTTAACAACCATAGAAACATGTAAATGAATGTTAACAACCATAGAAACATGTAAATGAATGTTAACAACCATAGAAACATGTAAATGAATGTTAACGACCATAGAAACATGTAAATGAATGTTAACAACCATAGAAACATGTAAATGAATGTTAACGACCATAGAAACATGTAAATGAATGTTAACAACCACAGAAACATGTAAATGAATGTTAACAACCACAGAAACATGTAAATGAATGTTAACAACCATAGAAACATGTAAATGAATGTTAACAACCATAGAAACATGTAAATGAATGTTAACAACCATAGAAACATGTAAATGAATGTTAACAACCATAGAAACATGTAAATGAATGTTAACAACCATAGAAACATGTAAATGAATGTTAACGACCATAGAAACATGTAAATGAATGTTAACAACCATAGAAACATGTAAATGAATGTTAACAACCATAGAAACAGGGAGGCACCCCGCACGCCCCCCGCACCGGCCCCAGGCGAGCGCAGTACACCCAGGGCCCCCGCCCGGCAAATGTGCCCCAACACCCGACCAGGAAAGAGCCACCACACGGCACCAGCCCACAATACAGCCACAGCGCCCACCAGAACGGCAAATCCAGCCCCAGCAGCCACCCAAGAGCCATCGTACCAGCTTGGACCGACGGGGAAGCAGGAGAACACCACCCTCCCGACCACAGCCCCCAGGTCCCGGGGAACCCCAGCCACAGGAACACGGATGGTAGTCCACCCCCGCTACCCCATAGCCACAAGGGGGCTATATGGTATATTATATGGTGTATTATATGGTATATTATATAGTGTATTATATGGTATATTATATGGTGTATTATATGGTATATTATATGGTGTATTATATGGTGTATTATATGGTATATTATATGGTGTATTATATGGTATATTATATAGTGTATTATATGGTATATTATATAGTGTATTATATGGTATATTATATGGTGTATTATATGGTATATTATATGGTGTATTATATGGTGTATTATATAGTGTATTATATGGTATATTATATGGTGTATTATATGGTATATTATATGGTGTATTATATGGTATATTATATAGTGTATTATATGGTATATTATATGGTGTATTATATGGTATATTATATGGTGTATTATATGGTATATTATATAGTGTATTATATGGTGTATTATATAGTGTATTATATGGTATATTATATAATGTATTATATGGTATATTATATGGTATATTATATAGTGTATTATATGGTATATTATATAGTGTATTATATGGTATATTATATGGTGTATTATATGGTATATTATATAATGTATTATATGGTATATTATATGGTATATTATATGGTGTATTATATGGTATATTATATAGTGTATTATATGGTGTATTATATAGTGTATTATATGGTATATTATATAGTGTATTATATGGTATATTATATAGTGTATTATATGGTATATTATATGGTGTATTATATGGTATATTATATGGTGTATTATATGGTATATTATATGGTGTATTATATGGTATATTATATGGTGTATTATATGGTATATTATATAGTGTATTATATGGTGTATTATATAGTGTATTATATGGTGTATTATATGGTATATTATATAGTGTATTATATGGTATATTATATAGTGTATTATATGGTATATTATATAGTGTATTATATGGTATATTATATAGTGTATTATATGGTGTATTATATAGTGTATTATATGGTATATTATATAATGTATTATATGGTATATTATATGGTATATTATATAGTGTATTATATGGTGTATTATATAGTGTATTATATGGTATATTATATGGTGTATTATATGGTGTATTATATAGTGTATTATATGGTATATTATATGGTGTATTATATGGTATATTATATGGTGTATTATATGGTGTATTATATGGTATATTATATAGTGTATTATATGGTATATTATATAGTGTATTATATGGTATATTATATGGTGTATTATATGGTATATTATATGGTGTATTATATGGTGTATTATATAGTGTATTATATGGTATATTATATGGTGTATTATATGGTATATTATATGGTGTATTATATGGTATATTATATAGTGTATTATATGGTATATTATATGGTGTATTATATGGTATATTATATGGTGTATTATATGGTATATTATATGGTGTATTATATGGTATATTATATAGTGTATTATATGGTGTATTATATAGTGTATTATATGGTATATTATATAATGTATTATATGGTATATTATATGGTATATTATATAGTGTATTATATGGTATATTATATAGTGTATTATATGGTATATTATATGGTGTATTATATGGTATATTATATAATGTATTATATGGTATATTATATGGTATATTATATAGTGTATTATATGGTATATTATATGGTATATTATATAGTGTATTATATGGTATATTATATAGTGTATTATATGGTATATTATATAGTGTATTATATGGTATATTATATGGTGTATTATATGGTATATTATATGGTGTATTATATGGTATATTATATAATGTATTATATGGTATATTATATGGTATATTATATAGTGTATTATATGGTGTATTATATGGTATATTATATAGTGTATTATATGGTATATTATATAGTGTATTATATGGTATATTATATGGTGTATTATATGGTATATTATATGGTGTATTATATGGTATATTATATAGTGTATTATATGGTGTATTATATAGTGTATTATATGGTATATTATATAGTGTATTATATGGTGTATTATATAGTGTATTATATGGTATATTATATAATGTATTATATGGTGTATTATATAGTGTATTATATGGTATATTATATGGTATATTATATAGTGTATTATATGGTATATTATATAGTGTATTATATGGTGTATTATATAGTGTATTATATGGTATATTATATAATGTATTATATGGTATATTATATGGTATATTATATAGTGTATTATATGGTATATTATATAGTGTATTATATGGTGTATTATATAGTGTATTATATGGTATATTATATAATGTATTATATGGTATATTATATGGTATATTATATAGTGTATTATATGGTATATTATATAGTGTATTATATGGTATATTATATGGTGTATTATATGGTATATTATATAATGTATTATATGGTATATTATATGGTATATTATATAGTGTATTATATGGTGTATTATATGGTATATTATATAGTGTATTATATGGTATATTATATAGTGTATTATATGGTATATTATATAGTGTATTATATGGTATATTATATGGTATATTATATAGTGTATTATATGGTATATTATATAGTGTATTATATGGTATATTATATGGTATATTATATGGTGTATTATATGGTATATTATATGGTGTATTATATGGTATATTATATAGTGTATTATATGGTGTATTATATAGTGTATTATATGGTATATTATATAGTGTATTATATGGTATATTATATAGTGTATTATATGGTATATTATATGGTGTATTATATGGTATATTATATGGTGTATTATATGGTATATTATATGGTGTATTATATGGTATATTATATGGTGTATTATATGGTATATTATATAGTGTATTATATGGTGTATTATATAGTGTATTATATGGTATATTATATAATGTATTATATGGTATATTATATGGTATATTATATAGTGTATTATATGGTATATTATATAGTGTATTATATGGTATATTATATGGTGTATTATATGGTATATTATATAATGTATTATATGGTATATTATATGGTATATTATATGGTGTATTATATGGTATATTATATAGTGTATTATATGGTGTATTATATAGTGTATTATATGGTATATTATATAGTGTATTATATGGTATATTATATAGTGTATTATATGGTATATTATATGGTGTATTATATGGTATATTATATGGTGTATTATATGGTATATTATATGGTGTATTATATGGTATATTATATGGTGTATTATATGGTATATTATATAGTGTATTATATGGTGTATTATATAGTGTATTATATGGTGTATTATATGGTATATTATATAGTGTATTATATGGTATATTATATAGTGTATTATATGGTATATTATATAGTGTATTATATGGTATATTATATAGTGTATTATATGGTGTATTATATAGTGTATTATATGGTATATTATATAATGTATTATATGGTATATTATATGGTATATTATATAGTGTATTATATGGTGTATTATATAGTGTATTATATGGTATATTATATGGTGTATTATATGGTGTATTATATAGTGTATTATATGGTATATTATATGGTGTATTATATGGTATATTATATGGTGTATTATATGGTGTATTATATGGTATATTATATAGTGTATTATATGGTATATTATATAGTGTATTATATGGTATATTATATGGTGTATTATATGGTATATTATATGGTGTATTATATGGTGTATTATATAGTGTATTATATGGTATATTATATGGTGTATTATATGGTATATTATATGGTGTATTATATGGTATATTATATAGTGTATTATATGGTATATTATATGGTGTATTATATGGTATATTATATGGTGTATTATATGGTATATTATATGGTGTATTATATGGTATATTATATAGTGTATTATATGGTGTATTATATAGTGTATTATATGGTATATTATATAATGTATTATATGGTATATTATATGGTATATTATATAGTGTATTATATGGTATATTATATAGTGTATTATATGGTATATTATATGGTGTATTATATGGTATATTATATAATGTATTATATGGTATATTATATGGTATATTATATAGTGTATTATATGGTATATTATATGGTATATTATATAGTGTATTATATGGTATATTATATAGTGTATTATATGGTATATTATATAGTGTATTATATGGTATATTATATGGTGTATTATATGGTATATTATATGGTGTATTATATGGTATATTATATAATGTATTATATGGTATATTATATGGTATATTATATAGTGTATTATATGGTGTATTATATGGTATATTATATAGTGTATTATATGGTATATTATATAGTGTATTATATGGTATATTATATGGTGTATTATATGGTATATTATATGGTGTATTATATGGTATATTATATAGTGTATTATATGGTGTATTATATAGTGTATTATATGGTATATTATATAGTGTATTATATGGTGTATTATATAGTGTATTATATGGTATATTATATAATGTATTATATGGTGTATTATATAGTGTATTATATGGTATATTATATGGTATATTATATAGTGTATTATATGGTATATTATATAGTGTATTATATGGTGTATTATATAGTGTATTATATGGTATATTATATAATGTATTATATGGTATATTATATGGTATATTATATAGTGTATTATATGGTATATTATATAGTGTATTATATGGTGTATTATATAGTGTATTATATGGTATATTATATAATGTATTATATGGTATATTATATGGTATATTATATAGTGTATTATATGGTATATTATATAGTGTATTATATGGTATATTATATGGTGTATTATATGGTATATTATATAATGTATTATATGGTATATTATATGGTATATTATATAGTGTATTATATGGTGTATTATATGGTATATTATATAGTGTATTATATGGTATATTATATAGTGTATTATATGGTATATTATATAGTGTATTATATGGTATATTATATGGTATATTATATAGTGTATTATATGGTATATTATATAGTGTATTATATGGTATATTATATGGTATATTATATGGTGTATTATATGGTATATTATATGGTGTATTATATGGTATATTATATAGTGTATTATATGGTGTATTATATAGTGTATTATATGGTATATTATATAGTGTATTATATGGTATATTATATAGTGTATTATATGGTATATTATATGGTGTATTATATGGTATATTATATGGTGTATTATATGGTATATTATATGGTGTATTATATGGTATATTATATGGTGTATTATATGGTATATTATATAGTGTATTATATGGTGTATTATATAGTGTATTATATGGTATATTATATGGTGTATTATATGGTATATTATATGGTGTATTATATGGTATATTATATGGTGTATTATATGGTATATTATATGGTGTATTATATGGTATATTATATGGTGTATTATATGGTATATTATATGGTGTATTATATGGTATATTATATGGTGTATTATATGGTGTATTATATGGTATATTATATAGTGTATTATATGGTGTATTATATAGTGTATTATATGGTATATTATATAATGTATTATATGGTATATTATATGGTATATTATATAGTGTATTATATGGTGTATTATATGGTGTATTATATGGTATATTATATAGTGTATTATATGGTATATTATAGGGTGTATTATATGGTATATTATATGGTATATTATATAGTGTATTATATGGTGTATTATATGGTATATTATATAGTGTATTATATGGTATATTATATAGTGTATTATATGGTATATTATAGGGTGTATTATATGGTATATTATATGGTATATTATATAGTGTATTATATGGTGTATTATATAGTGTATTATATAGTGTATTATATGGTATATTATATAGTGTATTATATGGTATATTATATAGGGTATTATATGGTATATTATATAGTGTATTATATGGTATATTATATAGTGTATTATATGGTATATTATATAGTGTATTATATGGTATATTATATAATGTATTATATGGTATATTATATAGTGTATTATATGGTATATTATAGGGTGTATTATATGGTATATTATATGGTATATTATATAGTGTATTATATGGTATATTATATAGTGTATTATATGGTATATTATATAGTGTATTATATGGTATATTATATAGTGTATTATATTGTGCCATCTGACCCTAAAATGGAAATATGAAAAAAAAAACAGGAATATATTTATTTTTTCATGTTTTTGATTGACAGTTGAAAAACCAAAGAATGAATGATACACAGATTCAGAAAGATGAAAGAAAAGTTGTTAATTTAGTTTAATGTTTAAAACTGTCATGTTTTGACCTCAGTGGAAGACGTTGTTGTTTTTGTTTGTGTTGTTGTTGTTGGGACGTTTTGGATAAAACACATGTTAATCTTTTCAACACATTCAGATAATAAAGACATTAGACTCACTTTGTGGGGACATGCTATCGTCCTGGGTGCGTCATCTTCCTTTACTTTCCTTGGCTTCATTCTGGAACAAAAATTAAAGTGGACTTTAGGAAAGTTTTGACACTGGACCAGGAAGGAAATGTGTCTGGAACGAAGAGGATAAAGTTTGATTCTGTGCTACCTATACTTTAGTGTTTAATATAATATTACACTGTGTATTTATTATAGGATGTTTAAATGTCTTATGCTATTAAAGTGATGAAAGACTCTTTTATTACGTTTCTGTACTACTTTAAAGTATAAGTGTTTTATCTGAAAGTGTATTTAATAATTTTTGTGATTTTATTTGATTATTTTTATATACTTAAACTTTATATAATGAAAACATTTATTATAAAATGTGGCTCAACAGGGCATGGAACCATCATCTGTCCCTGGGATGAAGATGTCATTGATTGTAAAGGACAGATGGTAAGAAGGACAGGTGGACGTAACACGGTAGAGGGACAAGTGGACATAACACGGTAGAGGGACAAGTGGACATAACAGGGTAGAGGGACAGGTGGACATAACAGGGTAGAGGGACAGGTGGACATAACAGGGTAGAGGGACAGGTGGACATAACAGGGTAGAGGGACAGGTGGACATAACAGGGTAGAGGGACAGGTGGACATAACAGGGTAGAGGGACAGGTGGACATAACAGGGTAGAGGGACAGGTGGACATAACAGGGTAGAGGGACAGGTGGACATACCAGGGTAGAGGGACAGGTGGACATAAGACATCCAGTCTGGAGGAAATAAAAGCATGTGAGTGTAGAGATGTGGGTCAGTTAACCCTCATATAATGTTACGGTCATTTTGACCCATTTCAGTTTTTGTGTTGATTGGTTATCTTTTCTTTTGCTTTTCTAGGATTATGAACTGGTGCCTAAATAGTCAACACTCTGGTGTGTAAATAGTCAACACTCTGGTGTGTAAATAGTCAACACTCTGGTGTGTAAATAGTCAACACTCTGGTGTGTAAATAGTCAACACTCTGGTGTGTAAATAGTCAACACTCTGGTGTGTAAATAGTCAACACTCTGGTGTGTAAATAGTGAACGAGACACTCAGCTCACGAGACTTTAATCAAACTAAATTTCAAATATGAATGAACAGACTTATTTAACTGAGATACATGGATTTTATAACTCTGTAAGAGTTCACTTTTAATGATCTTTTTCCTTCTATTGAAATTCTTAATGAACTTATTCCTCTACAAATAGAAACTAAAAGTAAATGTGATAAAAGTTAAAATAAAATAAATAAAATTATATATTTCTCCTTTTTCAAGTGCAAACAATATGTGCAAAACAAAATGTTCTTCTGTTTCAACACAGACTAAGATAGTTCAGAGTGTAGCAGTGGAAATACTAGTAAAGAAATGAAAAGAAAAATGAAAGAAAATGTGTTTGTGAAGAAGAAAAGACATTAAAGTAGTTCTTAAATACGTTGTTGAAATAATAAAACAAGTTTTAGCATGTCTCTTTTCTAAATGTTTATATCATCTAAAATAAAGTAGTTATTAGGTTAACCTGTTTTTGTTTGTTTATACAGTGCAGGTCAAAATGACCCACTACATAATCAATGTCCTTCATTTGTCTATGGACCTAAAGTGTCCTTTACAACACCATGTATATGCTCATCACAGTTCAATAGTACACCCACAGGTGTTAAAACAGTTGGGGGTCCAGGTCTTTCTTCAGGGCCTCAGTTTTGTTACGAGGTCCAAATACTATGACCTCAGGTTTGTTGGCATTTAGCCAGGGATAATGCCACGTGTTACTATAAGAAAAACATTCCCTGCCCCGAAGGGGAACATTTTTTTTTATAGTAACTCGTGGCCAATACGTTATCCCGCTTATTCTACAGTTATTCCAGCTACTACTCTAACAGAGTGAATAAAACAGCCTTACTTTCAAAGTGGTGGAAATACCTGCGGAGTGATATGGTAACGTTAATCTGACTCATTGCCAATGGCAGCGGGCGTTAACGCAACACTGGACGGTCATCGGAAAAATTCCACCAACTGAAGGCTGGGAACGTCAATTCAAAGTGAACGGGAGCTGTCGGAATGTTTTAGAAGGACATAGAATCAACTGCAAAAAACTGTAAGACATGAAACAAAGGACGTATTTAGGAATGGGTGGTATGTCCAAAAATATATATCCTGGTATAATTTGAGCCACTGGTGGTATACGGTATATATCAGGGTATAGTACTTTTGTAGGATACTATACATAAATCAAAAATCACCCATTGGTGTGAATGTGACAGTAATTATCTATCAATGTTCAGTCCTCAGATGAACTGCAGACTCATACAGGGTGACCTCTGACCCCGCCTTCACTCACTGTTGCTGAATTAGACCCCTAGTGACCCCTGTGACCCTAGTGAAGATAAAGTGGGTTCAGATGACGAGAGAGAGAGACAGAGAGAGAGATAGAGATAGAGAGAGAGACAGATTCATGTTCACACTCATGTGTATTTGTCAGTACAACTTCAAATGTTCCAGGTACTTACAGCTAGTGTACCACTTCCCAAAAGTGACATAACTGTCAAACTGTCATCAGTTCACCCACAGACATTACATATTTTGACAGTTATGTCACTTTTGGGAAGTGGTACACTAGCTGTAAGTACCTGGAACATTTGAAGTTGACAAATACACATGAGTATCCAGTGTATGGACATGAATGTGTTAACAGTTTTAACACTTTTTAACACTTACCGTGCAAACTCTGCCAGCTGCTTTGGATCAGACAGGTCAATGCCTGGGATGCCTCCAGGGGGAAGCTTCTTTCCTGTCATGTATTCTGAATAATCTGGAGGAGAGTTTTCACCTGTGATCTGCTCCTCATGGTCTATGTCCTTTTTGTCATCTGTAAAAGACAAGACGTATTCATGTTACTTCCATCAAAACAGCTTTTATTCAGTGTGATTTGTCACTTCTCTGCTTCATCTTACATCCATTTATTACAAAAAACTAACCAGTCATACATGCACCATTTCTGAACTACAAAAACATCCCTACAATTAATCAACCCTAATATAAGAGCTGAAAGTAACTCAGTACAAGTAATAAATAATCATAGAATGAGTCCTTTAATAAAGTTAATATTAATAAATAACCATAGAATGAGTCCTTTAATAAAGTTAATATTAATAAATAATCATAGAATGAGTCCTTTAATAAAGTTAATATTAATAAATAACCATAGAATGAGTCCTTTAATAAAGTTAATATTAATAAATAACCATAGAATGAGTCCTTTAATAAAGTTAATATTAATAAATAACCATAGAATGAGTCCTTTAATAAAGTTAATATTAATAAATAACCATAGAATGAGTCCTTTAATAAAGTTAATATTAATAAATAACCATAGAATGAGTCCTTTAAATGTGCTCCACTGATTTTCTGAAGTGACACATCTGCTTAGTTTGAAAAAAGTAATGAGTGTATTCTGAGAATGTAAAGAGTATAAAGTACACATATTTATATAAATGTAAAGAGTATAAAGTACACATATTTATATAAATGTAAAGAGTATAAAGTACACATATTTATATAAATGTAAAGAGTATAAAGTACAAATATTTATATAAATGTAAAGAGTATAAAGTACAAATATTTATATAAATGTAAAGAGTATAAAGTACATATATTTATATAAATGTAAAGAGTATAAAGTACAAATATTTATATAAATGTAAAGAGTATAAAGTACACATATTTATATAAATGTAAAGAGTATAAAGTACAAATATTTATATAAATGTAAAGAGTATAAAGTACACATATTTATATAAATGTAAAGAGTATAAAGTACAAATATTTATATAAATGTAAAGAGTATAAAGTACAAATATTTATATAAATGTAAAGAGTATAAAGTACAAATATTTATATAAATGTAAAGAGTATAAAGTACATATATTTATATAAATGTAAAGAGTATAAAGTACAAATATTTATATAAATGTAAAGAGTATAAAGTACAAATATTTATATAAATGTAAAGAGTATAAAGTACAAATATTTATACAAATGTAAAGAGTATAAAGTACACATATTTATATAAATGTAAAGAGTATAAAGTAAAAAATATTTATATAAATGTAAAGAGTATAAAGTACACATATTTATATAAATGTAAGGAGTATAAAGTACACATATTTATATAAATGTAAAGAGTATAAAGTAAAAAATATTTATATAAATGTAAAGAGTATAAAGTACACATATTTATATAAATGTAAGGAGTATAAAGTAAAAAATATTTTCTAAAAAAGTTGCCAGAGAAATTAATACTCAAGTAAAGTACAGATACTTTAAAAATGTACTTAAGCACAGTAATGAAGTACTTTTACTTTCCACCTGTGAAATTAATTGGAGATAACTGTACACATGGTAACTGGCACACAGTCTAAAATAGATGGTTTCTCTTAGTTAATAAACACTGTAAGCACCGACACGAATGCATTTCTAATCAAAGACGCGTAAGTTTTTATTCCATTGTGGTCTTTAATACGTACTAAATATTTAAAAGGGCTTTAGAAACAAGAGCGTTGGAAAGTATGAGCGGTTCGTGAACGCACCACTCCTAGCTTCCTGTGAATAGATCTGCGCCACAGCGGCCTAGCGGAGCCCACTGTACTCGCTCCCACTCTCGCCGCCATCTTCGTCGGCCAAATAAACGCCATTTTTTCGGGCCGCCATACTTTCTAGACCGGGGAAATATGGCGGCGCCCATCAACACATAAAACATGGCTTCCCATAAAAACAAAAACATTTCAAATGAAGTTAAAGTCCCTCGGAACCGGGAAATAGATCAAACTTCGAGGCAGCACCAGGCCTCCCCCGGGCCCGGGAACACCACACACACCCCGAGAACAAAGCGACGGGGCTAGCTTGGAGAAATTCACTCAACTTACCCGATGCCCACATAGTCACTGAAAACTCCCCCTCCAAAGTCTTTATCTGAACCTGCTTCTGTTCCCATTTTCTGCCCATCTCTCCACCGCCCAGGTAGCTCTTTTTGCCCGCTTTCTTCCCACTTCCAGCCTTCTTCATCCGGCCTGTTGACGAGCTTTTCCCCGCGACAGTAACCAGAGTCTGTTCGATATAGTCCTCCTCCACTGCAGGCACCGGGATGAGGATCTGGTCCTCGAAACCATCATCCGTGTGCAGTTCAGAGTCATCCTCCCCCACCACCTCTTCCCTGGTCTGGACCAGGATCACCTCCTGGTGCGGATGGAGGCCGTGTGGATCGTCCGTGTCCAGGGGCTGCAAGGCGATCATCGGCTGGTGCTCATCGTCCTCTCCTACTACTGTTGTCTCGATTGTCTCTACTTCTATTTCGTGAAGTTCCACTATTTCGGCTGGCATTTCGGACCCGTCCGCTTCTATGTACAGGGTATCCCCCGATGCCATGATAAAAAAAATCCTTCTAGTTAAATGCTATTTTCCACTCCTGCTTCCCTTCCTGTTCACCCTCAGCCTTCCTCCTCCCTCTCCAACAACAACTCTACACAACTGTAGTCTCGTCGCCACAACGCTCAAGTAATGAAGTCTCGTGATATTTGGCCTATATATATATATATATATATATATATATATATATATATATATATATATATATATATATATATATATATATATATATATATATATATATATATATATATATATATATATATATATATATATATATATATGTGTGTGTGTATAATATATTTTCCTTTTTTGGGGGGGGGGGCGATTCTGATATTGTGTGTTTCAATATATGGTTTTAAATCCATTTTTTTGAATCTTTACTAGTTCCATTTTTTTAAACCCTTTTTAACCAGTTAATTTTAGTCTTAAGAACAATTAGCATAAAAAAAACCTTAAACATGTTACTGCTGATCAGGTTTATCTCATACAACAAGATAATTAACAGTAATTGTGGAATTATAGTTCATAGGATGATGCATAAGTGTTCACTCTGTTAGGTGAGTTGGCTTATACATACATACATACATACATACATACATACATACATACATACATACATACATACATACATACATACATACATACATACATACATACATACATATATATAAATGATGTGGTCCTATAAGTACATTAATTTGTTTTTTCCAGAAGTCCCCATAAAGCATGGGGGAAACAGGTGTTAAGCTAAGCTAAGCTAAAATAAGCTAAGATAAGATAAGATAGAATCTTATTTATCCCACAACAGGGAAATTCACGTTACAGTAGTACATACACACATAGATATTGAGAAAAAGCTATGCTATGTACACTATACAAAATATACAGAATTGAAAAAATATATACAAAAGGGATAAAACTATGGCTGTGTCCGAAACCACTCACTCGTTCCCTACTCCCTACATAGGGAACTACATGTAGGGCACTCAATTGAAAACGTTTCAGACACTACTACGGTGCTGTTTAAATGCGTCATCACCGTCGAAGAATTAAAACAAAACAGTATCATCTCAAAAAATTTAAATACTTTTTAAATGTTTTTGTATTACCATCTGTGCAATAAAATAAAACATGAATAAACTTGGTTCAAGACTGTTTTACTGTTATTAACTGTTACTGTTATTAACTGTTATTAACTGTTACTGTTATTAACTGTTATTAACTGTTACTAACTGTTACTAACTGTTATTAACTGTTACTAACTGTTATTAACTGTTATTAACTGTTACTAACTGTTATTAACTGTTACTAACTGTTATTAACTGTTATTAACTGTTATTAACTGTTATTAACTGTTATTAACTGTTATTAACTGTTATTAACTGTTACTAACTGTTATTAACTGTTATTAACTGTTACTAACTGTTATTAACTGTTGTTAACTGTTATTAACTGTTAAACAACTCTTGTCTTGTCTGTCATCAAACAGGCAGAGTTAACATTTACCGTTAGTGAACAGCTGTAGTTCTGTCAGTATGTTTCCCATATCAATCTGTCCGTGTTTCTTTTAATCATACAGCTCTCGTAAAGTTTCTGAAGAAAATATTCAAATTTGAGGTGGATCAATGCTCCTTCTGTAATACTGTTGATAAAACACCGGATAATTTATGTATTTTTGGATGTACTGTATCTCAGTGTTTTTGGTCTAAAATACATAATTGGATTTCAGTAAAAATTAACAGTATATCATCCTTTGAATGACATCATATCATGTTTTACACAGATGATTTGGAATCTTCCTTATTAGGCATTGTTAATATAATAATAATTCTGTAAGTATCATATTCACTGTGTAAAATGCAGAAACTCTAAGCCCTCGTTCCCTGGTTTTATTAATGACTTCAAGATTTTTTTTCATGGCTCAAAAAATAAGACATTGGTCGACATTTATTATTTAAACCAAATAACTTCCTTTTGTATTTCTGATCTGTGTTTAATTTGAGGTGCCTGATGTAAACCTTATGTGTGACCCGCCACCACCAAACCAGGCATAAGTCGCGCTGAGCCGTTCAGAGCTACAGCCAAATTTAGGCTGGAAGGTGATTTGTTATTAGTGTTTACACCTTATCAAAAAACGGTACCTTAACACCTCTATGTTCACTTCCTGTGGTCATTACATTGAAATCCAATCAATAAAGGTGTTTATTGAGTCAATTATTTAAGCGGTGACAAAAGTTCAGGTATTGCTGAGCAAAGACAAAGACGACTTCCACCTCTTTTTGCCGAACAAAACGATCTCCGTTCCGTGGGTAAACACCCAAGTGTTTGGTACGAGGTAAAAGCTTATATTGAATGTTCTGTCCAATGGTGTAAGCCAAATGATTATAATACGTCACACTTCTGTCCTATTATTATAATATATAAAACTTCTGTGACATGTCCATCAGAGTGTCCTTTAACATCTGTCAACAATTTGTGTCAATCGGATACAAATTATTATGTGTTGCTAAGGACTTCCTACCCCAAAACAGTCCAAAACTTTAACGGACAATATCTAAAAATATGCAAATTGTAAAATATGTCCAAATGTGGATATTAAAATGACCATAACTTTGGTTCTACTTGTGATAGAAACATCATTTTTTCACCATCTTAAACCTTAGTTTCCACTCTACCAAGATACACACATAACTCTGTTTGGATTTACACACACTTATGCCTGGTTTCGTGGTGGTGAGTCACATTTATACATTGTTTAATATTGTATTTTACTGTAGTTTAGGTTTTTTTTTTTTATAAAACCCCCAAGTTTATGTTTACATATTTTATTTTGCATTTAATTTTAAGTTGTATTCATTATCCTCATTGAGAGTCTGTATATTGTCATTTCAATAAAGTTTTCATTTAAAAAAAAATCTCTGTTCTTCAGTCATTTTTCGATTCGTACAATGCATGATGGGATATAGTGCTTGGGTTAGTGACCATCGATGCTCACTACATTTCACGGTGGATTGTGGGAAACATTGAGTGGAGGGCTCATAAGTAGTTCACTACATATTCGGACACCCCTACAAAATGGCCTGGTCCCTAAATAGGGCCCTATGTAGGGAGAAGGGACTGGTTTCGGGAGTAGGGACTGGTTGCAGGTTCGAATCCCAGGTGTGCCCGGTGGGCACTTTATGCATTGTACTGATGGAGTGTTACTCCAGTGAGAGAGAGTACATGCAGAGGGAGAAATGGTTGCTTCGAAACCCCACAAGCCCCACATCCTCACTGACTAAGAAACAGCTCCTAGCTCAGTGTTCGAATATCCGTCAGTGTTTTAACAGAACTAAGCAGAGGTGTGAATCTGAGGAAAGAACTACCCAAGAAATATAACAAACTGTCCACAGCTGAGGCACTGGAGATTGCTAAGCAAAGGCTCACAGCACTAGCTACCCGCCTAAAGAGATACACAAGAGAGGTAGAGGCCAGGACAATAAACCAGGTGTTCTCCACCAACCCAGCTAAGGTCTACTCTCAATGGCAGGGGGGCAAGGTGACAACAGACCCACCTAGGGCTGAAACTGAGCAATACTGGATGAGCATCTGGGAGAAGGAGGCAACACATAACACCAATGCCCAATGGCTGACAGACGTACAGGCAGAGCACAGCCAACTCCCAGAACAAGACCCAGTAGTCATCACACTAGCAGACATCCAAACCAGAGTGTCCAAAATGAAGAGCTGGACAGCACCAGGGCCCGACATGATTCATACCTACTGGCTAAGAAACTGACAGCACTCCATGAACGCCTAGCAGCACAGATGAACCAGCTGCTGATATCGGGAAACCACCCAGAGTGGCTAACCCAGGGCCGGACAGTCCTCATAATGAAGGACCCCCAGAAGGGAACAATACCATCTAACTACCGGCCTATAACCTGCCTCAGCACCACATGGAAGCTACTATCAGGCATCATAGCGACTAAGATGAGTAGGCACATGGAGCAATACATGAGCAGAGCACAGAAAGGAATAGGCAACAACACCAGGGGAGCCAAACACCAGCTACTGGTTGACAGGGCAACTGCCCGAGATTGCAAGATGAGGAACACCAACCTGTGCACTGCCTGGATTGACTACAAGAAAGCCTATGACTCAATGCCACATACATGGATACTGGAATGCTTAAAACTGTATAATTCAATTCAATTCAATTTTATTTATAAAGCCCTAAATCACAACAAAGTCGTCTCACAGGGCTTTACAAAAACACAATCAACTACAGAGATACATGAAAAGTCCCAGGCATCCCCTGTCCTTAGATCCTCCTTCTCGGCAAGAAAAAACTTCCAAACCCAGTGGGAAAAAGAAGAAATGTTGAGGAGAACCACATTGAAGGACAGATCCACTCCCATGGACGGACAGGCTATAGATGAACATCCATTTATAAATGAAGGAGGGGGGGCTGGTCCAGACAGGCAGGGGCGGGGGTCCGGGGTCACAGGTCGGCACAGGCGAGACACTACAGATCCTGTCGTCCATGGCTCCCATGCAGACACTGTCAGGAAAACCACCACTCCCCCCAGGGGGGGAGGGGGGAAAAGGGACACCAGGTGACTAGTCATGAACAGACTTGGTATGAAAGATATGTTATAAAAATTACAGAAACAGGTGTGAGGAAGAGAAAGAGAAGAAAGAACTCAGTGTCTGTACTTCCCCCAGCATTCTAACTCCTAGGGCAGCCTAGACTGAACTGTGACTCATACATCATGTATACATGATATATGAGTCACATAATTTTTTAACTAACCTGACCATAGGCTTTCTCAAACAGGAATGTTTTAAGCCTAATTTTAAATGTAGAGACTGTTTCTGCGTCTTTAATATTAAAGGGAAGATGATTCCATAAGACAGTAACCATGGTAACTAAAGGCTCTAGCTCCTACTGTACTTTTACAAACCCTAGGAACTTTCAATAAACCTGCATTCTGAGAACAAAGGGTTCTATTGGGCTGGTACAGAACCAGATCATCTTTAAGATAAGAGGGGCCCATACCATTAACCCCTGACCCCTAACCCTAACCCATGCCATTAATGGTTTTATATGTAAGGAGGAGGATTTTAAATTTAATTCTAGACTCAACTGGTAGCCAGTGAAGGGTTTGGAGCACAGGGGTGATAGGGTTAGGGGTCAGGGGTCAGGGTTTGGAGCACAGGGGTGATGTGTTCTCTTCTATTTGATCCTGTTAATAATCTTGCTGCTGCATTTTGAACCAGTTGAAGCTTTTTAGGGAATATTTAGGACACGCTACAAGTAAGGAGTTACAATAATCTAATCGTGATGTAACAAATGCATGAATTAATTTTTCTGCAGTCGTTTTAGACAGAATATTCCTAATTTTGGCTAATGTTGTGCAGGTGAAAGAAGGCTGTTCTGCAAGTTTGGTTAATGTGCTGTCATGACCTCCGCTTCGGTGACCTTTCCCCCAGTCACTTCCACACTCACCTGGTCCCACACTGCGCAGCTGCAAGCCGTTCCTCATCTGTCTATAAAAGCAGTAAGGCTTGCTGTTGCCAGTGCGGGACCATTCAGTAATGTCGCCTCCATAACCCGGACTGTTTCACCATCTCCTCAATCACCATAACCCGGACATTCATCATCACCACGGACTCTGGTCATCTGTTCCCAGGTTTTGTCTGTATTGTCTTTGTTTCTTAGTTTTGTTATTAAATTATTTTTTCCCTTCAGTACTGTGCAGTGGAGTCCTCCTTCACCTCACCCCGATCCTGACATGTGCATTTTGAATGAAAGATCTGGATCAAATAAAACTCCTAAATGTTTAACTGTGTCACTGGGTGTTACACTTAAGTTGTCTACAGTAACTATCTGGTCAGTTAGAGAGTCTCTGGCATTTTTAGGACCAATTATAATGACGTCAGTTTTTTCAGGGTTCAATAAAAGATAATTGGCACTCATCCAAATTTTTATGTCTTGGACACAAGTACTTAGTTTATCTATTTGTCTGGTCTGATCAGGTTTAATCGATAAATATAGCTGTGTGTCATCTGCATAACAATGAAAATTAATGCCATGATTTCTAATGATGTTACCTAAAGGGAGCATATATAGTGTAAACAAAATAGGCCCAAGGACTGACCCTTGGGGCACACCATAATTAACTCTGGAGGACTGCGATGATTGTTGGTTGACGTGAACAAATTGGTAGCGATTAGATAAATATGATTTAAACCAGCAGAGGGCTGCTCCTCTAATACCTATATCACATTCTAATCTGTGCACTAAGATACTGTGGTCAATGGTGTCAAAGGCTGCACTAAGGTCTAATAACACCAGGACCCATATTAATCCCATGTCAGCGGCTAATAATAAGTCATTAGTAACTTTAACTAACGCTGTTTCAGTGCTATGATGGGCACGAAAGCCAGACTGAAACTGTTCAAATAAACTATTATCCTGCAGGAATTGGCACAGCTGTTTAACTATTACTCGTTCTAAAACCTTTGACAGGAAGGGCAAATTGGATATAGGCCTATAATTGGCTAAAATGTCAGGATCTAGGGTAGGCTTTTTCAGAATTGGTTTAATAACAGCATATTTAAATGACTGTGGCACATATCCAGTAATTAATGAAGTGTTAATTATATTTAGGACAGTGCTAATAATTAGGGGCAGAATCTGTTTAAAGAGTTTTGTTGTAATTGGATCTAAGAGGCAGGTGATGATTTGGAAGACATGATAATAGATATGACATCAGTTTGGTCTACAGTGGTGAAATTATTTAGTGTTACAGAGGGATTTATTAAAGGGCCTAGGTTTGAAACCACTGCTTTTTCTGATCTAATATTTGGGAGAAATGTGTCTATTTTGTCTCTAATAGTTGATATTTTATTGTTAAAGAACTGCAGGAAATCATCAGAATGGAGCGTGGATGGAATAACTGGTTCCATGGAGGTGTGTCTGTTTGTCAGTCTGGCTACAGTACTGAACAGGAATCTAGGATTATTCTTGTTTTCTTCTATTATGGATGAGTAATATCTAGTTTTGGCTGTACGCAAAGATGGATTATACTTTATTAAGCTATTTTTCCAGGCATTGAGAGAATCTTCTGAATTGGATCGACGCCATTGCCTCTAATTTAGGTGTTGTTTGTTTAATGGAGTGAGTGTCAGCGTTGTACCATGGGGAGGTTCATCTAACCTTAGTAGTTTTTAACTTGAGGGGGGCAACTATATCTAACGTAGTTTTTAATGTGAGCATGGTACTATCGACTAACTCATCACTTATACTGGGACTAAATGTGTCCTTTACATAATCACATGACATAGACACAAATAGTGACTGAATTAACTCTTTGTACTTTGAGACAGCATGGTCACATAGTATCCTTTTCATTTGTGTTTTAATCACTGAGGTAGAAATATCCTCAAACAAAACCTGGAAGGTCATTAAAAAGTGATCTGAGAGTATGGGATTATGGGTAAAAACGATGAGGTCATTAATTTCAACACCAAGTGTTAAGATCAGATCAAGAGTATGTCTGTGAATGTGGGTTGGTTTATTAACATTTTGGATAAAGCCTAATCCGTCTAGTAGGTCACTAAATGCATTACTAAGAGAGTCAGTGTTGTTGTCAACATGTATGTTCAAATCACCAACTATTCTAATCCTATCCCAGTTCAACACTACACTGGATAGAAAGTCAGAGACTTCTAATAAAAACTGTGAATAAGGGCCAGGAGGGCGGTAGACTAGGACAAAAAGGACTGGTTTTTGGTTTCTGCAGTTGGGGAAAGTAATGGATGAAACTAGACTTTCAAAGGAGTGGTAAGTGGGATTAGTTTTATGATTAATTTTAGGGCTAAGACCTAAACTGGAGTGGGATATTACTGCCACTCCTCCACCACGGCCACTGGTTCTGGCTGTGTGATAGTTCACATGAGTAGGTGGCGTGGATTCATTTAATGCGACATATTCATCCTGCTGCAGCCAGGTTTCAGTCAGAGCTAAAATATCAATTTCGTGATCACTAATTAGATCGTTTATTAACAAATATTTGGAAGAAATAGACTTAATATTGATCAGTCCACATTGGATACAATTGTTAGGCGTCCTTTTAATCTGATTATTACTTAAAACTATTTTTATTAAATTATTTGATCTCACTCCTATAGGTTTTTTAATATTAGGTTTATTTTTAACTATACGGGGTTTATTATTAACTACACAGGGTTTATTATTAACTACACAGGGTTTATTATTAACTACACAGGGGATAGACACAGTCTTTCTATTATTTGCTACATGGTGGGTTTGTGACAACTCAGAGTAAAGTGGATGCACAGAGAAGTGTTTTACACTACGACTCTGCGCCTGGGCCCGCACTCCGGATTGTCATTTTGACAGGCTAAATTTAGCAGCTTCCCCCTTTCTGTCACAAACTGATCCCTCGACTCTCCCGGCTGCATGGGAGTGGCTGAGGGGCTAGCCACGCTCCTGCTGCTATTCGCACAGCCTGCGGTCCCTGCAGCTACCTCGCTATAGCTAGGCCTAGCATTAGCCTCCAAGCTGCAGAGCCGTGCTTCTAACTCAGAAACCCTGGCCTCCAACCCTGACACTAAACTACACTTCCAACAGCTATTTCTATCCTCAGTAAAGGAGGCAGGGACTCACTGTACATACAGCACACTGAGCAGAAAATACGAGAAGAAGAAGAACTAGCCATGCTAAGGGAAGCTAGGCTAGCGGAGTTAAAGAGGGGAAAGAAATACACCTACCGGATGCGACGCCGTGTCGTCTCTGCTGATGCAAATCTCACGATGCGTTCAGGGAGAGATAACATCAACAGGACACTAAGAGAGTTCATCCAGAACTCAATGAGGCTGTGGAAGACAACTCTGGAGGCCAACTCAAAGCCAATTGCACAAGTGAGCATCAGATGCGGCATTTACCAAGGAGATGCTCTGTCCCCCCTGCTGTTCTGCATAGGCCTAAACCCCCTCAGCCAGATCATCTCAAAGAGTGGCTTCAGATACCAGTTCCGAAGTGGAACATCCATCAACCACCTCCTCTACATGGATGACATCAAGCTGTATGCCAAGAATGAGCGTGACATTGATTCCCAAATTCACCTCACCTGGATCTACAGCAAAGACATTGGGATGTCATTCAGACTAGATAAATGTGGGCAGATGATATCTAGAAGAGGAAAGGTGATCACAACTGAAGGGGTTGACCTACCTGAAGGGAACATCACAGATGTGCAGGAAAGTTACAAATACCTAGGGATCACACAGACAAATGGTAATCATGAGGAGGCAGCTCGGAAGTCAACCACAGCCAAATACCTACAGAGGGTAAGACAGGTCCTGAAAAGTCAGCTGAATGGCAAAAATAAGATCCAGGCCATTAACACCTATGCCCTGCCAGTAATCAGATACCCAGCTGGGATAATATCCTGGCCACTGGAAGAGATACAAGCCACTGATATCAAGACAAGGAAACTCCTTACCATGCATGGAGGGTTCCACCCCAAGCCCAGTGTCCTGAGGCTGTACACTAAGCGAAAGGAAGGGGGCCGAGGACTAGTAAGTGTCAGAACAACTGTCCAGCGGCGAACCTCCAGGAATACATAAAGAAAATGGCCCCCAATGACCAACTGCTAAGTGAATGCCTCAGGCAACAAAAGCCCAGTAAAGTCGAGGAACCAGAGGGGCTATCATGGAAGGACAAACCCTTGCATGGCGTGTACCATCGGCAAACTGAGGAAGTGGCTGATATGGAAAAAACATACCAGTGGCTGGAAAAGGCTGGACTAAAGGACAGCACAGAGGCACTACTCATGGCTGCACAAGAACAAGCCCTGAACACCAGAGCAACAGAGGCTGGAGTCTACCACATCAGACAGGACCCCAGGTGTAGGCTGTATAGAGAAGCCCCTGAAACAGTGCAATTCAATTCAATTCAATTCAATTTTATTTATAAAGCCCTAAATCACAACAAAGTCATCTCAAAGGGCTTTACAAAAACACAATCAACTACAGAGATACATGAAAAAAGTCCCAAGCATCCCCTGTCCTTAGACCCTCCTTCTCGGCAAGAAAAAACTTCCAAACCCAGTGGGAAAAAGAAGAAATCTCGAGGAGAACCACATTGAAGGAGAGATCCACTCCCATGGACGGACAGACTATAGATGAACGTCCATATATAGATGCAGGAAGGGGGTCTGGTCCAGACAGGCATGGGCAGTGGTCCGGGGTCACAGGTCGGCACAGGCGAGAAACTGCAGATCCTGTCGTCCATGGCTCCCGTGCAGACTCTGTCAGGAAAACCACCACTCCCCCCAGGGGGGGGAGGGGGGAAAGGGGACACCAGGTGACTAGTCATGAACAGACTTGGTATGAAAGATAGGTTATAAAAATGACAGAAACAGGTGTGAGAGAGAGAAAGAGAAGAAAGAACTCAGTGTCTGTACTTCCCCCAGCATTCTAACTCCTAGGGCAGCCTAGACTGAACTGTGACTCATACACCACATAATTTTTTAACTAACCTGATCATAGGCTTTCTCGAACAGGAATGTTTTAAGCCTAATTTTAAATGTAGAGACTGTGTCGACATCTTTAATATTAAAGGGAAGCTGATTCCATAAGACAGGGGCCTGATAAGTAAAGGCTCTAGCTCCTTCTGTACTTTTAGAAACCCTAGGAACTTTCAGTAAACCTGCATTCTGAGAACGAAGGGTTCTATTGGGTTGGTACGGAACCAGATCATCTTTAAGATAAGAGGGGCCCATACCATTAATGGCTTTATATGTAAGGAGGAGGATTTTAAATTTAATTCTAGACTCAACTGGTAGCCAGTGAAGGGTTTGGAGCACAGGGGTGATGGGGCTAGGGGTCAGGGGTCAGGGTTTGGAGCACAGGGGTGATAGGGTTAGGGGTCAGGGGTCAGGGTTTGGAGCACAGGGGTGATGTGTTCTCTTCTATTTGATCCTGTTAATAATCTTGCTGCTGCATTTTGAACCAGTTGAAGCTTTTTAGGGAATATTTAGGACATGCTACAAGTAAGGAGTTACAATAATCTAATCGTGATGTAACAAATGCATGAATTAATTTTTCTGCAGTCGTTTTAGACAGAATATTCCTAATTTTGGCTAATGTTGCGCAGGTGAAAGAAGGCTGTTCTGCAAGTTTGGTTAATGTGCCCTGACCTCTGACCCCTGACCCTTTGAATGAAAGATCTGGATCAAATAAAACTCCTAAATTTTTAACTGTGTCACTGGGTGTTACACTTAAGTTGTCCAGAGTAACTATGTGGTCAGGTAGGGAGTCTCTCGCATCTTTAGGACCAATTATAACAACTTCAGTTTTTTCAGGGTTCAGTAAAAGATAATTGGCACTCATCCAAATTTTTATGTCTTGGACACATGTACTTAGTTTATCTATTTGTCTGGTCTGATCAGGTTTAATCGATAAATATAGCTGTGTGTCATCCGCATAACAATGAAAATTAATGCCATGATTTCTAATGATGTTACCTAAAGGGAGCATATATAGTGTAAACAAAATAGGCCCAAGGACTGACCCTTGGGGCACACCATAATTAACTCTGGAGGACTGCAATGATTGTTGATTGACGTGAACAAATTGGTAGCGATCAGATAAATATGATGCAGCACATTACAGCAGGTGTAAGATGGTGGCAGGTAAGGCATACATGGAGAGGCATAACCAGGTAGAGGACATACTGTACAGGAACATCTGTAAAGAGTATGGACTGGAGGTCCCAGGGTCAAGATTGGAGAACCCCCCAAAGCTGACAGAGAACAAACAGGCCAAGATCCTGTGGGACTTCCAGATCCAGACGTACAAGATGGTGATGGCCAATCAGCCTGACATGGAGGTGCCCTCTGGCTCGACCTTGTGGCAGACTCTGTCCCTTGCTTTTTCTTTTTCTTGGGTCTTTGAACAGGTGGAAGAGATTCCTTATCACTACAGCTGAGGTGGTTTAGGCCTTGATTGGCTCAGTACTTAAGAAGACTCATTCCACAACTCGACGCCGGACCGTAAACCACTCCTGTTGGAAACTCACCTGAAACCTCTACTGAAATCCTAGTCCTACCCGCTTCTCCGCTCAGCTCCCCTCTCCTCTGATGCCCTGTTAGAACATTTTGATCGTTGCATCTCTGTTGGTTAAGTACCCAGTGTTTTTTTTTATTTAACTTTGTTTTTGTGTATTGATAGCAGTTTTGGTGGTTTTGGTTTGCTAGTTTAACTCCTGATTTTCTTTTGTCAAAAATGATTCCAGCGCTCTGTATCAAGTTGTCGCTGCGTCCTTAGTTCTGTTTTATTCTGGTAGTCTCAGCACTTTTGCTGCTCTTTAAGTTTGTATTCTGTATTTTGGTTTTGTTTTGTTCCCCTACTCTAAGGTTCTTTTTGTGGTTTACTAAGAGAAATAAATATTTTTACCTAACTCTGATCCGCTGGTTTTGTGTCTGCACCTGAGCCTTTGTTTCTGAATTGTGACAATATATATATATATATATATATATATATATATATATATAGACTGTCAACATGCTTTTAACGGCACCTACGCGCGATTAACGAAGTAGCATTTGCAGTTCGGGCATTTCCATAACTCAGAAAACCATAAGCAATGTGCCGAGGTTGACGCTGCCAATAGACTAGGACAGTGGTGCTGACCAGAGACTACTGGACCTCACTGAGTAATCAGAATTATTTCTGTGTCACAGTGCATTATGTTGATCAACAGAGGGGACTTCAGTCATGGGTTCTAACTGTTATGAAAACAGAGCAGAGACACTTCACCAGGACGTGCATGGAGCATTTCATGCACGTATCCTGAGAGTGGAATATGACATAGAAAGTTAGCACGCATCGTGAGAGACGCAGCAGCAGAGACGACACAGCGTTGGCTCTGGTGAGTGTATTGTTTCCTCTCTAACTCCGCTAGCCTAGCTTCCCTTAGCCATGGCTAGTTGTTGTTGTTCAGTATTTTCTGCTCAGTGTGCTGTATGTACAGTGAGTCCCTGCCTCCTTTACTGAGGATAGAAGTAGCTGTTGGAAGTATAGTGTCAGGGTTAGAGGACACGGTTTGTGAGTTAGAAGCAGGGCTCTGCAGCTTGGAGGCTAATGCTAGGCCTAGCTATAGCGAGGTAGCTGCAGGGACCGCAGACCGTGCTAATAGCAGTAGGAATGCTAGCGTGGCTAGTCCCCCAGCCTGTCCCCTGCAGCCAGGAGAGTCCAAGGATCGGTTTGTGACAGTACGGGAGAAGCGTGGTGCTAAACGCAAAAACGTAGCGCACCAAGAGCTTCAAGTCTGTAATAGATCTGAACCCCTCTGCACCGCACCGGCCAAACCTGACACTCTTCATTGGCAGTTCTATTCTTAGAGACGTGAAGCACCCAGCAGTGTCTGTCAGGTGTTCTCCAGGGGCCAGGGTCGGTGACATCGAAGGAAATTTTAGGCTTTTCAGCAGAGCAGGGCTAGCTTCCACCGCATCGTGATCCACGCTGGTGGTAACAATGTCTGACGGAAACAATCAGAGGATCTTAAAGTGAACGTGGTGGCTCTCTTGACAGTGTCTGCGTGGGAGCCATGGACAACAGGATCTGTGGTGACTCACCTGTGTTGACCTGTGACCCCAGACCTCCTCCTTCACCTGTCTGGTTTCTGGACCTGCCCCCCCCTTCATTTATAAATGGACGTTCATCTATAGTCTGTCTGTCCATGGGAGTGGATCTGTCCTTCAGTGTGGTTCTCCTCAAGATTTATTATTTTTCCCACTGGGTTTGTAAGTTTTTACTGCTGAGAAGGAGGAGCTAAGGATAGGGGGAGGGTCTAAGGACAGGAGATGCTTGGGTCTTTTCATATATCTCTGTAATTGATTGTGTTTCTGTAAAACCCTGTGAGACGACTTTGTTGTGATTTGGGGCTTTATAAATAAAATTTAATTGAAATTGACCACAATGGCAAGACTATGGCAAGACAAAGTGTTCACATAGGCATGTGTTCTGTTTATTATATCACACATTACAGGACGGGTTCTGGCACGCACAATTACGTGCGTTATGGAACGCGTGCCATACATTTCCTCCAGTAGCTTCAGCGTTTGTCTCCAACAGCCCATTTGATAATGGTAATAATTTGGTTTGTTAAAAAAGAGAAGAAATGGAGGCTGGGTTGTTGAGCCTCTGCTGAATAGAACCAAACATGTGTTTATAGGGTACAGGCTGACTGCACTTTCATTGGACTCATGTTCTAGAACACTCATACACACTTTATTTACAAGTTATTTGTGCAACACCTGTTTGTTTTGAATGTGATTCTAATTTCTATGCAGTGTATTGAGGTTCATTCTTTACATAAGTTAGTTACTGGAACTGAGAGTATTTATCATTGTAACAATAAATAAACATGTTTTTACATAAAGCAAACATTTGACTATTCTCATGTTCAAAAAAGTATTACAATATGCAGTTAATTTGTGATTAGTCATGATTAACTATGATCATCATGCGATTAATCACGATTAAATTTAAACACACATTTATATGGGGGTGTAAGTACATGAGCTACATTACAGAA
>CM035804.1:1079977-1087477 GCA_020466265.1 Siphamia tubifer
AAATATGTAATACAAGTGGACGGCAGCTATCTGGTACCACCAAGCGATTTTCTGGTTCTTCCACCACATACAGGACATGTTTCTTCCTATGATCAGATTGTGAGGTAGACTTATCATCTATTTTAGCAAACGGGGGAGCAAGAGACGGGTCAGCTCTTTGAAGCTCCTCGGTATTCGCTGGTACCTGCCATGTTTTAGCAGTTTCCAAAACGGCGACATCATCATGAGATGGAGCTCTTCTGACCTTCTCCTGGCGATGTTGGCTTCTACTACTGGGTAAGAACCATTATTGGGGACTACTACAGGCTGTGCTCCAACATGTTGCTGGCGATTCTGACGAATCAGATCATACAAGATGGGTAAATCTCTTCCCAAGATAATGTCGCGCAGAAGGTTGTCTAAAACTCCCATTCTGAGTACGTAGGCCTAATCATCAACAGTGACAGTTACATCAGCTACTGGATAATGTTTGTCATCACCATGCACACACTGAATAGTTGTGACATTATTATAATTGAGGATACGAAGAGCAACAAAGTCCAGTTTGATAAGTGATTTAAAACTCCCTGTGTCAAGCAATGCCCGAACCTGATGACCATTGACAAAAGTATCAGTAAAGACAGGCTGAGAATCACCAGAGAGATCTTGTATATTTGACATGTCTGAAACAGGGATTTGAGAATAAGGCATAAAACAAAGACTAGACAGCTTAGGCCCTTTCAGGGGACAGACTGAAGCACAATGACCTCGCTGCTGACAATGAAAACAAATTTGGTCATTAGGGAAATAACCTCGCTCAGAATGTCTTTTTGCCTGGCTGGACACCCCTTGGTCAGTCTACTTGTGATCAGTTCCTCTGTAGGATGGATGTTGAGCTGCTTTCTTGGTCCATTGGTTGGATTCTCTGGGATTCAATTTCCATGGGAGTCTCATACCCTTGCGAGTGGCCAGCTAATTTAGCTGCTGTCAGCCCATCCTTTGGCTCTTTGATCCAGGTGGTCATCTCGACTGGAAGCATGCGATGCAGTTACTCAAGAATGATTACCTCAGCGATTTCTTCTTTGGATCCTTGTTCTGGCATCATCCACCTCTTATACATGCCTTTTAACCTGTCATATGTCTTTCTGGGTGATTCACTGGAGTCTATAGCTTTCAGGGGAAATGTCAAATTTAGCTAAGAGTGCAGTTTTAAGATGAGGATAACTGTTTGAGTGTTGTTCAGCCATTGCTGAATATGCATCAAGAGCCTTTCCTGTGAGCAATGGTGGTAGTCTGCATCCGCCCTCAGAAGGTGGCCAACCTCAGGTGTGCACCAGTCTCTCAAAACGTACCAAGAAGTTTTCACTGTCTGGCCCCTGTTCAAAAGGAAACATCTTTGGCCCCCTGCTGTAGACCAAGTCAGCAGGAACCCCAGGTGCATGAGAATCAGGGTGTTGAAGGGAATTTGGGGTGGGGCATTGAAGTGGAGAAGCTCGAGTAGGTGGAGGTGCTGTTGTATGTTGCTGCATACGTAGACTATGTAGTGATGGAGGTGCTGGGGTGGAGACCATAGTGAGTAATGGGAGCTGTTGTCCTCATCGCAGTCCTCAGCTCTCTGATCGCATTAAGCAGAAGGTCCTCTCCATGCTGTTGGTTGTCATGGTTACAGTGACTTCGGCTGTCATTTTCACTCCATGTAGTCACATCCTGTGACATATATTGCGGAAACAGTGTTTCCATTGCACTTTTGCAACATATTAGAATATCGAAACGTCTGAAAAACCACCCCATGAAAGTGTGAAAACTTTTTATCGATATTTGAGTGTTTTTTTAAAAACTCAGGTGTTTCCATTATCAGTTTATTATAGCGATATTTACATTTTGCGAATTTGCAAAGGTAATGGAAATGAAGCTTCTATCTCTCTCGCTACCCCCCTCTCTACCTCTATCTCTCACTCTCTGTCTGTCTGTCTCTCTGTCTCTCTCTCTCTGTCTGTCTGTCTCTCTCTCTGTGTGTCTCTCTCTCTCTCTGTCTCTCTCTCTCTGTCTCTCTCTCTCTGTCTCTCTCTCTCTCTGTCTCTCTCTCTCTCTCTCTGTCTGTCTGTCTGTCTCTCTGTCTCTCTCTCTCTGTCTCTCTGTCTCTCTCTCTCTCTCTCTCTCTCTCTGTCTCTCTGTCTGTCTGTCTGTCTCTCTCTCTCTCTCTCTCTCTGTCTCTCTGTCTGTCTGTCTGTCTCTCTCTCTCTCTCTCTCTCTCTCTCTCTGTCTCTCTCTCTCTCTCTCTGTGCGCATGGACTGAGTGAGTGGGCGGAGCCTGAGCGTTTGGACGGAGAATTGTGTGAGTCTGGCCGCTGTGCCTTTTCTGCTATTTCTTGTTTGTCTTTATTTTTCCTTTCTTTCTTTGTTGTATTTTCTGATTTATTGTATAGTTTGGGTGTATAGGGGCCGTTGTGGGGTTTTTTGGTTAGGTTTGTGTCTTGTACTCTTACCTGGGCGTCTGCCCCTCAGTCTGGGGTATGGCTGCTTCAGGTGTGGGGAAGTTTGAGGGTCTTACGCGGCGGCACGGCATAAGGATTTCCTCTGCCGCTAGCGTTGAAGAGTGTAGTTTGGTTGTCGGAGAAATTGTTGGCCATGACAAGGTTCTGTCTGCAGCCCGCATGAATCAGGCAATAGTTTTGTTTCTGGAGACTATAGAGTTGGCGAATTTAATGGTTGAGCGCGGTGTAGTGATTAGCGGCACTTTCACTCCGGTACTTCCATTATCTTCCCCGTCAAAAAAAGTGATCCTCTCTAATATTCCACCATTTGTTAAAGATGATATTCTTGTTCAGTCCCTATCTCGTTATGGTAAACTGGTCTCTCCGATTCGTAAAATTGCAATTTCAAGTAAATCCCCACTCTTAAAACATGTTGTATCCTTCCGCCGATTTGTTTACATGATACTGAATAATAATAACCAGGACTTGGATCTGACTTTGAATGTGCAGGTAGATGACTTTAATTATGCCATATATGCCACCAGTAATCATATGAAATGCTTTGGATGTGGAGTGACTGGGCACTTAGTAAAAGCCTGCCCTGAAAAAAGTAAATCTGCTGATGTGAATGGTTTAAATGACCATACGGAGAACACCGGGGAGGGACAGCCGGCCGGTAAAAATGTACCCGTGGCCCAAGTAGAGGCTGAGGCTGATGGCGTCCAATCATCTGGGGAAGGGCCTTCACATGTTGAAACTTTGGAGGGTAGATTAGCTGATCAAAATAAAGTTCATGAAAAAATAAGAGATGATATGAATGACACCGTAGTTGAAGCTTTGGAGGAAGAAAATACTGAAAGCTCCCAGAATAGCAATGTGTCAGTGGATGTACTGGAGGAACCCTGTATTGATCATAATAGTGCACTAATGGAAATGGAAATAAATCCTTTTAAACTTCCTAAAGGCCGAAAGAGGGTTAGAGGGAAATCAGCTTCTGATACGCAAGCCAAAAAGAAAGAGTTGCTGGTTGACATTCACTCTACTGAAGCAGAAAGCGAGGGTGAAGCATCTGATTGTAGCTTAACATGTAGTTTACGTCAAAGCGGTTATACAAGTCGCGAGTACAGTGTGGAGGATATCAAGACCTTTTTGAAACAGACAAAAAATGCTAAACTTGTTCGGATTGATGAGTACTTCCCTGACGTTGAACAGTTTATGGAAAAAACAAGGCTATTTATGTCTGAAGGGAATTTTACTAAACAAGAGGGTTACCGCCTGAGTAAATTTCTCACTCGACTTAGGGCGATGTTAAATAATGACAAAGGTCAGTCCGCCTAATCCCCTGTTGTTTTGAAATAATCATGTTGGTGTTTTATATTTATTATATTCTCTTTATGAGTGGTTTTCAAATTGCTTCGTTAAATTTAAATGGAGCAAGGGGACAAGCAAAGAGAGCAATGCTTTTTGAACTTATGAGGGAAAAAGACATTGATGTTGTTTTTGCGCAGGAAACTCATTCTGATGAACAAAATAGTGCTGACTGGGTAATGGAATTTGGGGGTCTATCTGTTCTCAGCCATAATACCTCAATTAGTGGGGGCGTTGCTATTCTTTTCTCCAAGAATTGTATCCCTTGCTCATTTGAGGTTGATGAAGTCATCAGGGGTAGACTTCTTAGAGTCAGAGCTCAGTATGAAAGTAAGTCTCTTGTCTTTGTATGTGTCTATGCACCAACAGTTGGAAGGGAAAGAATGATTTTTCTGAGTATTTTAGATGATGTGTTAAAGAGTTGTAATTCTGGGGATTTTTTACTTCTTGGTGGAGATTTTAATTGTACTGAACTGACCAGAGATAGAAATCATGCAGAACCACATATGCCATCTCAGAGGAGGCTGATTGAGTTAATGGAATCCCATGATCTTTCTGATTTATGGAGAAATTTTAATAGAGGACAAAGACGATACACATGGGTTCATTCATGTAATAATATGTTATCTATGGCAAGATTGGATAGGTTTTATACTTATAAACATCAGCTCAGTTTTTTTAGAAGTTGTCTTATTCTACCAGTAGGGTTCTCAGATCACAGCATGGTGATTTGTACTTTTTTTGTAAATACCACCAGACAAAAGAGTGCATATTGGCATTTTAACACCAGCTTATTGAATGATGGTCACTTTAGGGATGTTTTTAAGTTTTTCTGGAAGGATTTCAGGGACACAAAGCACTCTTTTCAATCTATACAACAGTGGTGGGATTTTGGAAAAGTTCAAATCAAACAGTTGTGTCAACAATATACTTCACATGTCACGAGGGATATAGCTCGACGTATGGCGGCGTTAGAAAATGATATAATGGAGCTCCAAGGGTTAGCTGAGACCACAGGAAATCAAGTATATTTGGAGAGTTTAAAATCTAAAAAGAGTTTTTTAGCTGATTTGCTGGGTTTTAAAGCACAAGGAGCTCTGGTCAGGTGTCGTTTTCAGAGTGCAGAATTAATGGATGCACCCTCCAAATTCTTTTTTAATCTGGAACAAAAGAATGGTCAAAAAAGGCTTATACAGGCCCTGGTTTCAGAGAATGGGAACCTTTTGTCTGATCCTGGTGAAATTCGAAAGAGAGCAGTTGATTTCTATGAGGTTTTATATAAGAGTGAAATCTCCTGTGAACAGGCTCCTGATAGTCCTTTTCTGGTGAATCTCCCCAAAGTGTCACAGGAAGCAAATAAGGACCTCGGAGGGGTGATTACCCTGACCGAACTAGAGACGGCCCTCCAGGGCATGGAGTGTGGCAAAGCACCGGGGATTGATGGTCTACAGATAGACTTTTATAAGTCTTTCTGGCCAGAAATTGGTGCAGACCTACTGGGTGTGTTAAGAGACAGCTTGGCCAAGGGGCAGCTGCCACTCAGTTGCCGCAGAGCAGTTTTAACTTTGCTTCCAAAAAAAGGAGATTTGAAGGACATTAGATCGTGGCGCCCTGTGTCTGTTCTCTGTGCAGAATATCGGCTGCTCTCTAAGGTTCTGGCAAATAGGCTAAGTAAGGTTTTGGGTGAAGTGATTGATCCTGACCAGACTTATTGTGTACCAGGCAGGCTTATTTATGACAATATTTCTCTTATGAGAGATATTCTGGAAATTGGGAAACTCCAAAAGTTGGCTTTTGGCATCATCTCGGTCGATCAGGAAAAAGCTTTCGATAGAGTTGAGCATACCTATTTATGGAGCGTTTTATCTGCATTTGGTTTTAATCCTGATTTTATTAAAATTGTCAGAGCTCTGTACCGTGACACTGAAAGTATTTTAAAAATTAATGGTGACTTGTGTGCCCCCTTCAAGATTTTTAGAGGAATTAGACAAGGATGCGCCCTGTCTGGCATGTTGTATTCATTAGCCATCGAACCTCTGTTGATTCAACTAAGAGCCAAAATGGAAGGTGTAACACTCCCAGAATGTAGTATCTCTGTGAAGCTATCAGCTTATGCGGATGATGTGGCTATTCTTATTGGAAGCCAAAGGGATGTTGACACCATGTTAAGTGTTTTTCATGATTTTAATAGGTTATCGTCTGCTAGAGTTAATTGGGGAAAAAGTGTAGCCCTGTTGGCTGGAAAATGGCCTGGTGGTGCACCACACCTCCCAGGCGGTCTAACTTGGTCCAGAGATGGTTTTAAATACTTGGGGGTTTTTATTGGTGATGAGAATTTTATACTTAAGAATTTTGAGGGGGCAATTGAGAAGGTTAAGGGTCGCCTTGGTAAGTGGAGTTTTTTAGTTAAAAAGTTATCATACAGGGGGCGGGTTCTGGTGATAAATAATTTGGTTGCTTCATCCCTTTGGCATAGACTTGCATGTGTAGATCCTCCAGCACATGTTCTATCAAAAATACAGTCTATTTTAGTGGATTTTTTTTGGGACGGCCTACATTGGGTCCAACAAGGTGTTCTGTTCTTGCCCAAAGATGAGGGCGGACAGGGGTTGGTCAATTTACAAAGTAGAGCAGCAGCCTTTCGTCTACAATTTATCCAGAGACTTTTGGATGGACCTGTAAACTCCAGCTGGAAAAGTGTGGCTTGTGCTGTTTTAAGGACTTTTGAAGGCCTGGGTTTGGACAGGAACCTCTTCTGGATGAACCCTGCCCTAATGAATTTAAAGAAGCTCCCTGTGTTTTATCGCAACATTTTTAAAGTATGGAACATTGTGAAGGTCTGGAGGTCTCACAATACAGGTTCTCTTTTTTGGCTCCTGCAAGAACCCCTGATCTATGGTTCAATCCTGGATCCCACACAGCAGAAGGATTTTCCTGGTTTTAATGGAGTGTTTCGCGAAGCTGGGGTTTTTACTCTGAGGGACCTCCTGTTTTTAGCAGGTCCAACCTTTGATGATGCGGAAGCGGTGGCTGAACACATTAATGTAAGATCCATCCGGGTGGTCCAGAAAATCCTTATAATGGTAAAATCTTGTTTAACAGTGGAAAGTTTGTCTATGTTAGATCAGCACTTTAGAGGTATAGTTAGGCCAAATAAATGTGACCTAGTACCAGTTTTTAGTGTGGGAACTGAAGTTTGTAGTATTGTCATGAAAAATGAAGACTTGTTATTTGTGGGTCCAGATAGAGTCTCTGGTAAAGAGCTTTACAAGCTTTGTGTTAAGTGTCTTAATAAAAGATGTCTTGAAGCCAGAATAGACACACCTTGGCGTGCTGTTCTACAAGTAGAACAGAACACCAAACCACATTGGGGGGCATTTTATAAGTCACCATTATTGAAGAAGGTTGGGGATTTGCAATGGAGAATTTTACATGGAGCAGTTGCTGTTAATTCCTTTATTTGTGTTTTAAATCCTGATGTAAGTCATGACTGTCCATTTTGTGAACAGAGAGAGACTGTTTTTCACACCTTCATGTACTGTGTACGACTGATGCCATTGTTTTCCACTTTACAGAGTTTGTTTGCTTCTTTTAATGAAGTGTTCACAATGGAAGTGTTTATCTTTGGTTTTAAGTACTCACAGAAGAGAAGGTATAAGTGCCAAATCTTGAATTACAT
>CM035804.1:1089977-1102477 GCA_020466265.1 Siphamia tubifer
ACAGAATTTAATACCTCCTACTATAAAGTCTATTCTATTCTATTTTTCTATTTTATTTTATTCTATATGAATGTATTTAAAAACAGTTCAACAGGAGGATAAATCCTCTAGACTAAAGTGTAAGTGAATGATTTGAAAAGTAAACAAACCAACATTTTTTCTTTCCTTCTAAAGTTCGTTACCATGGTGATGTTAGTTTGTTACCATGGTGATGTAAGTTTGCATAGAGACATTACACAAATGAAATGGAGGCTGACCATCAACCACATTTGAATGTGCTGTCAAGCAGGTACTGCAGGTACTACTGGTACTGCAGGTACTGCAGGTACTACTGGTACTGCAGGTACTGCAGGTACTGCAGGTACTACTGGTACTACTGGTACTGCAGGTACTGCAGGTACTACTGGTACTGCAGGTACTGCAGGTACTGCAGGTACTACTGGTACTACTGGTACTGCAGGTACTGCAGGTACTACTGGTACTGCAGGTACTGCAGGTACTGCAGGTACTACTGGTACTGCAGGTACTGCAGGTACTACTGGTACTGCAGGTACTGCAGGTACTGCAGGTACTACTGGTACTACTGGTACTGCAGGTACTGCAGGTACTGCAGGTACTACTGGTACTACTGGTACTGCAGGTACTGCAGGTACTACTGGTACTGCAGGTACTGCAGGTACTGCAGGTACTACTGGTACTGCAGGTACTACTGGTACTGCAGGTACTGCAGGTACTACTGGTACTACTGGTACTGCAGGTACTGCAGGTACTACTGGTACTACTGGTACTGCAGGTACTGCAGGTACTACTGGTACTGCAGGTACTGCAGGTACTGCAGGTACTACTGGTACTGCAGGTACTGCAGGTACTGCAGGTACTGCAGGTACTGCAGGTACTACTGGTACTGCAGGTACTGCAGGTACTACTGGTACTGCAGGTACTGCAGGTACTGCAGGTACTACTGGTACTGCAGGTACTACTGGTACTGCAGGTACTGCAGGTACTACTGGTACTGCAGGTACTGCAGGTACTGCAGGTACTACTGGGAAAATTAGAATATCTTTAAAAAGTAATTTATTTTAAAGATGATATGTACAGATTATTTAGATAAATGATACTTGAATGGGATTATTTCAAACTTTATTTATTTTAATTTAACATATTTAACATTTTAACACATTTAACATTTTAACACATTTAACCCATTTAACATTTTAACACATTTAACATTTTAACACATTTAACCCATTTAACATTTTAACACATTTAACCCATTTAACATTTTAACACATTTAACACATTTAACACATTTAACTCATTTGACCCATTGAACCCATTGAACAGATTAAGAAAAGTCACTTTCAGACAATATTCTAATTTTCTGACTTCTTAGGTATGAGGATTTAATAAGCTGTAGATCAGGGGTTTTAAAGTAAGGAGGAAGGGCTACCCCTGGGGGCGGAGCTTCCTTTGGGGGGGGTTAGGGCCGGGGGAACGTACGTATGTATTAACTCCTAATCATCTAAAAAATGTATTTGTAAGTAGTTTTTCCAGCACATATGAAGTATATAACAAATGTCATCATGTTTGTCACAGTGAAAAGTGTGTGCAGTAAATGTTTGTTTGTTAGACAAACCCTCCCTCTGTCCTCGTTTCCACTCCCTTGGTTAAACCTCACCTGTGCCAATTAAATGTACCTTTTGTCAGGACACTGTTCCCTGGAGAACGTCTCTGTAAGGAACCATCTGGAAGGTTTGGAACAGAGCAGCTGTTCATTCACTCCAATGGTAACATGTGAGAAAAGCTTGAATTAAACTGAACATTATGCTTAGTTAAAAAATACTCTGGTAAAAGTACAAGTACTGATTCAACTCTACTACTTAAGTAAAGGTAAAAGAGTACAATTTCTAATAAAGTAAAAAGTAAAAAAATTTTAACCAGGAAAAAAAAGTATCTGAAATAAATGTTTTAAAAGTGAGTTAATGTTTGATCAGGTCAAAGTTTAGTGGGAAGGACATTGAGGAGAAATGAAAAGAAAAGCTCATTGTAAAAATAGAAAAAGGTTATGAATAGAGATTTAAAATTATTAATTTTAAGAGGAAAGAGTCAAAATTGCGAAATTAAATGTTAAAATATTAAAATAAAAAGTCAGAAAAGTATAATTAAAAAAAAGTCACAGTTTATCTTCTGTACTGAAGTGACTTTATACCTCCTGTCTGTCTATATGTCTGTCTGTCTGTCTGTCTGTCTCTGTCTGTCTGTCTGTCTGTCTGTCTGTCTATCTGCCTGTCTGTCTGTCTATCTGTCTGTCTGTCTGTCTGTCTGTCTGTCTGTCTGTCTATCTGTATGTCTGTCTGTATGTCTGTCTATCTGCCTGTCTGTCTGTCTGTCTGTCTGTCTGTCTGTCTGTCTGTCTATCTGCCTGTCTGTCTGTCTGTCTGCCTGTCTGTCTGTCTGTCTATCTGCCTGTCTGTCTGTCGCTGTCTGTCTGTCTGTCTCTGTCTTTCTGTCTGTCTGTCTGTCTGTCTGTCTGTCTGTCTGTCTCTGTCTGCCTGCCTGTCTGTCTCTGTCTGTCTGTCTATCTGTCTGTCTGTCTGTCTGTATGTCTGTCTATCTGCCTGTCTGTCTGTCTATCTGTCTGTCTGCCTGTCTGTCTGCCTTTGTCTGTATCTGCCTGTGCGTCTGCCTCTCTCTGTCTGTCTCTGTCTCTCTCTGTCTGTCTCTCAGCAGGATTACACAAAACCTTCTGAACACATGTTGATGAAACTTTCAGAATGATAGATAATGGGTCATGGAAGAACCATGAGATTTTGAGCAATGAAGGTCAAAGGTCAAGGTCAAACTAAAGGTCAACATCTAAAACGTCAGTGGTAATATCTCAGGTTTTTTTCATTCACATGTTCTGAGTTTACTTTATACTCTTTATATTTATATAAATATATATACTTTATACTCTTTATATTTATATAAATATATATACTTTATACTCTTTATATTTATATAAATATATATACTTTATACTCTTTATATTTATATAAATATATATACTTTATACTCTTTATATTTATATAAATATATATACTTTATACTCTCTACATTTATATAAATATATATACTTTATACTCTTTATATTTATATAAATATATATACTTTATACTCTTTATATTTATATAAATATATATACTTTATACTCTTTATATTTATATAAATATATATACTTTATACTCTTTATATTTATATAAATATATATACTTTATACTCTTTATATTTATATAAATATATATACTTTATACTCTTTATATTTATATAAATATATATACTTTATACTCTCTACATTTATCTAGGTTCTAGGTTGTGGAACATGAACAAGATTTTCTGACTCTATCATTGGAAAATTAATGAACAGTTCTCCTTTAATGATTACATTTTTTTATATTAAAAGAGGAAAATATGGCCGAAAATATTAATGCATTTTTTTTTCCCTCAATTAAACATTTATTAAATTCATGAGTCAAACATATTAGATAAAAGGGATTTAAAAAATCAGACACTGTTCCTCTTTTTTTTCATAAAAATGTTTGTTCTTCAGGGGGAACATCACTGAAAAAAGTTTGACGTTCAGTGTTTTAGGGTAAATGTCCCAGAACAACACAGAGTTATTTATCATTATGACTGTTTGTTAACACCAGGAACAACAGCTGTTTATATTTAGTTCCGTCAACTGAGGTGCGCTTCATTTAGAAATGTGTTGTGCCGCCCGGGCGGGTAAAGAGTTTAAACATAGATATTGTAACAGTACCTGTTTATGACCCACAGTACCTGTTTATGACCCACAGTACCTGTTTATGACCCACAATACCTGTTTATGACCCACAGTCCCTGTTTATGACCCACAGTACCTGTTTATGACCCACAGTCCCTGTTTATGACCCACAATACCTGTTTATGACCCACAGTCCCTGTTTATGACCCACAGTACCTGTTTATGACCCACAGTCCCTGTTTATGACCCACAATACCTGTTTATGACCCACAGTCCCTGTTTATGACCCACAGTCCCTGTTTATGACCCACAATACCTGTTTATGACCCACGGTACCTGTTCATGTCCCACGGTACCTGTTTATGACCCACAATACCTGTTTATGACCCACAGTACCTGTTTATGACCCACAGTACCTGTTTATGACCCACAGTCCCTGTTTATGACCCACAATACCTGTTTATGACCCACAGTCCCTGTTTATGACCCACAATACCTGTTTATGACCCACAGTACCTGTTTATGACCCACAGTACCTGTTTATGACCCACAGTACCTGTTTATGACCCACAGTCCCTGTTTATGACCCACAATACCTGTTTATGACCCACAGTCCCTGTTTATGACCCACAGTACCTGTTTATGACCCACAGTCCCTGTTTATGACCCACAATACCTGTTTATGACCCACAGTCCCTGTTTATGACCCACAGTCCCTGTTTATGACCCACAATACCTGTTTATGACCCACGGTACCTGTTCATGTCCCACGGTACCTGTTTATGACCCACAATACCTGTTTATGACCCACAGTACCTGTTTATGACCCACAGTACCTGTTTATGACCCACAGTCCCTGTTTATGACCCACAATACCTGTTTATGACCCACAGTCCCTGTTTATGACCCACAATACCTGTTTATGACCCACAGTACCTGTTTATGACCCACAGTACCTGTTTATGACCCACAGTACCTGTTTATGACCCACAGTACCTGTTTATGACCCACAGTACCTGTTTATGACCCACAGTACCTGTTTATGACCCACAGTACCTGTTTATGACCCACAGTACCTGTTTATGACCCACAGTACCTGTTTATGACCCACAGTACCTGTTCATGACCCACAGTACCTGTTTATGACCCACAATACCTGTTTATGACCCACAATACCTGTTTATGACCCACAGTCCCTGTTTATGACCCACAGTCCCTGTTTATGACCCACGGTACCTGTTTATGACCCACGGTACCTGTTCATGTCCCACGGTACCTGTTCATGTCCCACGGTACCTGTTCATGTCCCACGGTACCTGTTCATGTCCCACAGTACCTGTTTATGACCCACAGTACCTGTTCATGTCCCACGGTACCTGTTCATGTCCCACAGTACCTGTTTATGACCCACGGTACCTGTTTATGACCCACGGTACCTGTTTATGACCCACGGTACCTGTTTATGACCCACGGTACCTGTTCATGTCCCACGGTACCTGTTTATGACCCACGGTACCTGTTCATGTCCCACGGTACCTGTTCATGTCCCACAGTACCTGTTTATGACCCACGGTACCTGTTTATGACCCACAGTACCTGTTCATGTCCCACGGTACCTGTTCATGTCCCACAGTACCTGTTTATGACCCACAGTACCTGGTCATGTCCCACAGTACCTGTTTATGACCCACAGTACCTGTTTATGACCCACAGTACCTGTTCATGTCCCACAGTACCTGTTCATGTCCCACAGTACCTGTTTATGACCCACAGTACCTGTTCATGTCCCACAGTACCTGTTTATGACCCACAGTACCTGTTCATGTCCCACAGTACCTGTTCATGTCCCACAGTACCTGTTTATGACCCACAGTACCTGTTCATGTCCCACAGTACCTGTTTATGACCCACAGTACCTGTTCATGTCCCACAGTACCTGTTCATGTCCCACAGTACCTGTTTATGACCCACAGTACCCATCCCTGATGGCTGTGGCGCCCATGGATCTGACAGTATCAAAATAAGTCATAAATCAGACAGATATTCACAAGGCATTGTTTTTTCATTCACATGTGACGTGATGGAGCCAGAGGTCAAAGGTTAGAGTTATAGGTGTTGACCCATCTGATGTCTGAATGTTAGGGTTAGGGGTCAGGGTCAGAACATGTGAATGAAAAAAACCTGAGATATTACCACTGACGTTTTAGATGTTGACCTTTAGTTTGACCTTGACCTTTGACCTTCATTGCTCAAAATCTCATGGTTCTTCCATGACCCATTATCTATCATTCTGAAAGTTTCATCAACATGTGTTCAGAAGGTTTTGTGTAATCCTGCTGAGAGACAGACAGAGAGAGACAGAGACAGACAGAAGCAGACATACAGACAGACACACAGAGAGAGACAGACAGAGAAAGACATAGACAGACATACAGACAGATAGAGACAGACACACAGACAGACAGCGAAAGACAAAGACAGACTAAAAGACACAGAGAGAGAGAGACAGACAGAGACAGACAGAGGCAGACATACAGAAAGACAGAGACAGACAGAGACAGACTGACAGATGAAGACACACAGACAGACATACCGAGGCAGACACACAGACATACAAAGACAAACAGACAGAGTCAGACAGAGAGAGACAGAGGAAGAAAGACACACAGAGAGAGACAGACAAAGACAGAGACAGACATACAGACACACAGAAACAGACAGAGAGAGATCCTTCTTTCTCTCCTTCATCCTTCTATCCTTCCTTCATCCTTCCATCTCTCCTTCATCCTTCTATCCTTCCTTCATCCTTCTTTCTCTCCTTCATCCTTCTATCCTTCCTTCATCCTTCCATCTCTCCTTCATCCTTCTATCCTTCCTTCATCCTTCAATCCTTCCTTCATCCTTCTTTCTCTCCTTCATCCTTCTTTCTCTCCTTCCTTCATCCTTCCATCTCTCCTTCATCCTTATATCCTTCCTTCATCCTTCTTTCTCTCCTTCATCCTTCTTTCTCTCCTTCATCCTTCTATCCTTCCTTCATCCTTCCATCTCTCCTTCATCCTTCTATCCTTCCTTCATCCTTCAATCCTTCCTTCATCCTTCTTTCTCTCCTTCATCCTTCTTTCTCTCCTTCATCCTTCTATCCTTCCTTCATCCTTCTATCTCTCCTTCATCCTTCTATCTCTCCTTCATCCTTATATCCTTCCTTCATCCTTCTTTCTCTCCTTCATCCTTCTATCCGTCCTTCATCCTTCTATCTCTCCTTCATCCTTCTATCCTTCCTTCATCCTTCTATCTCTCCTTCATCCTTCTTTCTCTCCTTCATCCTTCTATCTCTCCTTCATCCTTCTATCTCTCCTTCATCCTTCTATCTCTCCTTCATCCTTCTATCCTTCTTTCATCCTTCTATCTCTCCTTCATCCTTCCATCTCTCCTTCATCCTTCAATCCTTCCTTCATCCTTCTTTCTCTCCTTCATCCTTCTATCCTTCCTTCATCCTTCTTTCTCTCCTCCATCCTTCTATCCTTCCTTCATCCTTCTTTCTCTCCTTCATCCTTCTTTCTCTCCTTCATCCTTCTATCCTTCCTTCATCCTTCAATCCTTCCTTCATCCTTCTTTCTCTCCTTCATCCTTCTATCCTTCCTTCATCCTTCTTTCTCTCCTTCATCCTTCTATCCTTCCTTCATCCTTCTTTCTCTCCTTCATCCTTCTATCTCTCCTTCATCCTTCTATCCTTCCTTCATCCTTCTTTCTCTCCTTCATCCTTCTATCCTTCCTTCATCCTTCTTTCTCTCCTTCATCCTTCTATCCTTCCTTCATCCTTCTATCCTTCCTTCATCCTTCTTTCTCTCCTTCATCCTTCTATCCTTCCTTCATCCTTCTTTTTCTCCTTCATCCTTCTATCTCTCCTTCATCCTTCTATCCTTCCTTCATCCTTCTATCTCTCCTTCATCCTTCCATCTCTCCTTCATCCTTCTATCCGTCCTTCATCCTTCTATCTCTCCTTCATCCTTCTATCCTTCCTTCATCCTTCTATCTCTCCTTCATCCTTCTATCTCTCCTTCATCCTTCTTTCTCTCCTTCATCCTTCTATCTCTCCTTCATCCTTCTATCCTTCCTTCATCCTTCTATCTCTCCTTCATCCTTCTATCTCTCCTTCATCCTTCTATCTCTCCTTCATCCTTCTATCTCTCCTTCATCCTTCTTTCTCTCCTTCATCCTTCTATCTCTCCTTCATCCTTCTATCCTTCCTTCATCCTTCTATCTCTCCTTCATCCTTCTTTCTCTCCTTCATCCTTCTTTCTCTCCTTCATCCTTCTATCCGCCCTTCATCCTTCTATCTCTCCTTCATCCTTCTTTCTCTCCTTCATCCTTCTATCCTTCCTTCATCCTTCTATCCTTCCTTCATCCTTCTTTCTCTCCTTCATCCTTCTATCCTTCCTTCATCCTTCTATCTCTCCTTCATCCTTCTATCCTTCCTTCATCCTTCTTTCTCTCCTTCATCCTTCTATCCGTCCTTCATCCTTCTATCTCTCCTTCATCCTTCTTTCTCTCCTTCATCCTTCTATCTCTCCTTCATCCTTCTTTCTCTCCCTCATCCCTTCTATCTCTCCTTCATCCTTCTATCTCTCCTTCATCCTTCTATCCTTCCTTCATCCTTCTATCTCTCCTTCATCCTTCTATCCTTCTTTCATCCTTCTATCTCTCCTTCATCCTTCTATCTCTCCTTCATCCTTCAATCCTTCCTTCATCCTTCTTTCTCTCCTTCATCCTTCTATCCTTCCTTCATCCTTCTTTCTCTCCTTCATCCTTCAATCCTTCCTTCATCCTTCTTTCTCTCCTTCATCCTTCTATCCTTCCTTCATCCTTCTTTCTCTCCTTCATCCTTCTATCCTTCCTTCATCCTTCTTTCTCTCCATCCTTCTATCTCTCCTTCATCCTTCTATCTCTCCTTCATCCTTCTATCCTTCTTTCATCCTTCTATCTCTCCTTCATCCTTCTATCTCTCCTTCATCCTTCTATCCTTCCTTCATCCTTCTATCCTTCCTTCATCCTTCTTTCTCTCCTTCATCCTTCTTTCTCTCCTTCATCCTTCTTTCTCTCCTTCATCCTTCTTTCTCTCCTTCATCCTTCTTTCTCTCCTTCATCCTTCTATCCTTCCTTCATCCTTCAATCCTTCCTTCATCCTTCTTTCTCTCCTTCATCCTTCTATCCTTCCTTCATCCTTCTATCTCTCCTTCATCCTTCTATCCTTCCTTTCATCCTTCTATCTCTCCTTCATCCTTCTATCTCTCCTTCATCCTTCAGTCCTTCCTTCATCCTTCTTTCTCTCCTTCATCCTTCTATCCTTCCTTCATCCTTCTATCCTTCCTTCATCCTTCTTTCTCTCCTTCATCCTTCTTTCTCTCCTTCATCCTTCTTTCTCTCCTTCATCCTTCTTTCTCTCCTTCATCCTTCTATCCTTCCTTCATCCTTCAATCCTTCCTTCATCCTTCTTTCTCTCCTTCATCCTTCTATCCTTCCTTCATCCTTCTATCTCTCCTTCATCCTTCTATCCTTCTTTCATCCTTCTATCTCTCCTTCATCCTTCTATCTCTCCTTCATCCTTCTATCTCTCCTTCATCCTTCAATCCTTCCTTCATCCTTCTTTCTCTCCTTCATCCTTCTATCCTTCCTTCATCCTTCTTTCTCTCCTTCATCCTTCTATCCTTCCTTCATCCTTCTATCTCTCCTTCATCCTTCTATCCTTCCTTCATCCTTCAATCCTTCCTTCATCCTTCTTTCTCTCCTTCATCCTTCTATCCTTCCTTCATCCTTCTTTCTCTCCATCCTTCTATCTCTCCTTCATCCTTCTGTCTCTCCTTCATCCTTCTATCCTTCTTTCATCCTTCTATCTCTCCTTCATCCTTCTATCTCTCCTTCATCCTTCAGTCCTTCCTTCATCCTTCTTTCTCTCCTTCATCCTTCTATCCTTCCTTCATCCTTCTTTCTCTCCTTCATCCTTCTAATCTTCCTTCATCCTTCTTTCTCTCCTTCATCCTTCTTTCTCTCCTTCATCCTTCTTTCTCTCCTTCATCCTTCTATCCTTCCTTCATCCTTATATCCTTCCTTCATCCTTCTTTCTCTCCTTCATCCTTCTATCCTTCCTTCATCCTTCTATCTCTCCTTCATCCTTCTTTCTTCCTTCATCCTTCTATCTCTCCTTCATCCTTCTATCCTTCCTTCATCCTTCTAATCTCTCCTTCATCCTTCTTTCTGTCCTTCATCCTTCTATCCTTCCTTCATCCTTCTATCTCTCCTTCATCCTTCTATCCTTCTTTCATCCTTCTATCTCTCCTTCATCCCATCTCTCCGTCATCCTTCTATCCTTCCTTCATCCTTCAATCCTTCCTTCATCCTTCTTTCTCTCCTTCATCCTTCTATCTCTCCTTCATCCTTCTTTCTCTCCTTCATCCTTCTATCCTTCCATCATCCTTCAATCCTTCCTTCATCCTTCTTTCTCTCCTTCATCCTTCTTTCTCTCCTTCATCCTTCCATCTCTCCTTCATCCTTCTATCCTTCCTTCATCCTTCTATCTCTCCTTCATCCTTCTTTCTTTCCTTCATCCTTCTATCTCTCCTTCATCCTTCTATCCTTCCTTCATCCTTCTATCTCTCCTTCATCCTTCTTTCTGTCCTTCATCCTTCTATCCTTCCTTCATCCTTCTATCTCTCCTTCATCCTTCTATCCTTCTTTCATCCTTCTATCTCTCCTTCATCCCATCTCTCCGTCATCCTTCTATCCTTCCTTCATCCTTCAATCCTTCCTTCATCCTTCTTTCTCTCCTTCATCCTTCTATCCTTCCTTCATCCTTCTATCTCTCCTTCATCCTTCTTTCTTTCCTTCATCCTTCTATCTCTCCTTCATCCTTCTATCCTTCCTTCATCCTTCTATCTCTCCTTCATCCTTCTATCTCTCCTTCATCCTTCTATCCTTCCTTCATCCTTCTATCTCTCCTTCATCCTTCTATCTCTCCTTCATCCTTCTATCTCTCCTTCATCCTTCAACCCTTCCTTCATCCTTCAATCCTTCCTTCATCCTTCTTTCTCTCCTTCATCCTTCCATCCTTCCTTCATCCTTCTTTCTCTCCTTCATCCTTCTATCTCTCCTTCATCCTTCTTTCTTTCCTTCATCCTTCTATCTCTCCTTCATCCTTCTATCTCTCCTTCATCCTTCTATCCTTCCTTCATCCTTCTATCTCTCCTTCATCCTTCTATCTCTCCTTCATCCTTCTATCTCTCCTTCATCCTTCTATCTCTCCTTCATCCTTCAATCCTTCCTTCATCCTTCAATCCTTCCTTCATCCTTCTTTCTCTCCTTCATCCTTCCATCCTTCCTTCATCCTTCTTTCTCTCCTTCATCCTTCTATCCTTCCTTCATCCTTCTTTCTCTCCTTCATCCTTCTATCTCTCCTTCATCCTTCTTTCTCTCCTTCATCCTTCTATCCTTCCATCATCCTTCAATCCTTCCTTCATCCTTCTTTCTCTCCTTCATCCTTCTTTCTCTCCTTCATCCTTCCATCTCTCCTTGATCCTTCTATCCTTCCGTCATCCTTCTACTCTTCCTTCATCCTTCTATCCTTCCTTCATCCTTCTATCTCTCCTTCATCCTTCTATCCTTCCTTCATCCTTCTATCTCTCCTTCATCCTTCTTTCTCTCCTTCATCCTTCTTTCTCTCCTTCATCCTACTATCTCTTTTCATCCTTCTATCCTTCCTCCATCCTTCTAGCTCTCCTTCATCCTTTTATCCTTCCTTCATCCTTCTTTCTCTCCTTCATCCTTTATCCTTCATCCTTCTATCTCTTCATCATTCTCTCTTTTCATCCTTCTATCCTTCCTTCATCCTTCTATCCTTCCTTCATCCTTCTATCCTTCCTTCATCCTTCTATCTCTCCTTCATCCTCCTCTCCTTCATCCTTCTATCTCTCCTTCATCCTTCTAACTCTCCCTCATCCTCCTCTCCTTCATCCTTCTATCTCTCCCTCATCCTCCTCTCCTTCATCCTTTTATCTCTCCTTCATCCTTCTAACTCCCACTCTTCTTCTTGTTTCCTCAGCCAAATATCCACAGATTAAATCTCTCATGGGGCCAGACCCACAGTTAAAGTGGGTGGTATCAGGGATGGTTCTGTCCCAGTTGCTCTTCTGTTACCTGCTCCACGACGTGTCATGGAAGTGGGTCTTCTTCTGGGCTTATGTCTTCGGTGGATGCATCAACCACTCCTTGACCCTCGCCATCCATGACATCTCTCACAACGTGGCGTTTGGGAATAAACTGGCCAAGTGGAACCGCTGGTTTGCCATGTGGGCCAACCTGCCCATTGGGGTGCCGTACTCCGCTTCCTTTAAGAAGTATCACGTGGACCACCACCGCTATCTGGGAGGAGACAAGTTGGACGTGGACATCCCTACAGAGTTTGAGGGCTGGTTCTTCTGTACCCCATCCAGGAAGGTGGTGTGGCTGCTCCTGCAGCCCTTCTTCTACGCCCTGCGCCCCCTGGTGGTCAACCCTAAACCAGTGTGTTTGTTGGAGGTCCAGAATGCACTCGTGCAGGTCACTGCAGACATTATTATCTTCTATCTTTGGGGGTTGAAGCCCATCATCTACTTGATCGCTGGCTCTGTCCTGTGCATGGGACTGCATCCTATCTCTGGACACTTCATCGCAGAACATTACATGTTTTTAAAAGGACATGAGACGT
>CM035804.1:1109977-1117477 GCA_020466265.1 Siphamia tubifer
CACTGGACCAACACTAGGCCAACACTGGACCAACACTAGGCCAACACTGGACCAACACTAGTCCAACACTGGACCAACGCTAGTCCAACACTGGACCAACACTAGGCCAACACTGGACCAACACTAGGCCAACACTGGACCAACACTAGGCCAACACTGGACCAACACTAGTCCAACACTGGACCAACACTGGACCAACACTAGTCCAACACTAGTCCAACACTGGACCAACGCTAGGCCAACACTGGACCAACGCTAGTCCAACACTGGACCAACGCTAGGCCAACACTGGACCGACGCTAGGCCAACACTGGACCGACACTGGACCAACACTAGTCCAACACTGGACCAACACTAGTCCAACACTGGACCAACGCTAGTCCAACACTGGACCGACGCTAGGCCAACACTGGACCGACACTAGTCCAACACTAGGCCAACACTGGACCAACACTGGACCAACACTAGTCCAACACTGGACCAACACTAGTCCAACACTGGACCAACACTAGGCCAACACTGGACCAACCATAGACCGACACTAGTCCAACACTAGGCCAACACCCCTCTTTCCTTTTAGTGTAATTCTAAATGATCATCTGTAAACATAGTGTCCTACATCTGATGGAGTACGTACTGAGTTATTTACTGTATTTTCACACTATAAGGTGAACTGGATTATAAGGAGCATTAAGTGAAGATAAACACTAACAATAACTATAAACATTGGTGAGGTGGAACACGGAACAAAACACATCACATCAGATAAAAAGAATAAATTCTCAGTCACTAAACAGATTTAATCCATATATTAGTCTCACTGTAAATTAAAGTCTTTTCAGTTCAACTTATAGTCAGGAAAATACACTGACCCAGGTCTTACTAGGACTAACACTAACCCAGGTCTTACTAGGACTAACACTGACCCAGGCCTGACTAGGACTAACACTGACCCAGGCCTGACTAGGACTAACACTGACCCTGGTCTGACTAGGACTAACACTGACCCTGGTCTGACTAGGACTAACACTGACCCTGGTCTGACTAGGACTAACACTGACCCTGGTCTGACTAGGACTAACACTGACCCTGGTCTGACTAGGACTAACACTGACCCTGGTCTGACTAGGACTAACACTGACCCAGGCCTGACTAGGACTAACACTGACCCAGGCCTGACTAGGACTAACACTGACCCTGGTCTGACTAGGACTAACACTGACCCAGGCCTGACTAGGACTAACACTGACCCTGGTCTGACTAGGACTAACACTGACCCTGGTCTGACTAGGACTAACACTGACCCTGGTCTGACTAGGACTAACACTGACCCTGGTCTGACTAGGACTAACACTGACCCTGGTCTGACTAGGACTAACACTGACCCAGGCCTGACTAGGACTAACACTGACCCTGGTCTGACTAGGACTAACACTGACCCAGGTCTTACTAGGACTAACACTGACCCAGGCCTGACTAGGACTAACACTGACCCAGGTCTTACTAGGACTAACACTGACCCAGGTCTTACTAGGACTAACACTGACCCAGGCCTGACTAGGACTAACACTGACCCAGGCCTGACTAGGACTAACACTGACCCTGGTCTGACTAGGACTAACACTGACCCTGGTCTGACTAGGACTAACACTGACCCTGGTCTGACTAGGACTAACACTGACCCTGGTCTGACTAGGACTAACACTGACCCTGGTCTGACTAGGACTAACACTGACCCAGGCCTGACTAGGACTAACACTGACCCAGGCCTGACTAGGACTAACACTGACCCTGGTCTGACTAGGACTAACACTGACCCAGGTCTGACTAGGATTAACACTGACCCAGGTCTGACTAGGACTAACACTGACCCTGGTCTGACTAGGACTAACACTGACCCTGGTCTGACTAGGACTAACACTGACCCTGGTCTGACTAGGACTAACACTGACCCTGGTCTGACTAGGACTAACACTGACCCTGGTCTGACTAGGACTAACACTGACCCTGGTCTGACTAGGACTAACACTGACCCTGGTCTGACTAGGACTAACACTGACCCTGGTCTGACTAGGACTAACACTGACCCAGGCCTGACTAGGACTAACACTGACCCTGGTCTGACTAGGACTAACACTGACCCAGGTCTTACTAGGACTAACACTGACCCAGGCCTGACTAGGACTAACACTGACCCAGGCCTTACTAGGACTAACACTGACCCAGGCCTTACTAGGACTAACACTGACCCAGGCCTGACTAGGACTAACACTGACCCAGGCCTGACTAGGACTAACACTGACCCTGGTCTGACTAGGACTAACACTGACCCTGGTCTGACTAGGACTAACACTGACCCTGGTCTGACTAGGACTAACACTGACCCTGGTCTGACTAGGACTAACACTGACCCTGGTCTGACTAGGACTAACACTGACCCTGGTCTGACTAGGACTAACACTGACCCTGGTCTGACTAGGACTAACACTGACCCTGGTCTGACTAGGACTAACACTGACCCAGGCCTGACTAGGACTAACACTGACCCTGGTCTGACTAGGACTAACACTGACCCAGGCCTGACTAGGACTAACACTGACCCAGGCCTGACTAGGACTAACACTGACCCTGGTCTGACTAGGACTAACACTGACCCTGGTCTGACTAGGACTAACACTGACCCTGGTCTGACTAGGACTAACACTGACCCTGGTCTGACTAGGACTAACACTGACCCTGGTCTGACTAGGACTAACACTGACCCTGGTCTGACTAGGACTAACACTGACCCTGGTCTGACTAGGACTAACACTGACCCTGGTCTGACTAGGACTAACACTGACCCAGGCCTGACTAGGACTAACACTGACCCTGGTCTGACTAGGACTAACACTGACCCAGGCCTGACTAGGACTAACACTGACCCAGGCCTGACTAGGACTAACACTGACCCTGGTCTGACTAGGACTAACACTGACCCTGGTTTCTTGAAGTTTCTTGAATGAAGCAAAAAGATTGAATTTCACCTAAAAATCTTTTTGGTCACATTAATTAAATCTATTAGTTCCAGATCTATTGTCTATAAATCAATTCATCTTCATGTGATTCAGGCTGATTTTAATCTGATCAGATATTTGGACTAAAATCAGACTAATCCACTTGTTCAGGTTCAAATTTGTTCCAGTTTAGTTTGTGATTTAAATGTTTGGACCTGAGAGTTCATAGATGGTACATTCCTGTGCACATTTTAGATTTTTCAATTCACACTTAAAAGGAAAGAAAATGTTGAATTTCTTTTTATTTAACTGATCTGTCACTGAAATAAAAAGGATTAAACACTGTGTCATGTGTGTGAGATAATAAATAATATATTCTCCTGGTTCATCACTGCTTGTGTCCTTTGAAATATTTTCTGAATGTGACAAATGTGCAGAAAATCATTTCACATCAACATGTAGAAAAGTGTTAAAGCTTAAAACAAACATTTAAACTTAGATTTTAGTCAAACTTTTCTTCTGTCACACATTCTGCTCGTTTGTTGTAAAGTGTTTAAACGTCCACATCCACAAAAGTCTGCAACAAACAAAAACACAAATAAATAAATGAAACACAAATGAAAGTGTTTTTAAAGGGAGGAGTTTACAGACGTGGGTAGTGACATTATCTGCAGACACTTGTGGTCAAACATGCTGACCCCTCCACAGACACTGTCCTCTGCTGTCCTTCCAGGACAGACTAAGGTCGAGCAGTTTTTCTAGATTTAAAGAAAACATTTGACACAGTGAACCACAGTGTTCTGGTTCTAAACTGTCCTCGCAGAACATCTCACCTGACATCATTAAGTGGTTTAATCATAACTATTGGATCCGTCCAACTGATGTATCGACTGGTGTGACGGGCCCCAGGCCTGTGGGGGTCTCTGTTGTTGTTGCTGCTCCTCTCTCTCTCTCCCTGTGTGCAGGTGGGCAGCTCCCGATGGGGTGTGGCCCTGGCCCCTCCTCTAGACCTGGGCTATTTAAACAGATCAAAGCCACCTGGTCTGTCTCTCTGTTCCTGCTCCCTGGCCACCATGCTGCTGTCTTCATTAGTTTAGTTTGATTTATTTACACATCCACTCACCACACATGCTACAACACATTTGTATCCACACTGACTCACACATACACGTTTATATTGTTTAAATAAACTTTGTTAAATCTTTTACTTTTGTGTGGTCTCCCCTCTTTGTTACCACTCCTTGAGCCAGGGTGGTGACACAGAACAGACATATAGACAGAAAGACATGGACAGACAGACAGAAAGACAAACAGACAATTCAATTCAATTCAATTTTATTTATAAAGCCCTAAATCACAACAAAGTCGTCTCAGAGGGCTTTACAAAAACATAATCAACTACAGAGATACATGAACAGTCCCAGGCATCCCCTGTCCTTAGACCCTCCCCCTGTCCTTAGACCCTCCCCCTGTCCTTAGATCCTCCTTCTCGGGGGGGGGGGGGGGCACCAGGTGACTAGTCATGAACAGACTTGGTATGAAAGATATGTTATAAAAATGACAGAAACAGGTGTGAGAGAGAGAAAGAGAAGAAAGAACTCAGTGTCTGTACTTCCCCCAGCATTCTAACTCCTAGGGCAGCCTAGACTGAACTGTGACTCATACATCACATAATTTTTAACTAACCTGATCATAGGCAGACAGACAGAAACACAGACAGACACAAAGACACACAGACAGACACACACAGGACAGACAGAGAAAGAACAGACGCATAGACAGAAAGACACGGACAGACAGTCAGTGATAAATCATTATTAGATAAAAAGTTAACATTAGATAAAAAGTCTAAATTATTAGATAAAAAGTCTAAATTATTAGATAAAAAGTTTAAATTATTAAATAAAAAGTTTAAATTATTAGATAAAAAGTCTAAATTATTAGATAAAAATTCTAAATTATTAAATAAAAAGTTTAAATTATTAGATAAAAATTCTAAATTATTAGATAAAAAGTCTAAATTATTAAATAAAAAGTTTAAATTATTAGATAAAAAGTTTAAATTATTAAATAAAAATTCTAAATTATTAGATAAAAAGTTTAAATTATTAGATAAAAAGTCTAAATTATTAGATAAAAAGTCTAAATTATTAGATAAAAAGTTTAAATTATTAAATAAAAAGTTTAAATTAATAGATAAAAAGTTTAAATTATTAGATAAAAATTCTAAATTATTAGATAAAAAGTCTAAATTATTAGATAAAAAGTTTAAATTATTAAATAAAAAGTTTAAATTATTAAATAAAAAGTTTAAATTATTAGATAAAAATTCTAAATTATTAGATAAAAAGTCTAAATTATTAGATAAAAAGTTTAAATTATTAAATAAAAAGTTTAAATTAATAGATAAAAAGTTTAAATTATTAGATAAAAAGTCTAAATTATTAAATAAAAAGTTTAAATTATTAGATAAAAAGTTAAAATTATTAAATAAAAATTCTAAATTATTAGATAAAAAGTTTAAATTATTAAATAAAAATTCTAAATTATTAGATAAAAAGTTTAAATTATCAGATAAAAAGTCTAAATTATTAGATAAAAAGTCTAAATTATTAGATAAAAAGTTTAAATTATTAGATAAAAAGTCTAAATTATTAGATAAAAAGTTTAAATTATTAGATAAAAAGTCTAAATTATTAGATAAAAAGTCTAAATTATTAGATAAAAAGTCTAAATTATTAGATAAAAAGTCTAAATTATTAAATAAAAAGTTTAAATTATTAAATAAAAAGTTTAAATTATTAGATAAAAAGTCTAAATTCTTAGATAAAAAGTTTAAATTATTAGATAAAAAGTTTAAATTATTAGATAAAAAGTTTAAATTATTAGATAAAAAGTTTAACTTATTAGATAAAAAGTTTAAATTATTAGATAAAAAGTCTAAATTATTAAATAAAAAGTTTAAATTATTAAATAAAAAGTTTAAATTATTAGATAAAAAGTTTAAATTATTAGATAAAAAGTCTAAATTATTAGATAAAAAGTCTAAATTATTAAATAAAAAGTTTAACTTATTAGATAAAAAGTTTAAATTATTAGATAAAAAGTCTAAATTATTAAATAAAAAGTTTAAATTATTAAATAAAAAGTCTAAATTATTAGATAAAAAGTTTAAATTATTAGATAAAAAGTCTAAATTATTAAATAAAAAGTTTAACTTATTAGATAAAAAGTTTAAATTATTAGATAAAAAGTCTAAATTATTAAATAAAAAGTCTAAATTATTAAATAAAAAGTTTAAATTATTAAATAAAAAGTCTAAATTATTAGATAAAAAGTTTAAATTATTAGATAAAAAGTCTAAATTATTAGATAAAAAGTCTAAATTATTAAATAAAAAGTTTAAATTATTAGATAAAAAGTCTAAATTATTAGATAAAAAGTTTAAATTATTAAATAAAAAGTTTAAATTATTAAATAAAAAGTTTAAATTATTAGATAAAAATTCTAAATTATTAAATAAAAAGTTTAAATTATTAAATAAAAAGTTTAAATTATTAGATAAAAAGTTTAAATTATTAAATAAAAAGTTTAAATTATTAGATAAAAAGTTTAAATTATTAAATAAAAAGTTTAAATTAATAGATAAAAAGTTTAAATTATTAGATAAAAAGTCTAAATTATTAAATAAAAAGTTTAAATTATTAGATAAAAAGTTAAAATTATTAAATAAAAATTCTAAATTATTAGATAAAAAGTCTAAATTATTAGATAAAAATTCTAAATTATTAGATAAAAAGTCTAAATTATTAGATAAAAAGTCTAAATTATTAAATAAAAAGTTTAAATTATTAGATAAAAATTCTAAATTATTAGATAAAAAGTCTAAATTATTAGATAAAAAGTTTAAATTATTAGATAAAAAGTCTAAATTATTAGATAAAAAGTCTAAATTATTAGATAAAAAGTTTAAATTATTAAATAAAAAGTTTAAATTAATAGATAAAAAGTTTAAATTATTAGATAAAAATTCTAAATTATTAGATAAAAAGTTTAAATTATTAAATAAAAATTCTAAATTATTAGATAAAAAGTTTAAATTATTAGATAAAAAGTTTAAATTATTAGATAAAAAGTCTAAATTATTAGATAAAAAGTCTAAATTATTAAATAAAAAGTTTAAATTATTAGATAAAAAGTTAAAATTATTAAATAAAAATTCTAAATTATTAGATAAAAAGTTTAAATTATTAAATAAAAATTCTAAATTATTAGATAAAAAGTTTAAATTATTAGATAAAAAGTCTAAATTATTAGATAAAAAGTTTAAATTATTAGATAAAAAGTCTAAATTATTAAATAAAAAGTTTAAATTATTAAATAAAAAGTTTAAATTATTAGATAAAAATTCTAAATTATTAAATAAAAAGTTTAAATTATTAAATAAAAAGTTTAAATTATTAGATAAAAAGTTTAAATTATTAAATAAAAAGTTTAAATTAAT
>CM035804.1:1139977-1442477 GCA_020466265.1 Siphamia tubifer
GTATTTTTAAGTTTAATGTTCCTCATAGTGGTTTGTTTCATTATTAGTGTCGTGTTTTTTTCTGCTCTGTGGCTCAGACAGCTGCTCAGACCCCTGCCTCCAGTCTGGTCACTCAATACAAACCAGTGATTCCACAGAGGTCAAAGCAAATGCTAAAGCATAAAAAATAAACTCAACTTAAATGTGATTGAATTGACATTAGAGGGATATTTGATTTCTTTGTTCCAACTTTACCCATAAAGACACAGTGCTACTTTTGTAGTAGATCCAAATGATCCCTGCCCCATATTTAACCTTTCTTAAGTCATTTGTTGTCATTTATCATAAAGTAGCCCTCTGTATTTTGCATTTTTGCTGTGGAAATCAGCCGTTTTCCTACATGTCATTTACAGATGATATGGATGCTCATAAAAGCTCTGGGTGAGGGACAGATACTGGGGACGAAATGCATGAGGTGTTGGACGCTGGAGCATCAGTGGATCCTCCGCTGTTGGTGGATGCAGGTGCAGAGGAGGAACACATGTCGACTGCTATGGTAAGCATACACACATATGTTATTTATTCATCTTATATATTGGTCTTTAAGAATGCTAATATGTAGTAGGATTTGTAAAAAAAAAAAGTAGGCGGCACGGCGGTGCAGTGGTTAGCACGGCGGTGCAGTGGTTAGCACGGCGGTGCAGTGGTTAGCACGGCGGTGCAGTGGTTAGCACGGCGGTGCAGTGGTTAGCACGGCGGTGCAGTGGTTAGCACGGCGGTGCAGTGGTTAGCACGGCGGTGCAGTGGTTAGCACGGCGGTGCAGTGGTTAGCACGGCGGTGCAGTGGTTAGCACGGCGGTGCAGTGGTTAGCGCTCGTGCCTCACAGCATGAAGGACCCTGGTTCGAATCCCGTACCAGACCTTTCTGTGTGGAGTTTGCATGTCCTCCCTGTGTCCGCGTGGTTTTTCGCCGGGCACTCCGGTTTCCTCCCACCATCCAAACACATGCACTGATAGGTTAATTGGTTAATCTAAAATTGTCCATAGGTGTGAATGTGAGAGTGATTGTTTGTCTATATATGTTCAGCCCTGAGATGAACTGGCGTCTCATACAGGGTGTACCCCGCCTTCGCCCATTGTAGTTGGATTAGGCCCCCAGTGACCCCCGTGATCCTAGTGAGGATAAAGCGGGTTCAGATAATGAATGAATGCATGAAAAAAAAAAGTATTGTTATTAACATGTGTTGTACACACAGCCATTAGTACCTAATTCTGAAACACCTTTTTTTTTTTTTTTTACACTGGGAGTGTATGCCATGAACACCGTCTCAGAACACCGTGTAGCCCAGTACTTCCACTGAGCCATGGACCACCGTACCATCCCCTTCCCTATCCTCATTTTATTGATGCCTTCTGTTATATGTTCATTTCATTTCACTACCCTGTTAACCACTACACCACCCTGTTAACCGCTGCACCACCCTGTTAACCACTACACCACCCTGTTAACTACTGCACCACCCTGTTAACCGCTGCACCACCCTGTTAACCGCTGCACCACCCTGTTAACCGCTGCACCACCCTGTTAACCGCTGCACCACCCTGTTAACCGCTGCACCACCCTGTTAACCGCTGCACCACCCTGTTAACCGCTGCACCACCCTGTTAACCGCTGCACCACCCTGTTAACCGCTACACCACCCTGTTAACCACTGCACCACCCTGTTAACTACTGCACCACCCTGTTAACCACTGCACCACCCTGTTAACCACTGCACCACCCTGTTAACCACTGCACCACCCTGTTAACCACTGCACCACCCTGTTAACCACTGCACCACCCTGTTAACCGCTACACCACCCTGTTAACCGCTGCACCACCCTGTTAACCGCTACACCACCCTGTTAACTGCTGCACCACCCTGTTAACCACTGCACCACCCTGTTAACCACTACACCACCCTGTTAACTACTGCACCACCCTGTTAACCACTACACCACCCTGTTAACCACTGCACCACCCTGTTAACCACTGCACCACCCTGTTAACCACTACACCACCCTGTTAACCACTGCACCACCCTGTTAACCACTGCACCACCCTGTTAACCACTACACCACCCTGTTAACCACTACACCACCCTGTTAACCACTGCACCACCCTGTTAACCACTACACCACCCTGTTAACCACTACACCACCCTGTTAACCACTGCACCACCCTGTTAACCACTGCACCACCCTGTTAACCACTGCACCACCCTGTTAACCGCTACACCACCCTGTTAACCACTGCACCACCCTGTTAACCACTGCACCACCCTGTTAACCACTGCACCACCCTGTTAACCGCTACACCACCCTGTTAACCACTGCACCACCCTGTTAACCACTGCACCACCCTGTTAACCGCTACACCACCCTGTTAACCACTGCACCACCCTGTTAACCACTACACCACCCTGTTAACCACTACACCACCCTGTTAACCACTGCACCACCCTGTTAACCACTGCACCACCCTGTTAACCACTGCACCACCCTGTTAACTGCTGCACCACCCTGTTAACCACTGCACCACCCTGTTAACCACTGCACCACCCTGTTAACTGCTGCACCACCCTGTTAACCACTGCACCACCCTGTTAACTACTGTACCACCCTGTTAACCACTGCACCACCCTGTTAACTACTCCCATGTCCTTCAGGGAGAACAGTTTACTTAAACTGACTTCACATACACGTTCACACTCTATAGAAACTCTGAACCCTTTTATACGTTTCTATAATGTGTGGACGTTAACTTTAAACTGACCTCAACAGCTGTGCTTACATATAAACATAGTTAAAATGTGTACATGCTTTGATGTTTAGCAATAAAGGAGGCGTGCAGTGGAGCAGATGAACGGGACGCCTGCCGTCACTGCTCAGACTCATCTTTGTTTGAGAATCTCTCTGTGATGATGATTATTTAAGAGCTGACTTCTATTTAAACTGCAGTTTAAATGATAACTTATCCAATAAAAGACAGTAGAGGACAGTAGAGCTTCAGGGTTATGTATCACTGGATGCTCTGGCCATAAAATGTAACTAATCATATGTTTCCAAGACAGTAATAAGGTGGATGCTAATTAGCTACAGGCTAACGGTCACATTCTCATCTCTGTTAAAATTATAACTGTAATCTATGCACTTTGTGCTGTGGTGGTACACATTTGATCAAAGTGTTGGTTATTCTCAGTTCAGTACAAAGTATGACATAGTATATCATGATTTTACCGAGGTCCCAGACACCCAGGGGGTTGGTATTCTGTTGATGACCACCCAGTAGTTATCTGACAGAGCAGCCATGTCTGGATACGCTCTTCCACTGCTGTTGTAGTAGGACTGAGGAGGGAGGGATGCAGCCACAGTCTTCATGTACCCGTTCACTGCACTGATCTACAACAACCACAAACACACACACACAGTAAGACAACATATGATTTACCTGGAAACAACACACAAGATGGCTGCCATGGTTACCTGATAATCAGGCATGGTGAAAACATTACTGAAACCTCCTCCGCTGATATAATCTGTAACTTCATACGTCAGTTTAAATGGGTTTTTAAATGAAGTTCCTCCTACAGTCGTCACATACGGGCTGAAAAGGAAACACAGGACAAAACATCAGGGAGGACATTTACATGCACTGACCAATTAGTAAGTTCATAATTAATTCATTACTGTTGAGAGATTAAACATTTTTGGAAAATGGTGAAGAATGATGTGAACATGGTCTTAGGTTCATTGCTAGATTTGGACCCACTTTGTATGTTACTTGGTTTTTTAAATTGGGGATCTGATAATCCCCCCTTCAAGAACACAATGACATAAGGTTATAATACAGTTTCTATCATTGGACTATTTTATGTTTAAACTGCATGAAAAGGACAATATCTTCTGCAGAATATGGCAACCATTCATGTCCTTCAAAGAAATAAACATTGAAAACATTTTAATAAGAGCATATATGGGGGGGGGGGGGTCTAAGGACAGGGGGAAGGTCTAAGGACCATTTATCTATCTCTGTAGTCGATTGTGTTTCTGTAAAACCCTGTGAGACGACTTTGTTGTTATTTGGGACTTTGTAAATAAAATTGAATTAAATTCTTTATCTTCACAGAATGTGTAAAAATTAGTCATAAATGTTGTGTTGGAGGATGACTAGTTCCACAAAAACACTTTTCTATCGATTATTAAACACTGTTCCTTCACTAAAGTTCTAAGTGCAGACCACATGGTTCTCATTTCCTCCATGTGACTGCTATCATGTGCACATTTTCTTATTGTCCTTTTTACTTCTTATAATTATTTTGTGAAAGAATGTGTTCTAATCAGCATGAAAAGTTGCATGTCCCCACAAATACCACTGAGTGTTGATCCTCCTTTATCCATTACTTTGTCACCAGTTACACAGTAGGTTGATAGTAACAGTGTTAGTCACAGTCAGACCAGGGTCAGTGTATTTTCTTGACTAGAAGTTGAACTGAAAAGACTTTCATTTACTGACAGTGAAACTAATATATGGATTAAATCTGTTAATGTTTAATGAGTGGGAATGTATTCTTTTTATCTGATCATTTTGACTTTTTTAAAGTTTGATTTATCAGAATCAGAGTGTGTTTTGTTCCATGTTCCAACTCACCAATGTTTATAGTTATTGTTAGTGTTTATCTTCACTTAATGCTCCTTATAATCCAGTTCACCTTATAGTGTGAAAATATAGTAAATAAATCATTAAAGTTAACATTGACAGTGATTATTCATGGACACTCAGTACGTACTCCATCAGATGTAGGACACTATGTTTACACATGATCATTTAGAATTACACTAAAAGGAAAGAGGGGTGTTGGCCTCGTGTTGGACTAGTGTTGGCCTAAAGTTGGTCGAGTGTTTGTCCAGTTTTGCCCTCGTTTGCCCATTGTTACGCTTGTATTAGTTCATGTTTTACCTGGATGCAGGGAAACTTGGCCTGAAGGTGTTTTGTTTTGAACCATTGTGTTTGCAGCCAGCACCACTGTCCCCTGAACATGAGAAAAGAGCAAAAACTAATTAAAAACTACTAATAAAACAGCCAATATAATATTCATTTGTTTTTCAAAATAAAACCAAAGATAAGACGATGAAAAAAAAGTTGTTTCTTCATTATTTGTTTCCAAAACCAAAATGAAAAAAAAAAAACGATGCGTTTTTTCAGTTTTCCTTTTTGTGTTTAAATGTAAAGTGTAAGTGACCTTTGACTCTGTGACGCAGATGTAAACTAAGAGGGTCAACCTAAGACCTACAGATATGACCACAGCTTAATGATCTACATGTTTCTATGGTCGTTAACATTCATTTACATGTTTCTATGGTCGTTAACATTCATTTACATGTTTCTATGGTTGTTAACATTCATTTACATGTTTCTATGGTTGTTAACATTCACTTACATGTTTCTATGGTCGTTAACATTCATTTACATGTTTCTATGGTTGTTAACATTCATTTACATGTTTCTATGGTTGTTAACATTCACTTACATGTTTCTATGGTCGTTAACATTCATTTACATGTTTCTATGGTCGTTAACATTCATTTACATGTTTCTATGGTTGTTAACATTCACTTACATGTTTCTATGGTCGTTAACATTCATTTACATGTTTCTATGGTTGTTAACATTCATTTACATGTTTCTATGGTTGTTAACATTCATTTACATGTTTCTATGGTTGTTAACATTCACTTACATGTTTCTATGGTCGTTAACATTCATTTACATGTTTCTATGGTCGTTAACATTCATTTACATGTTTCTATGGTTGTTAACATTCATTTACATGTTTCTATGGTTGTTAACATTCATTTACATGTTTCTATGGTCGTTAACATTCATTTACATGTTTCTATGGTTGTTAACATTCATTTACATGTTTCTATGGTTGTTAACATTCATTTACATGTTTCTATGGTTGTTAACATTCATTTACATGTTTCTATGGTCGTTAACATTCATTTACATGTTTCTATGGTTGTTAACATTCATTTACATGTTTCTATGGTTGTTAACATTCATTTACATGTTTCTATGGTCGTTAACATTCATTTACATGTTTCTATGGTCGTTAACATTCATTTACATGTTTCTATGGTTGTTAACATTCATTTACATGTTTCTATGGTTGTTAACATTCATTTACATGTTTCTATGGTTGTTAACATTCATTTACATGTTTCTATGTTTGTTAACATTCATTTACATGTTTCTATGGTTGTTAACATTCATTTACATGTTTCTATGTTTGTTAACATTCATTTACATGTTTTTTATGGTCGTTAACATTCATTTACATGTTTTTATGGTTGTTAACATTCATTTACATGTTTCTATGGTTGTTAACATTCATTTACATGTTTCTATGGTTGTTAACATTCATTTACATGTTTTTTATGGTCGTTAACATTCATTTACATGTTTTTATGGTTGTTAACATTCATTTACATGTTTCTATGGTTGTTAACATTCATTTACATGTTTCTATGGTCGTTAACATTCATTTACATGTTTCTATGGTTGTTAACATTCATTTACATGTTTCTATGGTTGTTAACATTCATTTACATGTTTCTATGGTTGTTAACATTCATTTACATGTTTCTATGGTTGTTAACATTCATTTACATGTTTCTATGGTTGTTAACATTCATTTACATGTTTCTATGGTTGTTAACATTCATTTACATGTTTCTATGGTTGTTAACATTCATTTACATGTTTCTATGGTTGTTAACATTCATTTACATGTTTCTATGGTTGTTAACATTCATTTACATGTTTCTATGTTTGTTAACATTCATTTACATGTTTCTATGGTTGTTAACATTCATTTACATGTTTCTATGTTTGTTAACATTCATTTACATGTTTTTTATGGTCGTTAACATTCATTTACATGTTTTTATGGTTGTTAACATTCATTTACATGTTTCTATGGTTGTTAACATTCATTTACATGTTTCTATGGTTGTTAACATTCATTTACATGTTTTTTATGGTCGTTAACATTCATTTACATGTTTTTATGGTTGTTAACATTCATTTACATGTTTCTATGGTTGTTAACATTCATTTACATGTTTCTATGGTCGTTAACATTCATTTACATGTTTCTATGGTTGTTAACATTCATTTACATGTTTCTATGGTTGTTAACATTCATTTACATGTTTCTATGGTTGTTAACATTCATTTACATGTTTCTATGGTTGTTAACATTCATTTACATGTTTCTATGGTTGTTAACATTCATTTACATGTTTCTATGGTTGTTAACATTCATTTACATGTTTCTATGGTTGTTAACATTCATTTACATGTTTCTATGGTTGTTAACATTCATTTACATGTTTCTATGGTTGTTAACATTCATTTACATGTTTTTATGGTTGTTAACATTCATTTACATGTTTCTATGGTTGTTAACATTCATTTACATGTTTCTATGGTTGTTAACATTCATTTACATGTTTCTATGTTTGTTAACATTCATTTACATGTTTCTATGGTTGTTAACATTCATTTACATGTTTCTATGTTTGTTAACATTCATTTACATGTTTTTTATGGTCGTTAACATTCATTTACATGTTTTTATGGTTGTTAACATTCATTTACATGTTTCTATGGTTGTTAACATTCATTTACATGTTTCTATGGTTGTTAACATTCATTTACATGTTTTTTATGGTCGTTAACATTCATTTACATGTTTTTATGGTTGTTAACATTCATTTACATGTTTCTATGGTTGTTAACATTCATTTACATGTTTCTATGGTTGTTAACATTCATTTACATGTTTCTATGGTTGTTAACATTCATTTACATGTTTCTATGGTTGTTAACATTCACTTACATGTTTCTATGGTTGTTAACATTCATTTACATGTTTCTATGGTTGTTAACATTCATTTACATGTTTCTATGGTTGTTAACATTCATTTACATGTTTCTATGGTTGTTAACATTCATTTACATGTTTCTATGGTTGTTAACATTCATTTACATGTTTCTATGGTTGTTAACATTCATTTACATGTTTCTATGGTTGTTAACATTCATTTACATGTTTCTATGGTTGTTAACATTCATTTACATGTTTCTATGGTTGTTAACATTCATTTACATGTTTCTATGGTTGTTATATTACCACAGAGCAGTCGATTGACCGTTTGTATCTTTATTCCTACAAGACAGTCGGTCGACTCTTTGGACAAAAATTAACAACTCAAGAGGCCTGAGAACTGTATTAGCATCTATGCAAATGTAGCCATTACCTGAAACTGGCTAGAGTGTGTGGGGGAGGGAGGCACAGTTTAGGGCTCTGAATTCCTAACTCCTCAGAACAAAACACACTTTTACACAACTTACCTACACACTAGTAAAAGGCAGAGTGTAGTTGTGCACCTAACCCTAACCCTCTACCCTAAACCTAACCCTAACCCAGGAGACGGAGAGAGGACGGGGAGTCATTGGGTGGACTGGCGGAGGACAACCAAACCGAGGGGATCTAACTTACACTTTTTTTCCCCTCCGGTACCAGAGGATGCAGCCCTGGCCCCCACGCAATCCCTCTGGAGGAGATCCATGTGCCAAGAAGAAAGCCTTATCATCAGGACAATAAATCACTTGAATAAATTCAATTTCTACATAAACAATGTCTTTTGATTTCACTAACTTCCTGTGGATGGTCCTCCCCAGCGCAGCATACGCTTCTGACCCACATAAGAGGACCAGGTTAATTTAGGTTTCCTTATGTGATTTGTCTATTTATTTATTTATGTTCTTAACTCTTTACTCATTATTCCTTTCTATTTGTATATATATGTATGGGTGTTATTTATTTAATTAGTTAGGGGTGTGTGTGTGTATATATATATATATATATATATATATATATATATATATATATATATATATATATATATATGTATATATATATATATATATATATATATATATATATATATATGTATGTGTGTGTGTATATATAGGACCCGAGCCTGAAGGAGACACCGCCCACGTGGGGCGAGAGGAACATTTTTATTTTTTTTATATATATATATATATATATATATATGTATATATATATATATATATATATATATATATATATATATATATGTATGTGTGTGTGTATATATATATATATATATATATATAAAAAAAATAAAAATGTTCCTCTCGCCCCACGTGGGCGGTGTCTCCTTCAGGCTCGGGTCCTCTACCAGAGGTCTGGGAGCCTGAGGGTTCTGCGCAGGATCTTAGCTGTTCCTAGCAATGCGCTCTTTTGTACAGAGATCTCTGATGTTGTTCCTGGTATCTGCTGGAGACATTCTCCCAGCTTGGGGGTCACTGCCCCTAGTGCCCCCATCACTACTGGTACCACTGTTGCCTTCACACTCCACATTTTCTCTAACTCCTCTTTCAGCCCTTGGTATTTCTCAAGCTTCTCATGTTCTTTCTTTCTGATGTTGCTATCACTGGGGACTGCTACATCTATCACCACCACTGTCTTCTCATGTTTATCCACCACCACTATGTCAGGCTGATTGGCCATCACCATCTTGTCAGTCTGGATCTGGAAGTCCCACAGGATCTTGGCCTGTTTGTTCTCTGTCACCTTTGGGGGGTTCTCCCATCTTGACCCTGGGACCTCCAGTCCATACTCTTTACAGATGTTCCTGTACAGTATGCCCGCTACCTGGTTATGCCTCTCCATGTATGCCTTGCCTGCCAGCATCTTACACCTGCTGTGATGTGCTGGACTGTTTCAGGGGCTTCTCTACACAGCCTACACCTGGGGTCCTGTCTGATGTGGTAGACTCCAGCCTCTGTTGCTCTGGTGTTCAGGGCTTGTTCTTGTGCAGCCATGAGTAGCGCCTCTGTACTGTCCTTTAGTCCAGCCTTTTCCAGCCACTGGTATGTCTTTTCCATATCAGCCACTTCCTCAATTTGTCGATGGTACACGCCATGCAAGGGTTTGTCCTTCCATGATAGCCCCTCTGGTTCTTCGACCTTACTGGGCTTTTGTTGCCTGAGGCATTCACTTAGCAGTTGGTCATTGGGGGCCATTTTCTTGATGTATTCCTGGAGGTTCGCCGTTTCCTCCTGGACAGTAGTTCTGACACTTACTAGTCCTCGGCCCCCTTCCTTTCTCTTAGTGTACAGCCTCAGGACACTGGACTTGGGGTGGAACCCTCCATGCATGGTAAGGAGTTTCCTTGTCTTGATATCAGTGGCTTGTATCTCTTCCAGTGGCCAGGATATTATCCCAGCTGGGTATCTGATTACTGGCAGGGCATAGGTGTTAATGGCCTGGATCTTATTTTTGCCGTTCAGCTGACTTTTCAGGACCTGTCTTACCCTCTGTAGGTATTTGGCTGTGGCTGACTTCCGAGCTGCCTCCTCATGATTACCATTTGTCTGTGGGATCCCTAGGTATTTGTAACTTTCCTGCACATCTGTGATATTCCCTTCAGGTAGGTCAACCCCTTCAGTTGTGATCACCTTTCCTCTTCTAGATATCATCCGCCCACATTTATCTAGTCCGAATGACATCCCAATGTCTTTGCTGTAGATCCGGGTGAGGTGAATTAGGGAATCAATGTCACGCTCATTCTTGGCATACAGCTTGATGTCATCCATGTAGAGGAGGTGGTTGATGGATGTTCCACTTCGGAACTGGTATACAAAGCCACTCTTTGAGATGATCTGGCTGAGGGGGTTTAGGCCTATGCAGAACAGCAGGGGGGACAGAGCATCTCCTTGGTAAATGCCGCATCTGATGTTCACCTGTGCAATTGGCTTTGAGTTGGCCTCCAGAGTCGTCTTCCACAGAATCATTGAGTTCTGGATGAACTCTCTTAGTGTCCTGTTGATGTTATACAGTTTTAAACATTCCAGTATCCATGTATGTGGCATTGAGTCATAGGCCTTCTTGTAATCAATCCAGGCAGTGCACAGGTAGGTGTTCCTCGTCTTGCAATCTCGGGCAATTGCCCTGTCAACCAGTAGCTGGTGTTTGGCTCCCCTGGTGTTGTTGCCTATTCCTTTCTGTGCTCTGCTCATGTATTGCTCCATGTGCCTACTCATCTTAGTCGCTATGATGCCTGATAGAAGCTTCCATGTGGTGCTGAGGCAGGTTATAGGCCAGTAGTTAGATGGTATTGTTCCCTTCTGGGGGTCCTTCATTATGAGGACTGTCCGGCCCTGGGTTAGCCACTCTGGGTGGTTTCCCGATATCAGCAGCTGGTTCATCTGTGCTGCTAGGCGTTCATGGAGTGCTGTCAGTTTCTTAAGCCAGTAGGTATGAATCATGTCGGGCCCTGGTGCTGTCCAGCTCTTCATTTTGGACACTCTGGTTTGGATGTCTGCTAGTGTGATGACTACTGGGTCTTGTTCTGGGAGTTGGCTGTGCTCTGCCTGTAAGTCTGTCAGCCATTGGGCATTGGTGTTATGTGTTGCCTCCTTCTCCCAGATGCTCTTCCAGTATTGCTCAGTTTCAGCCCTAGGTGGGTCTGTTGTCACCTTGCCCCCCTGCCATTGAGAGTAGACCTTAGCTGGGTTGGTGGAGAACACCTGGTTTATTCTCCTGGCCTCTACCTCTCTTGTGTATCTCTTTAGGTGGTAGCTAGTGCTGTGAGCCTTTGCTTAGCAATCTCCAGTGCCTCAGCTGTGGACAGTTGGGCAGTTCTTTCCTCAGATTCACACCTCTGCTTAGTTCTGTTAAAACACTGACTTCTCTCCGCGCTGCCATGATCTTTGCCTCTAGCCTTCTCCTCCATGGGGCAACATTCTGGCATCTTGTAGGATCTCAAGGATTACGGTTGCTGCTGCATACATCTGCGTACATCTGCCTGCTGCTGCATACATCAGCTGCTGCATACATCAGCTGATTGGTAGTGGTAGGGACAGTTTGCAGTGTTCAGGTCCTCCAGTAGAGACTGGTCTGGTACTTTGTTCTTTAGCCTTGGCAAGCAGGTAGTTGTGTTCCCCCAGGATTTCATGATTCTCTTTCTCAGGTCTGCTGCCCTTGTGTTTAGTCGTTCTGGGGCTTGGTACCCAATCTCGATATTTGGGGGTGGTGGTGAAACCACCCCCAAGCTGACCTGTCGTCCTGGCTCCCCCTTGCCGTAGCATCTTTGTACCGTGGATGAGGTACAACGCTGTACCTCATCGATCTCTAGCTGTGATAGTAACCTCTTATTGCGGATATTCGAACACTGAGCTAGGAGCTGTTTCTTAGTCAGTGAGGATGTGGGGTTTCGAAGCAACCATTTCTCCCACATCCTCTGCATGTACCCTCTCTCACTGGGGTTACTCCCGTAGTAACACTCCATCAGTACCATGTTCTCTGCCCTGCTCCATGAATGTCTTGTTCCAGTAGCCAATTTAACATCAGGGTGTCCTGGTTCCTCAACGCGGACCTTGTTGTCCCGGGCGCCGTCCGAGCCGGTATGACTCTATTTATTGTATCGCTCATCGTGAGGTATAGGCATGTATAGCGTAAAGTGCCTTGCCTAAGGGCACACAGGATTCGAACCGGCAACCTTCCGCACCAAAGTCAGTGGTGTAGACCACTAAGCTATCCAGTCGCTATATATATATATGTATGTGTGTGTATGTAAATATATATATGGGTTATATAATTACAGTCGGTTCTAACCCAATCTCACAGCAACTATCTAGTTGTAAATTAACAGACTATTTGTCGTCTCAAAGTGAGACATATGACAAGCCTTCCCCTTACACACACTCTCTCTCCTCAAGTCTATTCCTTTTTTCTCCCTCTCTTTTTTTCCCATCCTATGTTAGGTCCTTGTATGTCCTTTTCTTATATACATATTTATATATTTATTTATTTATATATTGTTTTCACATTTATGCTTGCTGTCCCTTTCATTCTAATTCTTTAAAACTGCATGATTTAGATCAAAGTGTGGATTTTTGCCTGTTTAAATATGGTTTTTTGTTCTGCATGATGTTGTTGTTTAATTTCCCTCGGCCCCCCTCTCCCCTTTTCTCTCTCCCCCCTCTCCCTTTCACACACATTCATACTTCTATCACACATTAAGAATTAGGAGCACACAGGTAGACAGCTATGTTTATAGTTATCTATTATTTCTATGTTTATATATTTATTTAATTTAGCACTTATCATAACTAAATCCCTTACTCCCTCTCTGGCGTCGATTTTACTGCAGCGATGCTGCGCTGGGGAGGACCCATTCACAGGTTTTTGCTGACCCGGGACTGGGGGCCTCCCATCCCACATCATTTCCCCACTCCTCCCCCTTACGGAGACGAAGGATCCCCTGGGGCCCGGGATCAAGACGGGGACGGAGCCCTCCCACTGATTTTTCAACACAACACCGGGGGGAACAAACAGATCCCCCTATTACATAATTAATTATTTATTTATTTCACAGGAGAGGGATTTTATTGGGGGGAGATCCCGGAGCCGTAGACCAGTGCCTTTAAGGTCCATTTTGGCACACTCCCTAAGCCTAACCCTAACATCTAGAAATAATGTCATTATCAGTAAATTTGCCTTTATGTAGTTTGGCTATTGGTACATTTTTCTAAATTGGATAATTGTGTAAGGACAACTTAGCTGTAAATATTATTGCTATAAAAGACACACACACACACACACACTTTTGCCTAGTAATGTTTAGTTTATAATTGTAAATATGCATGGATTTGGTTTAATTATTTATATTTTTTTACTAACTGGAACTGTGCAAAATTAGTATCTGTGATAAACTAATGCAGATTTCACTTGCTTGGCTGACTTTAGCAAAATAAGAGATGTGCAAACAGAGATGTCATTGGCAGAATATCGTTCATCCCAAACATTGGAAAAATAGGAAACCCACGGATCATTGGAACTATGTCCCGAAACCGCTTTCAAGATATCATGCATGTATATCATTCATATACATGTTTCTATTAACATTCATTTACGCATTGCTATGATTATTAACATTCATTTACGTGTGTCTATTAACATCCATTTATGGGTTTCTATAGTTGTTAACATTCATTTACTTGTTTCTATGGTTGTTAACATTCATTTATACTATATTTACTTCAGCTCAAAATTGCATCAAACAGGAAATGGTCGTTATCTGTTTTTTCTATATTCATCTAAACATAAAATTTTGAACTTGTTATGAACGCAGTACTCTGTGTCCTGTAAATGTTTTATTTTTGTGAGTCTTATGTAGTTTCTGTCATTGTGAGTGTCTGGGCTTTTATTTTGTTATGTGGGTTCTTGTCACTCATTCTGACTTTACTTCCTGTCACCTGTGTTGTTCCGCCCCTTGTTAATTTTCCCTCATGTGGAACACCTGCCTGGTTAGTATATATTCCCTCATGTGTCTTCACTCGGTGCGAGTACGTCTGTTATCCCCATGCAACCTACGAGCGTTTTTTCTTCTCTGGTTTTCTGGTATGGACTCTGTTTTTCTGGTTTTCTGGTACTTGGTTTTTGCTTGCCCCTTGTCTGTCTGTGTTTTGGATGTGTTTTGTGTATGACCTTTGGCCTGGATTTTGGACCTGGACTCTGCCTTGCCCCCCTTGGAATTGATGCTCTCTTGGCCCTCTGGACAGACCTATTTCTGGCATACGGTAACTGTGTTGTGGATTACTATTCTGTTTATTCTGATTACCTGGTTCTGATCATTGACTGTCTGACCCTGCTTTTTGTCCCAGTGGCTGTTTTACTTGAGGCCATTATCCCCAGACGGATGTCCTGGAGAGAACAAGTGTTGTGTTTATTAGGGATTTTGTCATCAATAAATCCTCTTAAATTTGATCTTGGGTCTGTGAGTCTGCATTTGGGTTCCATCACATTCCAGTACCGTGACAAAACTAAACAAACACATCACTATCAGTTTATTTTTTTATTTTGGTTTTGGTCATGTTTCTATGTAAACAACCATTTGATTACCATGTTATAAAGTTTAATTTAATTGAGCTACTTGAACAAAACCAAAAAGATTCAATTAGTTCAATTCAGTCACACGCTGAATGATGACACGGTGTGTCAATTAAATCTGTTGTATCAAGTTTTGTGGGTGACAGTGTGGGACAGTATGGGTGAGAGCGTGGGGCAGTGTGGGTTCTTCGTAAAGAACATTCTATTTGTCTGACGGCTTCATCCATTCAATGAACAGTTTCCGTTCCTACCATCTGCTTCATTTACTTCAGTTAAAACAAATACATTTAATTCTTTTTTCCTGCTGCTGTTATCTCTCTGCCAACTCTAACCCAGGTCATTTTAACCCCCCCCCCCCCCCCCCCATTATTTATTATTTTATGCTAGACCTATTTTTTTATTGTGTCATTTGTTTTGTGTTGGTGCTTCTACAAACTGCCCCATTGGGGACAAATAAAGGTTGATCTACATTAGATCATTTTCATATGTTACAGTTTGAATGAAAAAGCTCTTGAGCTCTAAGGATTTGTTTGGAGAACAATGGTCTAGAGAGGGAACCCAACTACAAACGGAGGTTTTAATAGTCACCCTGGTGTAATTAGTTTTAATACTGACCTGAAGCAAAAAGTAGAGAGATGCCCCTGACCCCGGCTTTCATGAACTCTGTGTTTATTCGCATCATGTAGGCGACAGATAGGCTGTCTTCATCGTCTCCGTAGCTGATGGTGTGAACCCAAGGCAGGTCAGACATGTTGCTAAGGAGAACCATCCACTGGAGGAATGGCTCCTGGGACTCATGACGCCCTGGAAAATAAAACATTGACATCAATATTCTGTCAAAACGTCATCTACACTTTTCTTTCATCTAAGGCAGTGGTTCTCAAATGGCCAGCCAACGAAAAATCCAAGTTACAAAGAACTTTTACCTCCATTTTTCGTCTCTGATTATGAAAGAAATTTCTATTTATGAATGGAAACTGAAACCTCCCAGAAATAAATATAGTACTGTACAGTACTATAAATAATTATGTAATGTATGTAAATACGTCACGTACATACTGTACATATCATCCCATTGGGTATGAGGGAGCTACCCATGATGCTTTTGGTGACCTTCGACCCTCATTCCTCCCAGAGCGGCTGCTATGTCTCCATGGTAACACAGACACATTATTTCTCCACCTAGACCTAGACCACCTAGACCTAGACCACCTAGACCTAGACCACCTAGACCTCGACCACTTAGACCTAGACCACCTAGACCAGCACTTTTACGATCAAAAGTTCAGCCCAACTAAAACCTATATTTTCTTTTAACACATATTTCAGATAAAATCTGTAAATGTTTATATTTTTAAAAAGTGTTTAGGGGTAGTATTGGGGGGCTTGGAATGAATCAGACCTTTTCCATGTAAAATGTGACTATTTACGAAAAATTCACGATACGAAAACACTTCTGGAACAAATAATTTTCTGTCCAGCTGCAGCACAAAGGTGTCCTGGAGCTGGTCCAAGAACTTAAAAAGCTTAGTGTACAAAATGGGAAGAAGGACAAGCGGGTCGCACAACTGGAGAATGTGGGATCTGAGTTGGAGCAGGATATGCGGTCATCACTGCACTGAGGGTTAAAGGTCATACGCAAGAGCGCTGGGCGAAGGGAGCTGGACGAGTTGGATGCAAAGTCCCCAGAAGAACAGGTGGCTTCTTTCCTGGACACCAGAGGAATGATACTGGACTCAACAACATCCAGGTTTGTCCCACATTTTCCTGGAAGAGTGCGACCGACAGACTGCCTTTGATTGAAGCACAAGCTGGCTTCAATAAAGCAAGACAGGAAACTGAAAGGGACACATGTCCTTTTGAAGGACCGTCTTATTAAGTGTGATGACATAGACAGGAAAGCAGGAATGTTGAAAAAACAAGGAAAAATAACAAACGCATGGTCAAGCAACTGTAAGATATTGACCAAGCTAACTGGGCCACAGGAGGAACTGGACATTTACCAATGACTAAAACAAACTGGACTATGAGGGACCGTCCAAAACCAAGACAGACACTGACTGAACTGGAAACAATATTAGGATCAATGACTTTGATCATCTGGGACTGACGTGTTTTCAATACACTGATCACAGTGTTGAAGACTTGGAGCAGAATGTAGAGCCAGATAATAACTTTCTTTGCAGTATTAATAATAATTGACAATATCACAGTGAGGATCAATATAATCAATACTTTACAACAAGGGATAACTGATCAATTATTCACTCCTACAGCAGAAGCCTTTATGCCAACTTCAATAACATAAATATATCTACAGTCATTTCACAACCATTTAATATCATTACAATATGTGAAAGTTAAATACTGACAGAGGAATGGACTATGACCTGGATGGTTCTGGATGGTTCTGGATGGTTCTGAATGAAACATAATGAATATGGGGGAGGAGTTTCCATATATGTGGACAAAACACTGAATTATACAGTGTTGGAAAACATGACAACTGTGGTGGACACTCTACCTGAATGCATAACTATTGAAATATGGAAGGAAAAGCAGAAGAATGTAGTTAGTGTCATATACTGAAGCAGCAGGAAGAGGATATGTAGTTACAAAAGAAGAGTCAAATAGTTTCTATGTGTGGAGACTTTAACAGCCATTCATTAAATCCACTGAAACATAAAAATAAAACTAGAAAAGCGCTCTGAGAGCACAGACCTCCCCCAAGGTAGACAGAAAAACAGACAGACAAACAGATAAACAGAGAAACAAACAGACAAACAGATAAATAGACAGACATATAAACAGACAAACAGACAAACAGACAGATAGACAGAGAGATCGACAGACAAACAGATAAACAGACAAACGTCGGCAAAAACATAACCTCCTTGGCGGAGGTAATAATGATTTTATCAACACAGTGGACAGTTTGGGTCTATTTCCAAAAATGACTAGACTTACCAGAATTACTCTGAATTGTCCAACACGATCAATAATATATAGAGTAAAGATATAGAAAATAAAACATTAAGCAGTATTCTGCTTAATGACAACAGTGATCATTTACTTTAGTATTTACAATTTTAATTATAATTAAAAAAATTTTAGTTAAATACAGGCACCTGAAAACAGAAGAATCACTAAACACACTTAAAACATCATTTACTAATTCAAAACTGGGAGGCGGTCTATCATGACAATCATGTTGATAATGCATATGAATGGACTTCAATAATTTTATGAAAAAAATGTCCATTGATAAAACATCCCAGAAAAGTGCAGTAAAAAACTGTCAACAAAAGGATAAAAAAAAAACACCTGTAAAAAGAAAAACATGATATATAGAGAATTCATAAGATTGATTAAAGAGAAAAAATAGATATAAATTATAAAAACAAGTTAAGTCATATAATAAGGGTAAAAAACAACAATAATATTAAAGGATTATGGACCACATGAAAGTCTAAAAATAATTAGTAACAATGACATGAGGATTATGAGAATTATACTGAAGAGAATTCAGTTATTATCATTATCATTTCTAATAGCAGTGAAGTGACTCATAAATGTCATTATTATCATTTCTCATAGCATTGAAGTGACTCATAAATGTCATTATCATTTCTAATAGCATTGAAGTGACTCATAAATGTCATTATCATTTCTAATAGCAGTGAAGTGACTCATAAATGTCATTATCATTTCTAATAGCAGTGAAGTGACTCATAAATGTCATTATCATTTCTAATGGCAGTGAAGTGACTCATAAATGTCATTATCATTTCTAATAGCAGTGAAGTGACTCATAAATGTCATTATCATTTCTAATAGCAGTGAAGTGACTCATAAATGTCATTATCATTTCTAATGGCAGTGAAGTGACTCATAAATGTCATTATCATTTCTAATAGCAGTGAAGTGACTCATAAATGTCATTATTATCATTTCTCATAGCAGTGAAGTGACTCATAAATGTCATTATCATTTCTAATAGCAGTGAAGTGACTCATAAATGTCATTATTATCATTTCTAATAGCAGTGAAGTGACTCATAAATGTCATTATCATTTCTAATGGCAGTGAAGTGACTCATAAATGTCATTATCATTTCTAATAGCAGTGAAGTGACTCATAAATGTCATTATTATCATTTCTCATAGCAGTGAAGTGACTCATAAATGTCATTATCATTTCTAATAGCAGTGAAGTGACTCATAAATGTCATTATTATCATTTCTAATAGCAGTGAAGTGACTCATAAATGTCATTATCATTTCTAATAGCAGTGAAGTGACTCATAAATGTCATTATCATTTCTAATAGCAGTGAAGTGACTCATAAATGTCATTATCATTTCTAATAGCAGTGAAGTGACTCATAAATGTCATTATCATTTCTAATGGCAGTGAAGTGACTCATAAATGTCATTATCATTTCTAATAGCAGTGAAGTGACTCATAAATGTCATTATTATCATTTCTCATAGCAGTGAAGTGACTCATAAATGTCATTATCATTTCTAATAGCAGTGAAGTGACTCATAAATGTCATTATTATCATTTCTAATAGCAGTGAAGTGACTCATAAATGTCATTATCATTTCTAATGGCAGTGAAGTGACTCATAAATGTCATTATCATTTCTAATAGCAGTGAAGTGACTCATAAATGTCATTATTATCATTTCTCATAGCAGTGAAGTGACTCATAAATGTCATTATCATTTCTAATAGCAGTGAAGTGACTCATAAATGTCATTATTATCATTTCTAATAGCAGTGAAGTGACACATTAAATGTCATTATTATCATTTCTAATAGCAGTGAAGTGACTCATAAATGTCATTATTATCATTTCTAATAGCAGTGAAGTGACTCATAAATGTCATTATCATTTCTAATAGCAGTGAAGTGACTCATAAATGTCATTATTATCATTTCTAATAGCAGTGAAGTGACACATTAAATGTCATTATCATTTCTAATGGCAGTGAAGTGACTCATAAATGTCATTATCATTTCTAATGGCAGTGAAGTGACTCATAAATGTCATTATTATCATTTCTAATAGCAGTGAAGTGACTCATAAATGTCATTATTATCATTTCTCATAGCAGTGAAGTGACTCATAAATGTCATTATCATTTCTAATAGCAGTGAAGTGACTCATAAATGTCATTATCATTTCTAATAGCAGTGAAGTGACTCATAAATGTCATTATTATCATTTCTCATAGCAGTGAAGTGACTCATAAATGTCATTATCATTTCTAATAGCAGTGAAGTGACTCATAAATGTCATTATTATCATTTCTCATAGCAGTGAAGTGACTCATAAATGTCATTATCATTTCTAATAGCAGTGAAGTGACTCATAAATGTCATTATTATCATTTCTCATAGCAGTGAAGTGACTCATAAATGTCATTATTATCATTTCTCATAGCAGTGAAGTGACTCATAAATGTCATTATCATTTCTAATAGCAGTGAAGTGACTCATAAATGTCATTATTTTTGGTGAAGGAGGTGTTACAGGAAACGGATCCTAGGACAGTTGGACATAATATGGACACATTGAGTATTAAAACAGTGGAAGAGGAGGACAGTATGGACATGATATTATTACATGATACTAATGTCAAAACCAAAGATCAGCTGATGGTGATGACACTGACATGACAACAGTGAACAGATCATTGAAGGGACATCAAAGCGTCAACATATATTTGGAACTTATCATTTCAAACAGATTCATTTACAAACCAGATGAAAACAGCTCAGGTCCGTCCACTGAAGAAAAGTGGGACAAACATTATTTCAACAAATACACACCCATCTCATTGCTTCCACAATTCTGTATTTTGTTCTCATTGTTTAACACCACAGAGAGGGTCTCAACCTTGTTTGAGATCAATGCATTTTTTAGTCTTGCAGCCAAATATTTTAATATTTAGTGCATGTGTGTGACCATCGCTGGTCCTCCCTGAAAGCTGAGCAGACATCCTTTATTAGAACTCTCTATTATAAGCCAGGGAGGGCAGTGCTACACCTCAGTGATGTGTGGGGGAAACAAAGACTGGACAGGACGAACAGGGAAAGAAATTAACAGGCGGTGCTATTGTAATTAAAGATTGTAAGGTGGTGTGTTATTCCAACTATTAACTGTCCATCAATAAAAATAAATAAATAAATCGAAAAAAGAGAAGAAAACCAAAACAGCGCAAAAGAAAAAGAGATTCAATAAATAAATAATTAAACAAAATGATAGTGAGCACCATAATTGTGGATGACTTGGTAGTATAAAATAGAATGCAATAGAATAGAATAGAATAGAATAGAATAGAATAGAATAGAATAGAATAGAATAGGCCAGAAGGGGACACTAGTGCAAGAAGAGAATGAGTTTAGGGTAGAAATTCTGGAGAGATTCTCAGCACATTCTGGGGGGTCCCATCATTCACTGAAATGGGACTCAGCAGTAACTGGCGCGACCCGATCAAACATGCAAGTGTGAAGGACCCTGAAGCCCAGAATAGCAATCACGGCAAGACAGGGCCAAGCCAACAGGGCACCCCCCATCCTGGGCCGTAGGAGCTACAGGGCGCCGCCCCCAGAGAGTCACCAGGGCCACCGTGAACGACGCGACCCCGGAGAACAAGAGGGAACAGCTACAGACACCCCCAGCACACCAAGACCGACCCAAGTGGCCCGGGGCACAAGAACCCACCCGCCAACCCTAACCCCAACCCCGCCCACCCCAGCCCCCACCAAAGTCAATGTGGGTCAGAACCAACGGGTCCACATCACTGGAAGCAGCTGAAGAAATAATGAACGCTAACGAACTAAAGATATGTGCAGCTGGAATATTTATTGATCTCAACAAAGTCTTTGATCCAATTAACCACGATATATTAATAACAAAACTAGAACCATATGGTATCAGAGGTACAGCACTGAACTGGATTAAAAGTTATTGACTAAAGACACAGCAGGACATAAACATGGCTGATGTCTGTGCTTGGACATTACTTGTGGTGTAACTCAGGGGTCAGTGTTGGGCCCTAAATGATTCATTTTGTATATTAATGATATTTGTAAGGTGTCAGTTATTTAAATTGGTGTTTTTTCTGATGACAAATATTTTCTATTCTGGGGAAAGTTTAAAAGAAATATTGAGGGTAGTTACTGAAGAAATGAAAAAAAAAATAAAAATGTGGTTTGAGATAAAAATAAATGATCATTAAACTTAAGTAAAACTAAAATTATGTTGTTTGGGACCCGTGGAATTAATGGCCAAGTACAGACAGATGGAGTGGAGATAGAAAGGGTTCATGACAATACGTTTGTTAGAGTAATAATTGATGACAAATGATGTTAGAAATCACACATCAAACATGTACAGAGCAAAATATGACCAAGTATTTCAGTTATACGTAAATGAAAACAGGTTGTGGATTATAAATTACTGCACATCCTCTACTGTTCCTTAGTCTGAACATATTTCACTGACTGTAAAAAACTGGGAAATAACTTTTAAAGTTTTAAAATTAACTAACTAACAATTCTGCAAAAAAAGGTTAATACGGGTCATTCACTCACTCTAACTACAGTCAAAACTACTGACATTCAGACAAAACAAATTATATACAAAGATGGAAACAAAAATTTACCACAAAACATACAAATACTATTTAGGGATGGTAATGGGGAGAATCAGCTGAGAGGGAAAGAGCATTTTAAAATAAATAGAATACGTTCACACAGGAAATAACTGTGGGTAAAACTGGAACAGTTTGAGGCAGGGATGTTAAACAGTGTCCTCATCTACATCAGTTTAAAACAAAATATAAATTAGATATACTTTGACAATATGAGAATGAAAATAATTCTGTATTTATTTAGTTCATAGAGGATCATTTTGGATCCATTTCATTTACTAGTGTCAGCTAATGTTCATTTCTTTTAATTTTTTGGTTTATTTTTGTCTTTTTCCAAAAATACATTATTATTTATTATTATTGAGTGCTCTTGGTTCTGCATTTATTCCTGTGCATGGTTTTCATTTTATGTGTGCGTCTGTCTATCTGTCTGTGCGTCTGTCTATCTGTCTGTGCGTTTGTCTGTGTTTATGTGTGCGCGTGTCTGTGCGTCTGTGTGTGTGTGTGTTTGTGTGTGTGTGTGTTTGTGTGTGTGTGTGTGTGTTAGAAAAGTTGATGTAGTCGGAAGGGGTTGGATTTTATAAGTGTTAATTTCCACCCACTCCACATGCTTGGTTGTTTTTTAAGGTATGTTTTCGTTTTCATTATTATTATTGTTTTTTTTATGTTCAAGTAAATCGAATATTAAAAAAAAAGTTTTCATAGTCTGGTTTTGGTCGACCCTGGTGTGTTCCTGCTCAGTCTGTAAACCACCGTACACATTCTGTTGTCTATGGACAAATGGTGGACGGACCAATCAGGATGAGTGGGCATGGCTTTAACAGTTATGATGTAATCATAATGTATCCAGGGAGACTACAGGGACACTGTCCACACAGTAAAAACATGGAGGACACTGAACTGGGCTCATAATGTGGACTTTTCATCTCATTTATTACAGAATTATTCATCATGAGCCCAAAGAAAGATTCTGATGAAAATGAAAAGAAGAAGCGACTGTGTTATCAACAGAAGTGAAGTCACAGTTCAGTCTAGGCTGCCCTAGGAGTTAGAATGCTGGGGGAAGTACAGACACTGAGTTCTTTCTTCTCTTTCTCTCCCTCACACCTGTTTCTGTCATTTTTATAACATATCTTTCATACCAAGTCTGTTCATGACTAGTCACCTGGTGTCCCCTTTCCCCCCTCCCCCCCTGGGGGGAGTGGTGGCTCTCCTGACAGTGTCTCGCCTGTGCCGACCTGTGACCCCAGACCACCGCCCCTGCCTGTCTACACCAGCCCCCCTTCCTGCATTTATAAATGGACGTTCATCTATAGTCTGTCCGTCCATGGGAGTGGATCTGTCCTTCAATGTGGTTCTCCTCAAGATTTCTTCTTTTTCCCACTGGGTTTGGAAGTTTTTTCTTGCCGAGAAGGAGGGTCTAAGGACAGGGGGAGGGTCTAAGGACAAGGGATGCTTGGCCCTGTGAGACGACTTTGTTGTGATTTAGGGCTTTATAAATAAAATAAAATTGAATTGAATTATTCCATCAGCACCAAGAAAAGATACTGGACACATTTCATCAACTTTCCCAATTCCTGGAAAAAAACCATCCCCAAAAATATATTGACGAGTCGTGCTATCGCCCACTTCGACAACGTACACCTTGTGCATTTTAGGAACATTATGAAAAGTGGTCAAAGTCAAAAGATATTTGACCAAACGTCTATCAACAAACATTGTTGGTAGAGAAAGTGACAAAACAAACCCGATGGTAAGAAAATTACCCACATGTCTGGTTCATTTAATAGTTTAATGTTTCATGTTTAGTCAGTGAAGACACAATTACCCACTGACACCAATACATTACATCTAAAATATACTGTTTATAAAACTGAAAACACATGTTTATACTAAATGTCTATACTTTTATTATTAATAGTAATAATAATAATAATAATAATAATAATAATAATAATAATAGATTTCTATAGCTCTTTTCAAGGCACCCAAAGCCCTTTACATTATTGATTCATTATTCATTCACTCTCACATGCTCTCTCTGGTGGTGGTAAACTACATATGTATCCACAGTTGTCCTGGGACAGACTGACAGAAGACTGGCAGACATTTGTGCCTATGGCTCCTCCCACCACCACTGAACATTCATACACCAGTGCGAGTGACACTGGAGGACACAGACTGACTAGAACAGAGTGGGAATTGAACCGCCAACACTTTGGTTAATGGATGACCCGCTCAACCAGCTGGGCCATGGCCGCCCAAAATTGCTAATTTTTAAAAAGTTTAAGGGGTAGTACTGGGGCCTTGGAATGAATCAGACCCTTTATATCTAAAGTGAGACTATTTACGAAAGAAAAAAATACGAAAACACTTCTGGATCGAATTAATTTCGTAAGTTGAGGTATGACTGTATAAAAAGTGCAGCATACAAAAAAAATAGAATTTGCATAATTTTCTTTTTTATTCCCTCCAGGTGAGTTGTTCCTTGTAGGAGTTTATTAGTGAAACGTCGCATCACAAATGTCACAATGTTGTAAAGATGTGCTAGTGAGAAAAACTGTCTTGTATTTGCTTCTGTGACTCGAGAAAAAAATAAAGATGAAATCTGAGAAGCACATTGAATCTAGAGGAAAGTCAGTGGAGAAACCATGTGACTGAAACAGGAAATGACTTAAGTGTTCCTGTGTTCACTTTCATTCAAACCCACATCCTCCACAAAACAGGAAGTCAGACATATTTGGATTAATATGCAAATGTTTCCCTTTATTTTTGTTTTATTTTGAAATTTTTAACTTTTAAACTAAATTAATTTGAGTAACTTTATATTTAACAACTATTATGTAAAGAAATTATATGTGTAAAACTGTAAATAGACAGTGTGACTCATAAAAAAAATTATAAAAATTGCCAAGGAGGAAAGTTTCCGGTACCACAGAGTATTAGGGCCACATCTGAAGAGAAAATATTTTTGAAATGATGAGATTAAAGTCAAAATGTCAACATTGAAGTCGATATTGTGCGAATAAAGATGAAATCAAAATTCAGCTTTAATCTCTTCTCTTCTAGCCTAGCCTAGCCTAGCAGTGCTATCTCTATTCATCCCATATATGGGTCTAGTGGTGCTTCATAGTCAGGGGAGGCGGGGCTAAAATGTTGTCTTTCAAATCCTCTGTATGCAATAGGACGGTTCTACAACCAATCAGAGTAATCTTTAGGATGACATAGTTAGAGCGCCTGAAAGTTGACGGAGGAGTCCACACTCTGACTCTATACTTCACTGTGGTTGGTCGACCAGTTTCAGGGAAATCTAGACAAAAGTTATATTGAGTGAAACTCAACTACTACGATAGAACATTAGCTTTACTGATGCTAGGAGGAGCTAGTGTGGCTAGGCTACTACGATAGAACATTAGATTTACTGATGCTAGGAGGAGCTAGTGTGGCTAGGCTACTACGATAGAACATTAGATTTACTGATGCTAGGAGGAGCTAGTGTGGCTAGGCTACTACGATAGAACATTAGATTTACTGATGCTAGGAGGAGCTAGTGTGGCTAGGCTACTACGATAGAACATTAGATTTACTGATGCTAGGAGGAGCTAGTGTGGCTAGGCTACTACGATAGAACATTAGATTTACTGATGCTAGGAGGAGCTAGTGTGGCTAGGCTACTACGATAGAACATTAGATTTACTGATGCTTGGAGGAGCTAGTGTGGCTAGGCTACTACGATAGAACATTAGATTTACTGATGCTAGGAGGAGCTAGTGTGGCTAGGCTACTACGATAGAACATTAGATTTACTGATGCTAGGAGGAGCTAGTGTGGCTAGGCTACTACGATAGAACATTATATACACTTGGATGCACTTATATAGTTCTTTTCCACCTTCATGGTGCACAAAGCTCTTTACATTAGCTTCACATTCACCCATTCTTACACACACACTCATACACCAGTAGGGGTCAAAGGTCAGTCCTACTGGGCTCCTAAGTCAGGGGTCAGTGTCTTGCCCAAGGACACTTTGACATGTGGACAGCCAGAGCTGGGAAGCGAATCGCCAAACTCCGAGTCATTGGGCGACCCACTCTACCAACTGAGCCACAGCCGCCCTAGATGTACTGATGCTAGGAGGAGCTAGTGTGGCTAGGCTACTACGATAAAACATTAGATTTACTGATGCTAGGAGGAGCTAGTGTGGCTAGGCTACTACGATAAAACATTAGATTTATTGATGCTAGGAGGAGCTAGTGTGGCTAGGCTACTACGATAGAACATTAGATTTACTGATGCTAGGAGGAGCTAGTGTGGCTAGGCTACTACGATAAAACATTAGATTTATTGATGCTAGGAGGAGCTAGTGTGGCTAGGCTACTATTCAATTTTTCAATTCAATTTTATTTATAAAGCCCTAAATCACAACAAAGTCGTCTCAGAGGGCTTTACAAAAACATAATCAAGCTACAGAAATACATGAAAAAGTCCCAGGCATCCCCTGTCCTTAGACCCTCCTTCTCGGCAAGAAAAAACTTCCAAACCCAGTGGGAAAAAGAAGAAATCTTGAGGAGAACCACATTGAAGGAGAGATCCACTCCCATGGACGGACAGGCTATAGATGAACGTCCATGTAAAAAGCAGGAAGGGGGGGCTGGTCCAGACAGGCAGGGGCGGTGGTCCGGGGTCACAGGTCAGCACAGGCGAGATACTCCAGATCCTGTCGTCCATGGCTCCCGTGCAGACACTGTCAGGAGAGCCACCACTCCCCCCAGGGGGGGAGGGGGGAAAGGGGACACCAGGTGACTAGTCATGAACAGACTTGGTATGAAAGATAGGTTATAAAAATGACAGAAACAGGTGTGAGGGAGAGAAAGAGAAGGAAGAACTCAGTGTCTGTACTTCCCCCAGCATTCTAACTCCTAGGGCAGCCTAGACTGAACTGTGACTCATACATCATGTATACATGATATATGAGTCACATAATTTTTAACTAACCTGACCATAGGCTTTCTCAAACAGGAATGTTTTAAGCCTAATTTTAAATGTAGAGACTGTTTCGGCGTTTTTAATATTAAAGGGAAGATGATTCCATAAGACAGGGGCCTGATAACTGAAAGCTCTAGCTCCTACTGTACTTTTAGAAACCCTAGGAACTTTCAGTAAACCTGCATTCTGAGAACGAAGGGTTCTATTGGGTTGGTACGGAACCAGATCATCTTTGAGATAAGAGGGGCCCATACCATTAACCCCTGACCCCTAACCCTAACCCATGCCATTAATGGTTTTATATGTAAGGAGGAGGATTTTAAATTTAATTCTAGACTCAACTGGTAGCCAATGAAGGGTTTGGAGCACAGGGGTGATGTGTTCTCTTCTATTTGATCCTGTTAATAATGTTGCTGCTGCATTTTGAACCAGTTGCAAGCTTTTTAGGGAATATTTAGGACACGCTACAAGTAAGGAGTTACAATAATCTAGACGTGATGTAACAAATGCATGAATTAATTTTTCTGCAGTCGTTTTAGACAGAATATTCCTAATTTTGGCTATGTTGCGCAGGTGAAAGAAGGCTGTTCTACATGTTTGTTTGATATGCATTTTGAATGAAAGATCTGGATCAAATAAAACTCCTAAATTTTTTACTGTGGCACTGGGTGTTACACTTAAATTGTCCAGAGTAACTATCTGGTCAGTTAGGGAGTCTCTCGCATTTTTAGGACCAATTATAACGACTTCAGTTTTTTCAGGGTTCAGTAAGAGATAATTGGCACTCATCCAAATTTTTATGTCTTGTACACAAGTACTTAGTTTATCTATTTGCCTGGTCTGACCAGGTTTAATCGATAAATATAGCTGTGTGTCATCCGCATAACAATGAAACTTAATGCCATGATTTCTAATGATGTTACCTAAAGGGAGCATATATAGTGTAAACAAAATAGGCCCAAGGACTGATCCTTGAGGAACGCCATAATTAACTCTGGAGGACTGCGATGATTGTTGGTTGATGTGAACAAATTGGTAGCGATTTGATAAATATGATTTAAAGCAGCAGAGGGCTGCTCCTCTAATACCTATATCATATTCTAATCTGTGCACTAAGATACTGTGGTCGATGGTGTCAAAGGCTGCACTAAGGTCTAATAACACCAGGACCCATATTAATCCCATGTCAGCGGCTAATAATAAGTCATTAGTAACTTTAACTAACGCCGTTTCAGTGCTATGATGGGCACGAAAGCCAGACTGAAACTGTTCAAATAAACTATTATCCTGCAGGAATTGGCACAGCTGTTTAACTATTACTCGTTCTAAAACCTTTGACAGGAAGGACAAATTGGATATAGGCCTATAATTGGCTAAAATGTCAGGATCTAGGGTAGGCTTTTTCAGAATTGGTTTAATAACAGCATATTTAAATGACTGCGGCACATATCCAGTAATTAATGAAGTGTTAATTATATTTAGGACAGTGCTAATAATTAGGGGCAGAATCTGTTTAAAGAGTTTTGTTGTAATTGGATCTAAGAGGCAGGTGATGATTTGGAAGACATGATAATAGATATGACATCAGTTTGGTCTACAGTGGTGAAATTATTTAGTGTTACAGAGGGATTTATACAAAAGGCCCAGGTTTGAAGGCACTACATTTTCTGATCTAATATTTGGGAGAAATGTGTCTATTTTCTCTCTAATAGTTGATATTTTATTGTTAAAGAACTGCAGGAAATCATCAGGATGGAGCGTGGATGGAATAACTGGTTCCACGGAGGTGTGGCTGTTTATCAGTTTGGCTACAGTACTGAACAGGAATCTAGGATTATTCTTGTTTTCTTCTATTATGGATGAGTAATATGTAGTTTTGGCTGTACGCAAAGCTTGCTTATACTTTATTAAGCTATTTTTCCAGGCATTGAGAGAATCTTCTGAGTTGGATTGCCTCCATTGCCTCTCTAATTTACGTGTTGCTTGTTTAATGGAGCGAGTGTCAGCGATACGATAGAACATTAGATTTACTGATGCTAGGAGGAGCTAGTGTGGCTAGGCTACTATGATAGAACATTAGGTTTACTGATGCTAGGAGGAGCTAATGTGGCTAGGCTACTACGATAGAACATTAGATTTACTGATGCTAGGAGGAGCTAGTGTGGCTAGGCTATGAAATTTTGACATTTCAGGAATAAAGCTAAAATCAAATTTCACTTTTATTATCATTGTAGAGATTTTGATTAATGTTGAAATTTCGAAATTTGATTTATTCCCGACATTTCGAGATTAATGTTGAAATTTCAATATTAATCTTGTCATATTAAAAATATTTTTTCTTCACATGTGATGCCAATACCTATCGCAGCAGTTCTAGCATTTCCTTCCTTTTCTATAAAAACAGTGATGAACATGCAGGACAGACACAAACCTGGGTTGGTGAAGAACCAAGTGGAGATGTTTGCTCCTGTACTCATGATGTACTCTATATCCAGACTGGCCTCAATGCCAGCTTTTCCTCCTCCCTGTGTTCCCACCACTCGATCGACTGCAGACTGATGTTTGAACCCACCGCCGTACAGGGTCATGAACTCTGCCAGATCAGCTGGGTGATAGTACTGCTCCAGGAACTACAACAGATGGTAGGTTTTATGATTAGTATCATGTTGTGGAAATACTATAGACCTGGGGTTCTCAAACGGGGGTACGCGTCTCCCTGGGGGTATGTGGAGGTACTATAAGGTGCATTAAGTGAAATAAAAATGATGAAAAAATAAAAAGTCAAAACGATGAGATACAAACTGATATAAGTTTGGATTTAATAATTCAGACACTGACTTTACACTCTTCCAAAAATGTTTAGTCCATGTCAGGGGGAACTGGACTAAAAATATATGTTTGTAAGGAGGAACATCAGTGAAAAAAGTTTTTCCTATTCTCATATGAAACGGTTTGGTTTCCCATCATGCTTTTTGGTCTGAAAAAGCCAGAAATCAGATATTTTGATGTAAAAGGAAGGATGACAATTACAAACACCACAGAAATACTGGAGAGACTATGGACAAATGGATGTAGGGACATTCACACATATTTTGGAAATGTTTAAAACTTTCAGAATTTTGGAAAAATATGTGGAATGTCCTGAATCAAGTACCGAGATGTACTTTACTGTGGGAAACAGAAGTTCTGGATCTATCTAAATTTGGTGACAGTATTACTGAAGGACATAAATATCTTGTCAAGATGATGCTAATATGCTAATAGCTGCTAAAAATAAAAAACAAGGAAATGGGCACAGAAGACGGCACCAACAAAAGGACAATGGACAACAACGATAGAGGACATATTCCAGATGAGTGTACAGGAAACACTACTGAACCACATTAACAGTACACAAGCTAAACAACTACAAGCATGTGCTCCTCAGACATTTGGATTTTGTTTTTATTTTCTTTTTGGTCGTGTTGTATTGAATATCTGTAATTTGTAAAAAGGACAAAATTCAATAACATGTAAATTACACATTTTTTTTAATAAGATACAAATGTCAGCAAGTATTGCTGCATGAAGGTTGAAGTTTTCCCTCATGAGAAGAACCAAATGGGACTCATTGTGTGTCCGTCATGTGACGTTTTGGCCAATAACTTTAGTCCAAGTAACAGGTGTCAAATTAAAGCCGTTTTAATGATCTTCTGGAAACTAAACTGTTCAAACAATAAAAGGTAACAATTATTAACATGTCATTCCAAGAAAACCAACAAAATCCTCTGTGACGGACATCAACCTTTACATGGTGGAAAAGCAATATTCACAACGTCATGAGAAATTTAAGAAAAAAATTATCTGATTAGTCGACTAATCATTTCAACAGTTGGTGACTAGTCGACTTTTTCCATTTGCTTTTATTGATACATGTTGAGTAGAGGTGCAGGTAAACTGATCCATCCCATAATAACAGTCTAAGTTTTGGATACTGCCCCATAGCAAAATTAATTGTCCACTCCTGCTCTAGATTCTAAAGATGAGACTTTTGGTCCAAAACACTTCAAAATTCACTAGAAACTATTCAAATATTATTTGAAAATCGAACGTGTCGTCCCTGATGTCACTGTTCACTGTTAACCGTTCACTATTAACTGTTCACTGTTAACCGTTCACTATTAACTGTTCACTGTTAAATGGTAAATGGACTGCATTTTTATATAGTTCTTTTCCACCTTCATGGTGCTCAAAGCGCTTTACATTAGCCTCTCATTCACCCATTCACACACACACTCATACACCAGTAGGTTTCTAAGGTCTATGGTAAGTCCTACTGGGGGCCTAAGTCAGGGTTCAGTGTCTTGCCCATGGACACTTCGACATGTGGACAGCCAAAGCTGGGACGCGAACCGCCAACCTCTCAGTCATTGGGCGACCCACTCTACCAACTGAACCACAGCCGCCCGTTCACTATTAACCGTTCACTGTTAATCCAGCTGCTCAGAACATGTGCTCTGATGGCACAGACGTTGCAGTCACGGAGGTGCACGCTCATCAACTTAGCGAGGTATTTTTTTGGTTGTTCATCTTTGTGTTTTCAGCCTTTTGTCGATGTGGAGCGTTTGCTTCCGTTGACCACCGTACAATGACAGTCAATATGACATTCAACTGAAACACAAGTAATGCAGTATTCTGAATATTCTATATTCAAGTGTGTCACAAATATTCAAATATTCCAAAAATCATGTCCCATCCTTAATATATTCAAATGAAAATTCATAGCTGTTCATTTCTTTAGTTGGTCACAATAACATGATGACTTCTAAAGTTCACACGTTACTTCAGTTGACACTCCTGCTCTGTTAGAAAACCAACACAGTCAAAACACAAATCACCTGTTTTGTTCATAGCTGCACTAAAGGAAGCGACACAAACACACTGTCACTTAGCAAAGTCAATAACATCCCATAATACTGTTATACATCCATTAAACCTTGTAATTAAAATCGCCTGTGTAGAAGAAACCCTTCCTTTTCAGCATCAAACTCAATTTATTCTTTTCATTTCAATCCCCGTCCAGGGATGAAAACAACAGCCGTACTTTTAAAATGGAAAAACCTCACAGTTAGCGTGTCACAGATATGTGTCACTTATCACAAATTTAACAGCGCGGGGCGTACGTGATGTGTGCTGTGCTATTCACCTCCATAACACAAGGGGGCGCTCTCACAAAGTCTCTAGGATTGTGTTCAGGGGGGTGTGGGGGGTGGATACACAAGTCCACCAGGTTTAAACTTAAGCAGTTGGACCTGTTGGAGGGTAGGTACTGGAGAGCGGCCTGGTAGAGTCTCTGGACAGAAGTTGTGCAGATTGTCGCAAATGACATTAACAAATCGCGATAAACAACTCTAGAGTAGTCAGCACATGGCGAAACAGAAGAACAACGAACAGAAGAAGATAGAACGTTCCAGCACAGTGTCCATCATGTCTAGTCTGAGCCTGAGAGGACCTGGGCAAACTCATGGCCCGGTCAAAAGTCCCAGAAGTTCCAATAGTGGAAGGACATCTACTGTTGTGGTTCCTACCTGAGCGACGGCCTGGCTGTTGTTGTGCGCTGTACCCACATCTGCTGACGACAGGTTATAGCGAGATCTTAAAATGCTGGGAGTCACGCCCAGGTGCACCCCAGTTTTAAGGCGTTCAGGTAAGGCTTTACTTAGGTCCTTTTGTTTGGGAGGTAAGCGGTGAAGTCCTCCAACTACAGATGTAGAAAAAACACTCGTCAGCAGGTGTCCTCATACAGTCAGAACACAAAGACACAAACATTACACATTAACTTTCTTCACCAAAGTCCAGGTGCTGGTGAACGTCATCGTCGACAGAGTAAGGACTCGACGACCTCAGCACCGACTGACCGTCTCTGATGTAACGATGGAATCTACTGCCAGGAAGTAGCGTCTCTGCAACCCTACACACACAAGACAAAAGACACACAAGACAAAAGTGAAGGTTTATGAGGAACACTGAGCTTCTGCACTAGAGCTGAACCATTAAGAAAAAACATTTCATTGGGATTTTTCTGACAAATATTGCAATTTCATTCACGATTTTCTTCAAAACAACTTTTAGTGGTTCAGCAACATTTGCAAGCATCACACAAAGTTACATAAACAAACGCTATAACCACTGCTAGAATGAAAACTAAAGTCAAGATTTTCAAATGTAGTCGTATTTATAAACTAATACTTCTATAGTCTATACGTAAGCTACACTGAGTCTATATATTTAGTGTAATTATTAGGGATAGCTAACCCTAACCTTAGGCTAAGCTAGCGCCAGGCACCACTTGTTCAAATCAAATCAGTTATCGAGTCCAAATAAATGTGTGGGACAGAAAAGCGTTGGTTCATAGTGTAAAAGTTACCGAAACAAACAGAAGGTTACGACACATGCACCGTTCACAAGTGTCGACTTGACTTTGTCGGATTTTAACAAGTCACCACAGAAAGAGGAAGTGCATCACAAGATAAGAACATGACCATAGTATGATGTTCAAAGCTTTAATTTAAAAAAAAAAGGATGTTTAGAACAAAGAGCTGTGTCAGGAGCAAGAGGGAAAAATAAGACATGTTGAACGAGCACAAATCATTTGTTTTGAAAATCTTTGCTTACTTCACAGTCATGGTGCACTGTAAAAAGTCCTGAGTGTGAACACGTTGGCAGTTTGTGATCCCATGACTCTGCAGCCAGGTGCTCACCACCTTCTGGGTCCGCTGTGATGGACGCACCAGACTGGACACTTGACCCAAGCTCAGGTGTTTCCCTGTGGACGACAAACTGTGTCATAAACATGTGATGAGAACAACACAGAGGTCAAGGGTCGTCCGTTACACACCTGCAGCTGCTACTGAAACTATACAACATGTATTTATGGGTCACATATGGGTCACATATGGGTCACAGACACAGAGTCCAAACAACAGCCCAGAGTCTGGGAGAAAAAAAAACTGCTGCAAACACAAACATAAGTGTAAACAAGTACAGTCAGGTCATCAGGTGCCCAGACCCAGTCAGAACCCAGACCCAGTCAGAAACCAGGGGAGTCAGAACCCAGACCCAGTAAGAACCCAGACCCAGTCAGAAACCAGGGGAGTCAGAACCCAGACCCAGTAAGAACCCAGACCCAGTCAGAAACCAGGGGAGTCAGAACCCAGACCCAGTAAGAACCCAGACCCAGTCAGAACCCAGGGGAGTCAGAACCCAGACCCAGTCAGAACCCAGACCCAGTCAGAACCCAGGGGAGTCAGAACCCAGACCCAGTCAGAACCCAGACCCAGTCAGAACCCAGGGGAGTCAGAACCCAGACCCAGTCAGAACCCAGGGGAGTCAGAACCCAGACCCAGTCAGAACCCAGGGGAGTCATCGCCTACAGTCTTGTGGAACGTGAATGTTTACATTCAGTGTTGCTCAGTTCCAGTTGCTGTGGAAACCAGTTGGAGTCATTAATATTATTATTATTATTATTATTATTAATAATAAACACTGAAACAGCCTAACCCGCATGTAACACTTTTACTCAAAGGTGAAATAATGGTGTTAGTTTAATGGTAAAGCTTAGTTTAGCAATGGATGTGACTATGTGACTTCACAGAAAAAACATGGTTCGGAATACAGGAGCGTGGAGCAAATGAAAAGCAGGAGACATTGAATATAGGTTAAAGAAAAGTGTATTAAATGATGCAAATAAGGCACAATGGTACACAAACAAAATAAGGCACAAAGGTACACAAACAAAATAAGGCACAATGGTACACAAACAAAATAAGGCACAAAGGTACACAAACAAAATAAGGCACAAAGGTACACAAACAAAATAAGGCACAAAGGTACACAAACAAAATAAGGCACAAAGGTACACAAACACAACAGTTCAAAGGGAAAACAATTAGGGAAAAAAACCCTTGTAAAGTTGATTGAACAACAACATAAATAATATTACTGAGTGTTCATCAATGATGACTTGGGTAATTCACAGTTCAGTTTCTGCTATTCTTTCACAGTTCAGTTTTTTTTTCCTTTTTATAGTCCTTTTGGGAAAAGGCTCAAAATGTTGTAGGAAGGGAGGAAAAAAAATATATATATCCAACGCAAAATGTCCGGAGGCACCCGGATAATTCATGAAGTCCTACCGGTAAAGGCTCGCCACCTCTTACAGAGGAATCAAAGGTTGATGAGGGGGGAAAAAAAACCTGACCTAAAAAACAAGGTCACACAACAAAAAGAAACATCAGTATCATTTCCTTCATATAGTTACATAATACTTGTATGCACTATAAATGCATACATAATAAATAAATTTCAGTTGCGCAATAATAATAATTAAATAATAAAATAATTGAAATATTTATCTCTGTCTAATGATGCGTGTTCATCACATTGCATTTTTTAACAACATTCTTTAATTATATATAAAAAAAAGAATAGCCAGAAAAAATGGCCAAACAAACTTTTATACTTCTACTTTGAAATGTGAAGCATTTTAGACTCCAATTATACTGGCATATAATTGGCATTTATTTAATTCGCTAACCCGGAAGTAGCGTTGACTGCAAATCTATCGGTTTCAGCGATGATCATGCTACTTCTGCCGATGTCGGACTGCCGTCAAGACAGTTGGGCAACTCACCGTCGCTGAGGGTTTATTTTGAAGTTTTTTTCCAGAGTTTCCCGTTTGACTTCTTCGCTCATTTGCCGTGAGACAGAGTCCATAGCCGGAAACAGTAACAGGAGCGTCCCTGGTGGCATCCCTTTTTTATTATAGCTCCTCCTTGTGGCTAACCCAATCAGGTGCGATAGGAGGCACAGGGATGATTGGGGGTGTGGGAAGCTAATTATGGAACATGGGTTACATGTACATCATATAATGTAGACATTTGGAGTCTGGTCTGTAACACACATGTACACCAGAAGGTACCAGAGAAAACCGTGTTTGGTTTATAAGTCACATGTTCAAAACAAAGATCCACAGAAGAGTTCTGGATCACACAAAAAATCTGCATGTTGAATCTGAAAAGCAATTAACTTTGAATTCTGCAAACCAGAAGAGACGACCCTGTGTGTAAAAACAGTACAGTTCATTTATTGAACAGTGTTATTAGTTACAGTTCATTTATTGAACAGTGTTATTAGTTACAGTTCACTTATTGAACAGTGTTATTAGTTACAGTTCATTTATTGAACAGTGTTATTAGCTACAGTTCAGTTATTGAACAGTGTTATTAGTTACAGTTCAGTTATTGAACAGTGTTATTAGTTACAGTTCAGTTATTGAACAGTGCTATTGGTTACAGTTCAGTTATTGAACAGTGTTATTAGTTACAGTTCACTTATTGAACAGTGTTATTAGTTACAGTTCATTGCGCAGCCCAGGGATTTGAGAGACTGCTTTGTGACAGTACGGGGGAAGCGTGGTGCTAGTCACACAAATGCTAGTCGCACAAATGTAGCGCACCAGGAGCTTCGCGTCTGTAGCAGACCCCATGGCAGAACACCGGCCAAACCAGACACTCTCCTCATTGGCAGTTCTGTTCTTAGAGACGTGAAGCACCCAGCGGTGTCTGTCAGGTGTTATCCAGGGGCCAAAGTCGGTGACATCGAAGGAAACCTGAGGCTTTTACAGCAGAGCAGGGCTAGCTTCCGCCGCATCGTGATCCACGCTGGTGGTAACGATGTCCGACGGAAACAATCAGAGGTTCTTAAACTGAACGTAGCATCGGTGTGTAAACTTGCTAAGTCGATGTCTAACACCGTAGCGTTCTCTGGACCCCTGCCCAATTTGTCCAGTGATGAGATGTCCTCTAGGTTGTCATCATTTAACCGCTGGTTGTCTAGATGGTGCTCAGAAAACGATGTTTTTATAGATAATTGGCGTACATTCTGGGGAAAGCCTGGGCTCATTCGCAGAGATAGCATACATCCCACTTGGGAAGGTGCTTCTCTCTTAGCACAAAATGTGGCTACCAAACTTAGCCTGTCAAAATGACAATCCAGAGTGCGGGCCCAGGCGCAGAGTCATAGAGTAAAACACTTCTGTGTGCATCCACTTTACTCTGAGCTGTCACAAACCCACCTTGTAGTAAATAATAGAAAGACTGTGTCTATTCCCTGTGTAGTTAATAATAAACCCCGTATAGTTAAAAATAAACCTAATATTATAAAACCTATAGGAGTGAGATCAAATAATTTAATAAAAATAGTTTTAAGTAATAATCAGATTAAAAGAACACCTAACAATTTTATCCAATGTGGACTGATCAATATTAGGTCTATTTCTTCCAAATCTCTGTTAATAAACGATCTAATTAGTGATTACAAAATTGATATTTTAGCTCTGACTGAAACCTGGCTTCAGCAGGATGAATATGTCGCATTAAATGAATCCACGCCACCAACACATGTGAACTATCACACAGCCAGAACCAGTGGCCGTGGTGGTGGAGTGGCAATAATATCCCACTCCAGTTTAGGTCTTAGCCCTAAAATTAATCATAAAATTAATCCCACTTACCACTCCTTTGAAAGTCTAGTTTCATCCATTACTTTCCCCAACTGCAGAAACCAAAAACCAGTCCTTTTTGTCCTAGTCTACCGCCCTCCTGGCCCTTATTCACAGTTTTTATTAGAAGTCTCTGACTTTCTATCCAGTGTAGTGTTGAACTGGGATAGGATTATAATAGTTGGTGATTTGAACATACATGTTGACAACAACACTGACTCTCTTAGTAATGCATTTAGTGACCTACTAGACGGATTAGGCTTTATCCAAAATGTTAATAAACCAACCCACATTCACAGACATACTCTTGATCTGATCTTAACACTTGGTGTTGAAATTAATGACCTTGTCATTTTTACCCATAATCCCATACTCTCAGATCACTTTTTAATGACCTTCCAGGTTTTGTTTGAGGATATTTCCACCTCAGTGATTAAAACACAAATGAAAAGGATACTATGTGACCGTGCTGTCTCAAAGTACAAAGAGTTAATTCAGTCACTAATTGTGTCTATGTCATGTGATTATGTAAAGGACACATTTAGTCCCAGTATAAGTGATGAGTTAGTCGATAGTACCATGCTCACATTAAAAACTACGTTAGATATAGTTGCCCCCCTCAAGTTAAAAACTACTAAGGTTAGATGAACCTCCCCATGGTACAACGCTGACACTCGCTCCATTAAACAACCAACACGTAAATTAGAGGCAATGGCGTCGATCCAATTCAGAACATTCTCTCAATGCCTGGAAAAATATCTGACTAAAGTATAATCCATCTTTGCGTACAGCCAAAACTAGATATTACTCATCCATAATAGAAGAAAACAAGAATAATCCTAGATTCCTGTTCAGTACTGTAGCCAAACTGACAAACAGACACACCTCCGTGGAACCAGTTATTCCATCCACGCTCCATTCTGATGATTTCCTGCAGTTCTTTAACAATAAAATATCAACTATTAGAGACAAAATAGACACATTTCTCCCAAATATTAGATCAGAAAAAGCAGTGGTTTCAAACCTAGGCCCTTTAATAAATCCCTCTGTAACACTAAATAATTTCACCACTGTAGACCAAACTAATGTCATATCTATTATCATGTCTTCCAAATCATCACCTGCCTCTTAGATCCAATTACAACAAAACTCTTTAAACAGATTCTGCCCCTAATTATTAACACTGTCCTAAATATAATTAACACTTCATTAATTACTGGATATGTGCCACAGTCATTTAAATATGCTGTTATTAAACCAATTCTGAAAAAGCCTACCCTAGATCCTGACATTTTAGCCAATTATAGGCCTATATCCAATTTGCCCTTCCTGTCAAAGGTTTTAGAACGAGTAATAGTTAAACAGCTGTGCCAATTCCTGCAGGATAATAGTTTATTTGAACAGTTTCAGTCTGGCTTTCGTGCCCATCATAGCACTGAAACAGCGTTAGTTAAAGTTACTAATGACTTATTATTAGCCGCTGACATGGGATTGATATGGGTCCTGGTGTTATTAGACCTTAGTGCAGCCTTTGACACCATTGACCACAGTATCTTAGTGCACAGATTAGAATGTGATATAGGTATTAGAGGAGCAGCCCTCTGCTGGTTTAAATCATATTTATCTAATCGCTACCAATTTGTTCACGTCAACCAACAATCATCGCAGTCCTCCAGAGTTAATTATGGCGTTCCTCAAGGGTCAGTCCTTGGGCCTATTTTGTTTACACTATATATGCTCCCTTTAGGTAACATCATTAGAAATCATGGCATTAATTTTCATTGTTATGCAGATGACACACAGCTATATTTATCGATTAAACCTGATCAGACCAGACAAATAGATAAACTAAGTACATGTGTCCAAGACATAAAGACTTGGATGAGTGCCAATTATCTTTTATTGAACCCTGAAAAAACTGAAGTCGTTATAATTGGTCCTAAAAATGTGAGAGACTCCCTACCTGAGCACATAGTTACTCTGGACAACTTAAGTGTAACACCCAGTGACACAGTTAAAAATTTAGGAGTTTTATTTGATCCAGATCTTTCATTCAAAGGGTCAGGGGTCAGAGGTCAGGGCACATTAACCAAACTTGCAGAACAGCCTTCTTTCACCTGCGCAACATTAGCCAAAATTAGGAATATTCTGTCTAAAACGACTGCAGAAAAATTAATTCGTGCATTTGTTACATCACGATTAGATTATTGTAACTCCTTACTTGTAGCGTGTCCTAAATATTCCCTAAAAAGCTTCAACTGGTTCAAAATGCAGCAGCAAGATTATTAACAGGATCAAATAGAAGAGAACACATCACCCCTGTGCTCCAAACCCTGACCCCTGACCCCTAACCCTATCACCCCTGTGCTCCAAACCCTGACCCCTGACCCCTAACCCTATCACCCCTGTGCTCCAAACCCTGACCCCTGACCCCTAACCCTATCACCCCTGTGCTCCAAACCCTGACCCCTGACCCCTAACCCTATCACCCCTGTGCTCCAAACCCTTCACTGGCTACCAGTTGAGTCTAGAATTAAATTTAAAATCCTCCTCCTTACATATAAAACCATTAATGGTATGGGTTAGGGTTAGGGGTCAGGGGTCAGGGGTTAATGGTATGGGCCCCTCTTATCTTAAAGATGATCTGGTTCCGTACCAACCCAATAGAACCCTTCGTTCTCAGAATGCAGGTTTATTGAAAGTTCCTAGGGTTTCTAAAAGTACAGTAGGAGCTAGAGCCTTTAGTTACCATGGTTACTGTCTTATGGAATCATCTTCCCTTTAATATTAAAGACGCTGACACAGTCTCTACATTTAAAATTAGGCTTAAAACATTCCTGTTTGAGAAAGCCTATGGTCAGGTTAGTTAAAAATGATGTGACTCATATATCATGTATACATGATGTATGAGTCACAGTTCAGTCTAGGCTGCCCTAGGAGTTAGAATGCTGGGGGAAGTACAGACACTGAGTTCTTTCTTCTCTTTCTCTCCCTCACACCTGTTTCTGTCATTTTTATAACCTATCTTTCATACCAAGTCTGTTCATGACTAGTCACCTGGTGTCCCCTTTCCCCCCTCCCTCCCCCTGGGGGGAGTGGTGGCTCTCCTGACAGTGTCTGCACGGGAGCCATGGACGACAGGATCTGGAGTATCTCGCCTGTGCCGACCTGTGACCCCAGACCACCGCCCCTGCCTGTCTGGACCAGCCCCCCCTCCTTCATTTATAAATGGACGTTCATCTATAGTCTGTCCGTCCATGGGAGTGGATCTGTCCTTCAATGTGGTTCTCCTCAACATTTCTTCTTTTTCCCACTGGGTTTGGAAGTTTTTTCTTGCCGAGAAGGAGGATCTAAGGACAGGGGGAGGGTCTAAGGACAGGGGGAGGGTCTAAGGACAGGGGGAGGGTCTAAGGACAGGGGATGCCTGGGACTTTTCATGTATTTCTGTTGTTGATTATGTTTTTGTAAAGCCCTCTGAGACGACTTTGTTGTGATTTAGGGCTTTATAAATAAAATTGAATTGAACTGAATTTGTTGAACAGTGTTATTAGTTACAGTTCATACAGTTCATTGTCCTACCATATTGTGGTGACTCAGGGTCTGACACTCGTCTCAGTGTTTCCTCCAGTACGTCCACGTTTCGCTGCTTAAGGGCAAAGGTCAACTGCAGCTCCTCTGTGGGACTGAGTCGACCCACATCCACCCAGTCCTTCGACAATCTGAACAAACAAATTCATTTTCAACTGCAGAGTCATTAACAGTTGTTTCATTTGTTCCAGATGTTTAAATAAATGGACAGTTTTTAACTAAAGGTTAAAGGTCAGCCTTTCCTGTAGCTGTAGTTTTCATGTGGACAGTTTTGGCTTTTACTCTACTGGTGTCAAACTCTGTCCCTCAGGCTCAGTGTCCTGTCCCTCTTCCATCGCCGTGGAAACCATTGCATCACATCAGTGACGTCAGTAACTGATGCTCGAGTGGAAATAAAATTCAACCCTTTATTTTTGACAGAGTTTAGTTCATGGAACATTTATCAGAGTGAAACTGATTAAAAAGTCAAACATTTAAAGTGACGCCGCCACATTTCAACACTAGTTATTTTAAACACTTTTTCAATATTTTCTCATGTTATTTATAATTTTGAAATTATTCATTTTTTGTTCATTTGGTTTATTTTATTTCTTTAATCTTACTTTCCTCATGTTACTAATTATTTTGTCACTTTTTCCATCTTACTGGTGACATTTTGGTTCATGTTGTTGTTATTTTTATTCTTTTTACTCTGTGCAACTGTTCAAACCAATCATGTGGAAGAAGGACGAGTGTAAAACTGACCACAGATCAAAAAGTCCACATCCTCCTGAGACTGGAAACACTTCTGTACAGGTGGAAGTAACGCAGTAAAAGTATGTATAATGTACTTAAGTAGATAGTTTTAGGTATCTGTACTTTCTGGAATATTTCGTTTTCTGGAAACTTTTTACTTTTACTCCCGAGATTTTAGTTTAAAAATTTGTACTTTATACTCTTTACATTTATATAAATATATGTACTTTATACTCTTTACATTTATATAAATATATGTACTTTATACTCTTTACATTTATATAAATATATGTACTTCATACTCTTTACATTTACATAAATATATGTACTTTATACTCTTTACATTTATATAAATATTTGTACTTTATACTCTTTACATTTATATAAATATATGTACTTTATACTCTTTACATTTATATAAATATTTGTACTTTATACTCTTTACATTTACATAAATATATGTACTTTATACTCATTACTTTTTCAAACTAAACAGATGTGACAGTACTCTGACTTTATAGATAATAGTTATATTATATAATTCTGACTTTTTATCCCATAATTTAGACTGAATTTCACAATTTTGACATTTTATCTTAAAATTCTGCATTTTTGTTTCATATTTGTAACTTATTTAAATCTCATGATGACTTTTTTTTTATCTTAATTGTGACTCACTTTTAAAGGGTTTATTTCAGATACTTTTCAAATTTGTCCCATTAAATACGTTTTATTGTGTTAAAAATAAGTTTTACTTCAGTTAAGGAGTTGAATCAGGTAGCTGTACTTCTACTGTAGTACACAATGTGAGTACTTTTACCACCTCTGGAGGGGTGTGTCATGTCTATGAAGGTCCTTTATCTGTAAAAGGTGGAACTACCAGTTCTAGAGGACAGTAAAGACACAAGGACATAAAGACAAAGACAGTAAAGAAAGAAAGACAAAGACATCAAGACAATAAAGAAAAAGACATAAAGACAAAGATACAAAGACAAAGACAGGAAAGACAGGAAAGACAATAAAGACAAAGACATAAAGACAATAAAGACATAAAGACAAAGAAATAAAGACAGTAAAGACATCAAGACAAAGACATGACAAAAAGACAAAGAGAAAGACATAAAGAAAGACATAAAGACAAAGACAAGACAAAGACATGAAGACAATAAAGACAAAGGCAAAGACAAAGACATTAAAGACATCAAGACATGAAGACAAAGGCATTAAGACAATAAAGACAAAGACATAAAGACAATATAGATATGAATACAATAAAGACATAAAGACAAAGACATAAAGACAAAATAGACAATAAAGACAAAAACATAAAGACAATAAAGACAAAGACACAAGGACAAAGATACAAAGACAAAGATACAAAGACAGTGAAGACATAAAGACAGTGAAGACAAAGACAATAAAGACATAAAGACAAAGAAATAAAGACAAAGACACAAAAACAAAGACAATAAAGACAAAGACATAAAAACAATGAAGACAAAGATACAAAGACAGTAAAGACAATAAAGACAAAGACATAAAGACAAAGACAGTAAAAACATCAAGACAAAGACACAAAGACATAAAGAGAAAGACACAAAGCTATGAAGACAAAGACATTAAAAACATCAAGACAAAGACATGAAGACAATAAAGACAAAGACAATATAGACATGAATACAATAAAGACAAAGACATAAAGAAAGATAGTAAAGACAAAGACATAAGGACAATATAGACAATAAAGACAAAGACATGAAGACAAAGATACAAAGACATGAAGACAAAGACAGTAAAAACATAAAGACATTAAAAACAAAGACAATAAAGACATAAAGACAAAGAAATAAAGACTAAGACACAAAGACAGACATAAAGACAAAGACAGTAAAGACATCAAGATGAAGACACAAAGAGAAAGACATGAAGACATAAAGACAAATACAAGACAAAGACAGTAAAGACATAAAGACAATAAAGACAAGACAAAGACTTAAAGACAAAGACAGTAAAGACATCAAGACAAAGACATGAAGACAATAAAGACAAAGACATAAAGACAAAGACATAAAGACAAAGACGACAAAGACATAAAGACAATATAGACAATAAAGACAGACATATAGACAAAGACAGTAAAGACAAATACATAAAGACATGAAGACAATAAAGACAAAGACATAAAGGAAATGGATTTTAGAGGCTTACAAAACGTCTTGGTCATATTCCAGGTATCCAGTCCAAACACATGAGCTGCACAACATACAGATGAGGAAGGTGGTTCTGTTGGAAGAATAATAAATAAATATATATATATATATATATATATATATATATATATATATATATATATATATATATATATATTTTCTATTGAACTTAAACAGACTTTTAAAGACTAAATCCACTGGACTAGTCTTACATTAAACACTCCATTTTAGCTTTGAACCGAAAGTACAGGAGGATTGTTTTGCTTCTGTTAGTAGTCTGCTGTCTATACAGGTCAACACAAAACACACAGCAGGTCAAAGGTCACACAGCCGCAGTGACAGCGTGGACACTGTTAGACTGTGTAAAAAAAAAAAAAACTACTAAACTACATAAAGTAAATGAAAAGGCACTCACGGTGTGTCCATGGTTCAGGGTTAGGAAAGGCAGCCGTTGTGAAGCACCAGGAGGGGCGGGGCTTAAAGACGCACAGGTCATGTGACAGTTTAACCGTCACGTGACCGGCTGACAGGAAGTTGTTTTTCGTCTCATAGGGAGTGATTTGTGACCCAGCCATAAACTCCTCTATAGTGCAGTAAATAAAGGCCGCTTTACTTAACTAGTAATAAACACTATAAACAACACTCAATCCATCCCACAATTCACCAAAAAAAGTAGTGGACATGGACGGTCACCAGACACATAGACGCCTCATCGACTGCAGAAGTCCACAACAGCAGTGGGCCTGCAGGGCGGCCATCTTGGATCGGGGCCACTCGCTCCTACAGTTCATTACTTCCATAGAGGAATGATGAGTTTATATAATTAAAGTTGTCATAAACCGCTCAATTCTCAGGCAATGGGTTTGTAACAAACAATAGGCATGACAGACTGACTGATAGAAGTAGAAAAACACATTCCGATTTGCTCAATTTTTTATTGACTTTGCATTTTCTACTTTACATTTGTTTTCCTTGATAGAAGTTGCTAAAATGTAACAAAAATAAACAGCATTTAAGGAAAGTGTACTGTGCTAAACATGCAGACAGAAAAGAAAAGTTTAAAAAGTGTGGCATTAAGTAGCTTATGGAAACGTGAATCATATAAATGCATGAATTATTTTTCCAGGTTACACATATACCTTTTGTGGATGAGATGGAAGTTAAAGACAGATGGTTTGACTCCCTCTGTCAGACAGTTTGTTTACCGGTAAACAGCTGGAATACACAAGATGATGTAGAGCTGTTAGATCACCGTGATAATAACTGTTACTATGACAACCTGCTAACAGTACATGATTCCTTACCTGTGAACACTTTAATCCCAGTAGCAGTTGTGTCCTTACAGTTGTCATTCGATCATCCGTAGACTGAACACAGTCCACCATCTTTGGTGAAACTCTTCTGTTTAAATAACTGTTGGGAGTCACAGGAAGAGAGTGTGGAGTTTAAGTGTTGAGCGGAAAAACTAACATTGTAAAAAAATAATACCCGAGCATCGTGTATAGTAGCAACACGGAGCTAAACAATCAAACGATTCGTTAATCGGTTTAAAACTTAGAGATTTATTCGTAGTTCTTTCCTTAGTAGATATGGATGCATCACTGCCTCCGCTGGACCCGATTCAAGATGGCGGCACTGTGGGACGACTCTGACAACGGTCACTCACTAAATAACTATATCCCATCATGCATTGTACGAAGGACAAATAGATTTTTATTAAAATTTATTAAATATACAAACAATTCGACACATTGAATAGAACACGAGAAAAGGACGAAGAGATTTATGATGAAAAGAAACACAGACTGGAGGGCATGGACAGGCTGAGTCCCGCCCTGCTACTTCCGGTCCATGGGTGCCGACCTCACAAAAATGCGAATGGAGCGATTGAAAATAAATTCAGAATCCATTTGACAAGTACTTTGAAATTCACATATGATAGTGTTTAATTAGACATATTTGATGACAGGCAGATCTTTAATGTGGGCTTAGGAACTGTGTGTGGTCAGTGATGACGTCACATGAGCGCCAGGCGTGTAGTTCAAATTATGAACGGGTTTTACTCGGAAGTGAATCTGCCTTTGTTCAGTTCAGTTTATTTCCAGCAGACAAAATCATCAATAGATCAATCAAAATGTTTTTTTTTTGTTGCACTCGAAAATGAGTGGGGAAAAATAAAACTTATAATAAACTCCCACCTTTTTTTTTTTTACAAAGTCATAATCCATCAGATTCTGTATTCTACAATTTAACATACTTATATATATATATATATATATATATATATATATATATATATATATATATATATTTATCCTTTACACAAAACATCTACAATCATTTATATAAAGATTATTTCATGAATCACCTCACACAATCTGATTTATATAATCATAATATAATATATATAATATGATTTATATTTACTACAAATACAGTATTTAATATGATAATATCTCCTAATCATGATATTCTATATTAATTTATCACAATAAAAACCTATTTTATTCATCTTTCTACATTATAACTGAATATTCACTTATTCAAATAATGTTCAGTATTTTGTTTTTATACTAGTTTTATACATTCATCCTTTTAAAAAAACAGAATATAATGTAAACGAAAGACATCACACTGAAGCACAAGTAACGAGAACATAGTAAAGCGACGAGAACACAGCAAAGCGACGAGAACACAGCAAAGCGACGAGAACACAGCAAAGCGACGAGAACACAGCAAAGCGACGAGAACACAGCAAAGCGACGAGAACTCAGCAAAGCGACGAGAACACAGCAAAGCGACGAGAACACAGCAAAGCGACGAGAACACAACAAAGTGACGAGAACACAGTAAAGTGACGAGAACACAGTAAAGTGACGAGAACACAACAAAGTGACGAGAACACAGCAAAGCGTCGAGAACACAGCAAAGTAACGAGAACACAGCAAAGCGACGAGAACACAGCAAAGCGACGAGAACGCAGCAAAGCGACGAGAACGCAGCAAAGCGACGAGAACACAGTAAAGTGACGAGAACACAACAAAGTGACGAGAACACAGCAAAGCGTCGAGAACACAGCAAAGTAACGAGAACACAGCAAAGCGACGAGAACACAGCAAAGCGACGAGAACACAGCAAAGCGACGAGAACACAGCAAAGCGACGAGAACACAGCAAAGCGACGAGAACACAGCAAAGCGACGAGAACACAGCAAAGCGACGAGAACTCAGCAAAGCGACGAGAACACAGCAAAGCGACGAGAACACAGCAAAGCGACGAGAACACAGCAAAGCGACGAGAACACAGCAAAGCGACGAGAACACAGCAAAGCGACGAGAACACAGCAAAGCGACGAGAACACAACAAAGCGACGAGAACACAGCAAAGCGACGAGAACACAACAAAGTGACGAGAACACAGTAAAGTGACGAGAACACAGTAAAGTGACGAGAACACAACAAAGTGACGAGAACACAGCAAAGCGTCGAGAACACAGCAAAGTAACGAGAACACAGCAAAGCGACGAGAACACAGCAAAGCGACGAGAACGCAGCAAAGCGACGAGAACGCAGCAAAGCGACGAGAACACAGTAAAGTGACGAGAACACAACAAAGTGACGAGAACACAGCAAAGCGTCGAGAACACAGCAAAGTAACGAGAACACAGCAAAGCGACGAGAACACAGCAAAGCGACGAGAACACAGCAAAGCGACGAGAACACAGCAAAGCGACGAGAACACAGCAAAGCGACGAGAACACAGCAAAGCGACGAGAACTCAGCAAAGCGACGAGAACACAGCAAAGCGACGAGAACACAACAAAGTGACGAGAACACAGTAAAGTGACGAGAACACAGCAAAGCGACGAGAACACAGCAAAGTGACGAGAACACAGCAAAGCGACGAGAACACAGCAAAGCGACGAGAACACAGCAAAGCGACGAGAACACAGCAAAGCGACGAGAACACAGTAAAGTGACGAGAACACAGTAAAGTGACGAGAACACAACAAAGTGACGAGAACACAGAAGAAGAAGGGGTAGGATTAAATAAACTTATGCTTCATCCTACTCCTTTTCGGACATGTCATTGTTATTATTATTATTGGCAGTACATCCAACCGGCCTCACAACCGCAGACCACGTGTGAGGACCAGGACCTCCACATCCAGCAGGTTCACCTCCAAGATGGTCTGAGACCAGCCACTCAGACAGCTGCTGAAACAATTGGTTTGCATAACCAAACAATTTCTGCACAAACTGTCAGAAACCGTCTCAGGGAAGCTCAACTGCATGCTCGTCGTCCTCATCGGGGTCTTAACCTGACTCCAGATCGTCGCCGTAACAGACTTGAGTGGGCAAATGCTCACATTCGATGGCATCTGGCACGTTGGAGAGGTGTTCTCTTCACGGATGGTTTACATTGTTCAGGGCAGATGGCAGACAGCGTGTGTGGCGTCGTGTGGGTGAGCGCTTTGCTGATGTCAATGTTGTGGATGGAGTGGCCCATGGTGGTGGTGGGGTTATGGTATGGGCAGGCATCTGTTATGGACCAAGAACACAGGTGCATTTTATGGATGGCATTTTGAATGCACAGAGATACTGTGATGAGATCCTGAGGCCCATTGTTGTGCCATACATCCATGAACATCACCTCATGTTTCAGTAAGATAACGCACGGCCCCATGTTGTAAGGATCTGTACACAATTCTTGGAAGCTGAAAATGTCCCAGTTCTTGCATGGTAAGCATACTCACCTGACATGTCACCCATTGAGCATGTTTGGGATGTGCTTGACCGGCGTATTCGACAGCGTGTACCAGTTCCCACTAATATCCAGCAACTTGGCACAGCCATTGAAGAGGAGTGGACCAACATTCCACAGGACACAATTGACAATCTGATAAACTCTATGTGAAGAAGATGTGTTGCACTGCATGAGGCAAATGGTGGTCACACCAGATACTGACTGGTTCTGAGTCCCCAGACCCCCAATAAAGCAAAAAAACTGCACATTTCAGAGTGGCCTTTTATTGTGGACAGTATAAGGTACACCTGTGCACTAATCATGATGTCAGATCAGCATCTTGATGTGGCACACCTGTGAGGTGGGATGGATTATCTCAGCAAAGCACAAGTGCTCACTATCACACATTTAGACAGATTTGTGAACAATGTTTAAGACAAATGGTAATATTGTGGATCTGGAATGAATTTTAGATCTTTGAGTCCATCTCATGAAAAATGGGAGCAAAAACAAAAGTGTTGCGTTTATATTTTTGTTGAGTGTATATATATATATATATATATATATATATATATATATATATATATATATATATATATGTGCGTATATGTATATATGGAAACCATGCCTCTACCATTAAATTTCAGATCTGTGGACACTTTTAAACAGCAGTTAAAGAGCATGTGTTTAAAGTGAGCTTTGTTTGAGTTGTTGTTGTAGTTCTGTTTGTTTTATGTTGTTTCCTGTTTTTACTGGATGTTTTATGCTTTTTTAAAAAGTGTTTTATGCCTCTATTCCTTTTGTAAAGCAACTTGTAACTTTTATGCTTTTGAAAGGTGATATATAAAAAACGTTTATTAATAGTTTTATGTAAAATGCTAAATCTCAAGTGTTAAATAAAATGATTTGCCTAAATGTTGCCATTTGATGTCAGACATGGAAGTATGTTTGAAATAAGTAAAACATTGAATCAACTTAAAAACTTACATTTTCACTTTTTATCTCATAATTGACTTTTTATTTAATAATTTTGACTTCTTATGTCCATATAAAACAATCTAAATGTGTGAACCAAATCCAATTGCACAGGGTTAATTTCATTTCATTTTTATGAGTGACCTATTGAAGAATAATTTTAAGTTGATTCAATTGTTTACTTTTGTCAGTATAGATCTGTGCAGGGTACTAATTTATTAGTCATTTATTGAAAACATGATTATTTCAGAACATTATTTTATTTCTTTCAGTCATTCCTCAACTATATGATCAAAACTACAACCACAGCAACACTTTGTTTGAGGTAAAACTGATTTATTGACCAATTGCAAAGTAGAAATAAAACATTTGTTTTAGACAAAAGGAACAAAAAGGGTTCTAATAACTAATGCATCAAATGTGACTGAATTTAAAAAGTTCATATCCGAGGTCTACAGCCGACGGTAAGTGCTTAACAAAACACTCCATAAATGAACATGTCAAAGAAATAACACTTTAATGTTCCCATGTTTTGACTTAAACTATGAACAACAGGACAATGGTTTCATTCACAACACCTGATGTTTACACATTCTACTATTCAGTCATCGTTTGAGAAATAAAAATCATCTTCTCCACTTTCAGACAATAAATCTTCTTTGTCTGGAAACATTTCCCAAACCACCAAACTGTTTTCTTGTAAAAAGGAGAAAAAAACATCGAGATTAAAAACAACAACAACAACAACAACACAGTAATCATTACTTGAAATGGGATGAATTTTAATGTTAAATAAGGCAGATTATATAGTCACTGAAAGTGTTCAGCACCTACACTAGCCTAGCCTAATTTAGGCTAGGCTAGACTAATTTAGCCGATCCTAGCTTAGCCTAGCCTAAACTAGCCTAGCCTATTTTAGCCTAGCTTAATTTAACCGAGCCGAGCCTAGGCTAGCCTAACTCAGCATAGCTAAGCCTTGTCTGGACTAACTTAGCCTAGCCGAGCCTAGTTTAGCCTAGGCTAGCCAAGCCTAGTTTAGCTCAACTTAGCCTAGGCTAGCCTAACTTACTGTAGCAGTGTCATTCCATGTATGGGTCTAGTGGTGCTTCATAGTCGGGGATTACACTAAAATATAATAATAATCCACTAATAATGACACTAAAATCCACTAATAATGACACTAAAATCCACTAATAATGACTAAAATACATCAATAATGACACTAAAATCCACTAATGACGACACTAAAATCCACTAATAATGACACTAAAATCCACTAATAATGACTAAAATACATCAATAATGACACTAAAATCCACTAATAATGACACTAAAATACATCAATAATGACACTAAAATCCACTAATAATGACTCTAAAATACATCAATAATGACACTAAAATCCACTAATGACGACACTAAAATCCACTAATAATGACACTAAAATCCACTAATAATGACTCTAAAATACATCAATAATGACACTAAAATCCACTAATGACGACACTAAAATCCACTAATAATGACACTAAAATACATCAATAATGACACTAAAATCCACTAATGACGACACTAAAATCCACTAATAATGACTCTAAAATACATCAATAATGACACTAAAATCCACTAATGACGACACTAAAATCCACTAATAATGACTCTAAAATACATCAATAATGACACTAAAATCCACTAATGACGACACTAAAATCCACTAATAATGACACTAAAATACATCAATAATGACTCTAAAATACATCAATAATGACACTAAAATACATCAATAATGACACTAAAATACATCAATAATGACTCTAAAATACATCAATAATGACACTAAAATACATCAATAATGACACTAAAATTCACTAATAATGACACTAAAATCCACTAATAATGACACTAAAATCCACTAATAATGACTCTAAAATACATCAATAATGACACTAAAATACATCAATAATGACACTAAAATTCACTAATAATGACACTAAAATACATCAATAATGACACTAAAATACATCAATAATGACTCTAAAATACATCAATAATGACTCTAAAATACATCAATAATGACACTAAAATACATCAATAATGACACTAAAATCCACTAATAATGACACTAAAATCCACTAATAATGACTCTAAAATACATCAATAATGACACTAAAATCCACTAATGACGACACTAAAATCCACTAATAATGACACTAAAATACATCAATAATGACTCTAAAATACATCAATAATGACACTAAAATACATCAATAATGACACTAAAATTCACTAATAATGACACTAAAATACATCAATAATGACACTAAAATACATCAATAATGACTCTAAAATACATCAATAATGACACTAAAATACATCAATAATGACACTAAAATTCACTAATAATGACACTAAAATACATCAATAATGACACTAAAATACATCAATAATGACACTAAAATACATCAATAATGACACTAAAATCCACTAATAATGACACTAAAATACATCAATAATGACACTAAAATCCACTAATAATGACACTAAAATACATCAATAATGACACTAAAATCCACTAATAATGACACTAAAATACATCAATAATGACACTAAAATCCACTAATAATGACACTAAAATACATCAATAATGACACTAAAATCCACTAATAATGACACTAAAATCCACTAATAATGACACTAAAATACATCAATAATGACTCTAAAATACATCAATAATGACACTAAAATCCACCAATAATGACTCTAAAATACATCAATAATGACACTAAAATACATCAATAATGACACTAAAATCCACTAATAATGACTCTAAAATACATCAATAATGACACTAAAATCCACTAATGACGACACTAAAATCCACTAATAATGACTCTAAAATACATCAATAATGACACTAAAATCCACTAATGACGACACTAAAATCCACTAATAATGACACTAAAATCCACTAATAATGACTCTAAAATACATCAATAATGACACTAAAATCCACTAATGACGACACTAAAATCCACTAATAATGACACTAAAATACATCAATAATGACACTAAAATCCACTAATAATGACAATAAAATCCACTAATAATGACTAAAATACATCAATAATGACACTAAAATCCACTAATAATGACACTAAAATACATCAATAATGACACTAAAATCCACTAATAATGACTAAAATACATCAATAATGACACTAAAATACATCAATAATGACACTAAAATACATCAATAATGACACTAAAATACATCAATAATGACACTAAAATACACTAACAATTACACTAAAATACACCAATAATGACACTAAAATACATCAATAATGACACTAAAATCCACTAATAATGACACTAAAATCCACTAATAATGACTAAAATACATCAATAATGACACTAAAATACACTAACAATTACACTAAAATACACCAATAATGACACTAAAATACATCAATAATGACACTAAAAGCCACTAATAATGACACTAAAATCCACTAATAATGACTAAAATACATCAATAATGACACTAAAATCCACTAATAATGACACTAAAATACACCAATAATGACACTAAAATACACTAACAATGACACTAAAATACACCAATAATGACCCAAAAATACACTAATAATGACACTAAAATACATCAATAATGACACTAAAATACACTAACAATTACACTAAAATACACCAATAATGACACTAAAATACACTAACAATGACACTAAAATACACCAATAATGACACAAAAATACACTAATAATAACACTAAAATACACCAATAATGACACTAAAATCCACTAATGACACTAAAATCCACTAATGACACTAAAATCCACTAATAATGGCACTAAAAAACACTAATAATGGTATTAAAATAATGACAGTAAAGTCCTGAACTAAAACTTTGTCTTAAAAACTTACCTAGGTTATCACATCTTTTCATTGTTCGTTTAACTGACGGTGTGGGAATCAGGTTCTGGAAAAAACAATGTGGGACAAAGTTTTAACAAAGAAAACATTTTAAATCCAGAGAATGTGTGAAAAGAACGGTTGGTACCTTTGATGCGTGAGCGTGGACATTAAAATATTTATTTTTCATCTTCTTCTGGAGTTGATAGACATACTTATCATCATGAGTTCTAGAAACACGACAATAAAGAGCTGTCAGTTCTAACAGTAAAAGACATTCATCAAACAAACATTTATAGCAGTGTTTCCGCTTCATTCATTTCGTCGTGTCATCCCACTGCTTCTTCACATTTCTATAAATGTTATATTTGTTTCAAAAACATCACCGTGTTGAAATCAAAAGTGTCCAGAACTACAGATAATTATCTTGAATCATATACTCTTTGCCAGACCGCATCTTGGAAGTGACAGATCAGCTGATCAGAGTATCTTTGAGATTCGAGCAACGAAAAGGTCGACTTATTACAGTAGTTTGACATAACTCATCATTTTTAAAAGTTAAATAAATATTCACCAAATATTAAGCCAGCTAATGTTACGTAACATAACAGCTTAAATTAACTGTGCACAGTGCCAACTAAGCTAATGTATAATATAGCACTAAGCTAATATCAACACGGGCTAATGCTAACTCCAGATGAGTTTATGGAAGTATTTGTGAAAAAATATAAAAACATTGATGAGGATGATCCTAGACAGGTATCATTAACCTTTTACTAAGTAATACATTATCATTAGTTATGTTCACATTTGGAATTAAACACCAGTGTCAATTATCTAACGTTAATGTTTTATGTAATTATATGAGATAACGTTAGTGGAAGGAGTGAAGGAAGAAGAGGTCAAAGGTCAGACTGGGACCCTAAGTGGGTGAAAAAAACATCAGATTTCATTCACAGACAATGGTGAGTGTTGAACTGTTTTCATTATTACTTTACATAATATATCTATATGACAATATTTATTTTAAATCTAATTAATTCCGTGTTACTCTGTCCCTATGGGAATGTTCTGGATGCTACTCAGTATCAATGGACCAGGCCTGGAACAATTTGACCAGAGAACCTTAGAACTGTTCTACAAAAGCCCTAGAACGATCTGGTGCTCTGACGCTGAAGGCAAACTTTAAATGTAAATGTTCTGCATTTATATAGTTCTTTTCCACCTTCATGGTGCTCAAAGCGCTTTACATTAGCCTCTCATTCACCCATTCACACACACACTCATACACCAGTAGGTTTCTAAGGGCTACGGTAAGTCCTACTGGGGCCTAAGTTAGGGTTCAGTGTCTTGCCCAAGGACACTTCGACATGTGGACAGTCAGAGCTGGGACGCGAACCGCCAACCTCTCAGTCATTGGGCGACCCACTCTACCCACTGAACCACAGCCGCTTTACCACTGACATATTTATTAGTCCTTCACCATGGACCACGTCAGATTCAAGGTCTATTGATACTGATACAGTTTGATCTTATTCTGCCCTTTGACCTGTAATTTGAGCCCCTGAACATGCTTTCATACATACTCACCAAATTTTGCACACACTTTAGAAGTGTGAAACATTGCAAGTATTTATAGGTTTCGTAAAAGTCGGTAAAGACATGTGTCTACAGCGGCCCCTAGGAAAGTGTAAATAGTTTGTATTAGGCCAGATAGTTAAGTTAGAGCTATGAAAATCATCATATGATGATGAACAAAAAAACCTTATGATGGCCACGCCCATAAACCGTCAGGAAGTCTGCCATCTTGGATTGAATTTTCAAAAATTTGGAGTCATGGATTTTCGCTGTCATGGGAATTTAACTCACTGACTGCCATCGACGTAAATATACGTCAATTACGGGCAAGGGGCGGGGGAGTGGTCTCGCTCGCGCAGCCTGTCACTGAAAATCAGACTGGTTTCCAAGTGTCCCGCAATTTTACCCAGGAACAGATCCTCCTGGGCGGATTGGACCCCTAAAAGGTCCAGGAACCATGGTGTAAAACCCAGGTAATTTAACCCGCTCATAAGGCTCTGTTCTGGGGCCAAATATAAAGGTATCTGGACCCCTGTGAAAAATGACAAAGTCCAACTCTCACACGTAGCGTGATTTGCCTATTGGGAGTTCCTGGGGTTGAAAATGTTTGAATTTTTTCCACAGACCCTTGGTACTACAAAACCAAAAGTAGAAATTATTCTAAGTACAGAGTTTGACACACGTAAACGTTTTTTGTCCTTTGGCAGTTTCTAGAGCCTCCGTAGTCAAAGTGAACGGGGGCAGCGACTGTATAGTGCATTTTGCACTTTTCTGGGAGACATGTTTTCATGTACGTCCCCGTTATGAGTAATGACAGTTTTAACTGGTGTTGCTCCAGTGTAATAGAGGCCAGCTTCAGAGGGTGAGTTACCCGGGCAAAGACAAAGGGACATTGGATCCCTTTAGTGGATTTTTGCCCTGTGAACCTCCAGATCGGAAACGGCTTTATGAAGCCCCACCTCTGAAGGGACTATCTCCTCCGTTTGTCGGTCCGGCGGTAGGTACAAGTAAATGGTAAATGTTATGCACTTATATAATTCTTTTCCACCTTCATAGTTCAAAGCTCTTTACATTAGCCTCACATTCACCCATTCACACACGCACTCATACTCCAGTATGTTTCTAAGGTCAAAGGTCAGTCCTATTGGGAGACTAAGTCAGGGTTCAGTGTCTTGCCCAAGGACACTTTGACGTGTGGACAGCCAGAGTTGGGAGGTGAACCACGAACCTCTCGGTCATTGGGTGACCCAGTCCACCAACTGAGCAACAACCACCTAAGTGTCAAACGGTAATGCAGGTTGTCCTAATGCGAGCTCAGGGAGGACAGACACTCCCATAAAGCAGAAGGGAATGTGAGCTGGGTCTTTAGACAATAGTCCATCAGTCTGTTGAATTTTTATCTTTTTTCTAAGTCCACACAGGACTTAGAAAAATTTCTACCTTTAGTTTTGTAGTACCAAGGGTCTGTAGAAATTTCTCTTGAACAATTTCCATAGACCCTTGGTACTATAAAACCAAAGGTAGAAATTTTTCTAAGTATTGTGTGACCTTGAAAAATGTCAGATTTTTTTTTGTTTTGTAGTACCAAGGGTCCGGTTAAACAGAAAAATGGGTGCCATGGACAGTAAGGAGGTCCTGCCCGATCTAAGATTCATGTTAAACAAAGATGAAAGTAGTGTCCGTCATTGTAAAAAATGGAAGGAGAAATTTGATTTCACAGGAAACCTCCAGACCAGACCACTGAAGGAGATCCAGAAGAAGCTGGAAGAAAATGAATGTGTAACCAAAGGGAAGAAACAAGTTGAACTGCAGGACCAGCTGACACAGCTGAAGAAATTGCTCAACAAAGCAGAAAGACGACAGACAGAGAGAAGGAAGGAAAAAGGAGAAAGCTGATATGAAAACAGCAAGACAGATGTCAACCAGCCGTGTAGGACCGGATGACGAAACCACACCCTCCCCCCACTGGCATTTGCAGCAAGCACTGAACCAACAGCAGCAGTTAGCTACAGCCCAAGCCACACAGTGGTCACGGACACTCACACCCTGGAGGCAAAAAAGGCTCCCAGGCAACAATTCCGCACAGTCAGCAGAACTCACAGCACTAACCAGGGCCTGTCAAATATTCAGAGACAAGAAGGTCACAATATTTACTGACAGTGAGTATGCATTCTCCACACTGCACACCTTTGCCGCCCAATGGGCGAGAAGAGGCATGAAGACGTCCTCAGGGAAACCAGTAGAACATGCAAAACTGCTAACGGCTCTGATAGAAGCAGTACAACTCCCCGACAAAATTGGCGTGTGCAAATGTAAAGCATACACCAGCGCAACTGACAGAGTAAGCCGAGTCATCCCCAAACAAGTCTTGTGTGATATGCAGGACCACGCCCCACCAACAGAAAAGGCTAAATAGAAAGCAAATGGAGCCATCCAGACAGAAGACGGAGTATATCATGTGAACCACAAACCATGCCTTCCTCACAGCCTCTATTCCTTAGCGGCTAAATTGAGCCATGGGGTCTCTCATGTCTCAACAGGAGGGAAGGTCAACATAACACAAAAATCATTCCATACAACTCCAGGAACTGTTGAAACCAGGTGACCAGATCCTGATCAAAGTCATCAAGCGGAAGTGCTGGTCATCCCCACGCTGGGACGGTACATTCGGAGTACAGCTGACGACGCCCACAGCAGTAAAGATTGTAGAAAGACCTTCCTGGATCCATCAATCCCATTGTAAACTGGTGATCCCTCAGGAGGACCAGACCACCTCTGAATAGGCCGGAAGTCGGACATTATCAAAACCTTTGTCCGCTCAAGATACCATCGGACGCCTACTCACCAGCCACAAGGGTAGGTCCATCTCCCAGATTGTCTAGACTCAGGACTTCTTTGGCATGAAGTGACAACAACAGTGTTCTTATAGCTTTGGCTACGCACTGCTACCAGATCTACCAGACAACCACAGTGTTCATACAGTAAAGTCACTACTGGGTACTGCAACAATACCACCCCCACGCTATCCATCCAAATGGGTGTGGGTAGGCTTGGCAGCAGCAATGAGTATCACTGTTGTACTCCTGATCCGATACCTCGAGCCATATCGACAGTACAATGATCCCATGCCCCCGTCAACACAAGTTCCCATGCCCCCATCAATACCAACACCAGCGCCCCACTGCCAAAAGTGATGGGTGCCCTTGCATGAACTGCACCAAGAAGACTGGAACATAACACATCAATTCCTAACAAATTCATGGTACCGATATGCAACATTGTCAGAAAAAACTGCCACAAAAGATAGTCGTTATGTCTGTGCATACACACCAGTCTCCACTACACACCCCAAGGTAGATGCTTCACCCATAGCTGACGTTGATAATGTAGACTGTATAACAGAGCTAGCAGCCCAGTGCGACCCCTGCACATACGAACAATTCAAAATGGGATATAACGAGCCGAGTGGTGGTTTTTATGTCGAACACGTCATCCCACCTTATATACAAACACTCACTGTCAAAGTGTCAACGCCACATGCAAAAATGACCACGTCAGTGTAATTTGGCGTATACATGCCCAACACGGTTCCTGTAGGGACACTGGAGCCTGCACAGTGCTGCCAGGGCTGGTGTCAAGCCGGCTGGGAAGCCCTGGGGTTGGCGTTTACTGCAACACCGGGTCCTCAGAACGCCGCTGCGGACTTAGACTCCAATGAGCCGGTCCATTACCTAGACCTGTTTGTGACAGATGAGCTGCTGCAGCATATTCGCGATCAGACAAACTTGTATGTTCATCAGTACTTTGAAGCCAACCCTGAGGCGCTACCACACAGCAGAGGTAATGCCTGGAAGCCAGTGTCAGTCCCAGAACTGAAAACGTTCTTTGCACTGAGTTTCCTCACTGGCTACATCAAAAAGCCAAGCCTTGACTTATACTGGAGTGTAGAGGAAATAGATGCAACACCATATTTCAGCCGGACAATGTCCAGGAACAGATTTAAATTATATGGCGGTTCCTCCACTTCAACGACAATGTCACACAAAATACTGCTGATAAAATGTACAAAGTCCGCCCAGTGTTAGATTATCTTGTTGGGAAATGCAAAGAAGTGTACCAGCCAGGAAAAAACATTTGCATTGATGAGGGCATGATGCAGTGGCGGGGGCGCCTATCGTTCCGAGCCGGTGAAGTATGGTATAAAATCGTACATTCTGTGTGACTCTGCGACAGGGTACTGCTTCAACTTGCGGCCTTATGTGGGTGAAGGTAGTACTCTGCCAGAGGTAGTGTTCTCTCTGCTTGATCGTCTCCAGGGTCATGGTTATACTGTCTACATGGACAATTTCTATAATTCTGTGTCCCTGTGTGAACGCTTACTGAGAGCACAGACAAACGTCTGTGGAACCCTCAGGAAAAACAGGGGAGAGCCAGTGATCATCCGGGATATCAAAAAGTCTGACCTGGGGGCAGGGGAACGAATTGTGCGGCACAATGGGTGCATGATGGTGGCAGTTTATGTTTATGTAGTTTATGTTTATGTAGTTTGTTTATGTTTATGTAGTTTATGTTTATGTAGTTTATGTTTATGTAGTTTATGTTTATGTAGTTTGTTTATGTTTATGTAGTTTATGTTTATGTAGTTTATGTTTATGTAGTTTATGTTTATGTAGTTTATGTATTTAATGTTTATGCAGTTTATGTTTATGCAATTTATGTTTATGTAGTTTATGTTTATGTAGTTTATGTTTATGTAGTTTATGTTTATGTAGTTTATGTTTATGTAGTTTATGTTTATGTAGTTTATGTTGCTGGAACTGTGAGGCTGTTCAGTGAATGAGTTAACAAACTTCTCTTGGCTGTTGGGCTAAATGAGCTCAAAATCACATGATCTAGACAAGTGGGACATCAAAACTCATCCAATTTTTTTGGAAAAGTTGCATCGTTTTTGTGCAATGCTGTCGCAAAGTTTACAAACTTTACAGGAAAAATGACCACGACATAAATTGTTTCAGCTCAGACATACGAACACCGATTTGACTTGGACGTCTACACCAGTTCATTAATAGAAATTGCGATTTTGCTCTTTAGCACCCACTACAAATTCGCCTTTACAAACAAGGCTGTAGATGGGGCATACAAACACCGATTTGACTCAAATTTGACTTGGACGTCGCATAGGGAGGTGTTCGCCAGGGACTGTGCAGGCCTTTGAAACTGCAGTTTTAATCATCATCATCATCATCATCATTATTATGATTATTATTATCGTTATTATTATTATTTAGTTGGAATTATTCTTGTTTGTGTTCATTATACCATTTTTTTGTCAAAAGTCTAATAATTCAGTTCTAGAAATACAATCTGCAGTGAAGTCTCATTTGTTTGTGCCACCACGACTCCCCGGCGCTCCGACTCCCCGGCGCTCCTGTCCCCGCTGCAGAAAAAAATCCTAGAGGAAACACTGCATATATTTCTATAATTAATGTGATTAGACATACTGTGGTATCTGAAAAAAGGAAGCAGAAGAACAACTGATATGGATTTTTTTTAGGCTGATACTTTATTTACGGAGGTGGCAAAAGTACTCACTTTGTGTACTTTTAAGACACGCTTTACATTTACAAGTTTTGGGTGATTTTCTTTTGTTGGTCAGTCATTTTTCAGTCTTGTTTACCATAGTGACTCAGTCCAAAGTGCTCAGTGTGTGTCACATTCTATTGAAAATGTTGAGCTCATTTGTCTCCTACATAAACACGACCTGTCATGTGACACCTGACAACACATACTGTTGATGCAGAAACACTGTCCTCAAAGTAAAGTCAGTAACTACACACACACCAAACACAAAAAATTACTTTACACTTGTTGTTGTTCAGTCCCAGTAGTTGTAGATTATTGGACATGAGGCAGTTATTGTTACTGTATATTAACTAGTTCTATATTAACTAGTTCTATAACAACCACAGTGGGACTGATATATGGATTAATACTGGTACTGATTAGTGACTGGGAACTTAGAGTTTACTTAATGAACCTTATATATGAAAAACCTTCATAAAAAACATTTATAGTCCAGTCCACTTTATAGTCCAGTCCACTTTATAGTCCAGTCCACTTTATAGTCCAGTTCACCTTATAGTCCAGTCCACTTTATAGTCCAGTCCACTTTATAGTCCAGTTCACCTTATAGTCCAGTTCACCTTATAGTCCAGTCCACCTTATAGTCCAGTCCACCTTATAGTCCAGTCCACCTTATAGTCCAGTTCACCTTATAGTCCAGTCCACCTTATAGTCCAGTCCACCTTATAGTCCAGTTCACCTTATAATCCAGTCCGCCTCATAGTCCAGTTCGCCTCATAGTCCAGTTCGCCTTATAGTCCAGTCCGCCTTATAGTCCAGTTCACCTTATAGTCCAGTCCACCTTATAGTCCAGTTCACCTTATAGTCCAGTTCACCTCATAGTCCAGTTCACCTCATAGTCCAGTTCACCTCATAGTCCAGTCCACCTCATAGTCCAGTCCACCTTATAGTCCAGTTCACCTTATAGTCCAGTTCACCTTATAGTCCAGTTCACCTTATAGTCCAGTCCACCTCATAGTCCAGTCCACCTTATAGTCCAGTCCACCTTATAGTCCAGTTCACCTTATAGTCCAGTCCACCTCATAGTCCAGTCCACCTTATAGTCCAGTTCACTTTATAGTCCAGTTCACCTTATAGTCCAGTCCACCTTATAGTCCAGGCCACCTTATAGTCCAGTTCACCTTATAGTCTAGTCCACCTTATAGTCCAAACCACCTTATAGTCCAAACCACTTTATACTTCACCCCACCTTATAGTCCAGTTCACCTTATAGTCCAGTCCACCTTATAGTCCAGTCCACCTTATAGTCCAGTCCACCTTATAGTCCAGTTCACCTTATAGTCTAGTCCACCTTATAGTCCAAACCACTTTATAGTCCACCCCACCTTATAGTCCAGTTCACCTTATAGTCCAGTCCACCTTATAGTCCAGTCCACCTTATAGTCCAGTCCACCTTATAGTCCAGCAGGGTCTTAAATAGACATTGGTAAGAACACAGTAATGGTCTTTACTGTCTTTGTGTTTTGTTTTACTAGTACTTTAACAGTTACTGAACAAACATTCAACTATTTTATCCAAAACAACAGACATTTGAGATGAAATATTTTATTATATGATAAAGAATGATTTGAATGTTGGAAAAATAAGAATAACACATTTTCACCAAAAGTCTTTTTAGTTTGTAGGACAGATCTGTTGTGGTGTCACATGACTGTTTCGATGTTAGTTGACACACTTTTACTCTTTGTCCTGTGTAGGACAGTGGACATGTGCACTGATCATTCAAATGTAGACCGACCTGCTTGGAGAACCCATCATTCCAGGGGTGATGTGCAGACACTGGGGGGTCTTTGCTTCAGGAAAACCCATTGGCATGGGCGTCCGCAGCTCCATGTCTGGTACAGTGAAGTCATCTTCTTCACTAGGACACATGGATGGCATCTGTACAGACCAAAAATAAAAGAGGAAAAAGATAAACCTGCAGTTTTTACACTTATATACTGTAGTTCTTATATAGTTCTTTTCCACCTTCATGGTTCAAAGTGCTTTACATTCACACACACTCATACACCAGTAGGTTTCTAAGGTCAAAGGTCAGTCCTACTGGGGGCCTAAGTCAGGGTTCAGTGTCTTGCCCAAGGACACTTCGACACGTGGACAGCCAGAGCCGGGACGCGAACCGCCAACCTCTCGGTCATTGGGCGACCCACTCTACCAACTGAACCACAGCCGCCCTAGACTAGAGAAGACATGGATGGATAAAACACAAACAGACCTCGAACCGTTTTCCCTGCATGGTTTCGCTGCTGAAAACATCGTCAACATTTTCTTTGGGCATAGATTCCAGAAAGTTCCGTACTTGCTGCTTTCTCTTTAAGGTCCCCACTCCAGCAGATATAATAGGAAACTGTGCAGCTACAAAATAATGACCATTGGTTAGAGTCAATTATCAGGGTTCCTACAGCTCCCTTCAATTCAAGACTTTTTTTTTTAATGATATTTCAGACCAAGTCGACAATGAAGCAAAACTGAAAAGGAAATAAAAAAAACATCAAATGAATTATCTGTGACCAAGTCTTTATTTAAATACAACATGACTGTTTGGTCTAGTTGATGCTACATTCAACAACCGCCTGCATCAAGAAGAATAACTTTGAAATGTTGAATATATAACATACACAAAAGTATCTGCTCCTCAGCTGAAGAACACGTCCCCATTTGTGATAGCCTACGTTCTAGAAAGGAGCTAACATCTACAGCTAGCTCCTATCAGGTTAGTCAAGGAACTGTCTGAGAGTCTATCAGAGCCTGCAGGTTTAGGGTCTGAGAGTCAACCAGAGCCTGGAGGTTTAGGGTCTGAGAGTCTACCAGAGCCTGGAGGTTTAGGATCTGAGAGTCTACCAGAGCCTGCAGGTTTAGGGTCTGAGAGTCTACCAGAGCCTGGAGGTTTAGGGTCTGAGAGTCTATCAGAGCCTGCAGGTTTAGGGTCTGAGAGTCAACCAGAGCCTGGAGGTTTAGGATCTGAGAGTCTACCAGAGCCTGCAGGTTTAGGGTCTGAGAGTCTACCAGAGCCTGGAGGTTTAGGGTCTGAGAGTCTACCAGAGCCTGCAGGTTTAGGGTCTGCCTGTACCTGTTTCTTTGGGTGGCTCCACCTTCTTTCTTTTGGACTTGTCTTTTTTAGGAGGGGTCTTGAAGCTCCTCATGGATGTCTGCTGATTATGACATTCTTCTGCAGAACGCGTTCCTACCATGCGTGACACCTTGGTCCAGTAACTGCCAACGTGCTTAGGATAGAAGGACACAGCCCTAGGGAACCAAAGACATGCACAGTTTAACACCACAGGTGCTGTTGTTAAAACCTACCAAGACAAACCTTTCTTACTCTTTCAGTTTCAGAAGCTCCTCCTCAGTCCACTTGTCGTCCTCTTCCTCTGTCAGAATATTTCTCTTTCCTCTGCTTCTTCCTTGTGTGAACTTGACTAAATATTCCGGGCTTGTGGATGTTTTGGTGTGTTTGCTCTGTTTCTTGTCCGTCTCTCTGTCCACTTTTGGATTCTTTCTAACCCTTTGTTCAGATCTTTTGCTTCCGTCCTTCACGTCGTTATCAGAGGAATCTGACTGACTCAACGAAGACACGAAACTGGGCTGAGTAATGCTAAGAGGATTTGCTCGTTTCTTTGTGTTTCTTCTCTTCTTTCCCTTAAAGGATGAATCTGTCAACACAGCCCATCTGCTTTTCCTCGTCACTCCGTTCGTATCTTCCGTCTGTTTTTTGGACGTTCGTGTTAGATGTTTCTCAGTTTCAGTTTGCTTTTTCGATGCACTGTCCACATAAAATGTTCTTTGACTCTTATAACGGGATCTTGTTTCTCTGTCAGAGACATTTTTAGGGATGTTGTTGTGATGGGTCACTGCCTCAGGTGGTTCAGGTGGTTCAGGTGGACTGGACGGCTTCTCCACTAGATTACCACTTATATTTTTCTGTTTGCGTAGTGGAGGTTTGACCTTCCTCAGAACTGTAGATGGCTCAGTGTCACCAGTTGACTCACACGATTCATTACCTAGAAGAGAACAGACATTTTGTCAGCACGCAATTTACAACATGTACACACACACACACATGTGTGTGTGTGTGTGTGTACAGGATTCATACACACTTTAACCATGACTTTTGGTAAAATATCCATGACTACGTACTCCTAAAAATGCTAGTGGACTTTAAACAATCAGAATAAAAAGTTAAAGTGTTGTGTTAAACTTTACCCTATAAGATAGTGCAAGTGTCTCTGTGCTCACCCAGACCTCACAGCTGTGTGTGTGTGTGTGTGTGTGCATGTGTGTTTAAAACAGTGTGAATGGTATAGGAAGCCCCCAACGCTCTTCTAGGGTAACATCTGCCTGAACTAAAGTAGGTAACTGGGTCATGACATGTTACTGTGGTTAAACATGTTAATGATACACAGGAGGTTGGTGGTGGAAACTAATATTGGATCAATTAGAATTGTGTGAATTATGGACAACGGACAAAGCACGATGGTATAGCTCATCGCGACTTCATCTGGATGAGCTAATAAAAATGAAGGACAATGTGTGGTTCCAAATTAAATTAACATTTATGTACACATCCTAGTGAAGACACACATTGTTAAATCCTTCAATATAGTGAAAAGAAACACTAAAATGATCTAAAAATACAATAAAATGCAGTAAAAATATACTAAAATGCAGTAAAATGTACAGGGTTCATAAACACGTTAACCAATAGTTTTGAGACAGACATACAGACAGACAGAATGCTTACTGTCAGTCCAGGGCAAGATTCTATGGGAAGGTTTCCGAGATGACTTCTTGGTGACTGTTGCAGTGACGTGCTGCAAAATAAAAATGATATATACATATGCATATGTGTGTGTATATATATATATATACATATACATATACATATATATATATATATATATACATATATATATATATATATATATATATATATATGTAAAAGTCCACAGTGACAGCAGGAACACTGCCAGTTTTCATATAATTGTTTTAAATATTTTCTGGATTATAATGTGTACTTACAGAAGTGGAGATGGAGGTATTATAACTTTCATAAACAGAAACATTCATCCGTGAATCCAAAATGACTCTCCCTCCTTTCCAGTACTCTAGAGGTGGTTTGATCAACCGACCACAACGAGATCTTTTTGTCTCAGACTCAGTAGTGGAATAATTACAGGAATCAACTGGAGTAAAGAAAAAAACAAAAAAAAACCCCAACGTTTCACTTCAGCCTTTTTAATGACGACAATCGTTTTCCACCTCCTCCACATGTAGTGTCATAAGATAACTTATGTTATGACTTGGTCCTAAATAACTACATTTGATTGCTTAACATAAGAACTGACAGTAAAAGCAATTCACATCCTGTCACATAGGAAACTAGCCGAGCAGCGCTATCCCAATTCATTCCAGGTACACAAAAATGCACAAAGATACATAAATTATACTAAAATGCACTAATAGTCACACTAATACACTAGCCTAGCCTAGCCTAGCCTAGCCTAGCCTAGCAGTGCTATCTCTATTCATTCCATGTATGGGTCTAGTGGTGCTTCATAGTCAGAGGAGGCGGGGCTAAAAGGTTGTCTTTCAAATCCTCTGTATGCAATAGGACGGTACTACAACCAATCAGTGTAATCTTTAGGATGATGTAGTTAGAGCGTCTGAAAGTTGACGGAGGAGTCTGGAGAAAGTTAGGAATGACTAAACAAAATGGTGGATTATGGAGCTGAACGACTGTTGTCGCTTCTGTAAAAAGAATTTAAAGATTGTTGATGTTTTCTCCCATTCTTCACTCATCTGTGATAAAAGGAAATCTACACCTGTTGTTGTTCTTCTTCTATGGTTGTTTACACTTGTTTCTCTACCAATCGTCACAGCGTCACTTTGTTAGGCCCGCCCTCTGACTCTATACTTCACTGTGATTGGTCGACCAGTTTCAGGGAAATCTAGTTAAAACTTACATTGAGTGAAACTAGACTGGTGAATAAACTTTTTATTCACTCATTCAAACTATTTTTTTTTTATATTAATCACACATTATTATGCTGCATAAAAAAAAATCCATGACTTTTCCAAAACTTTCTGGGTCTTTTTACTTTTCCAAAACTTTTCCAGGCCTGGAAGATGCATTTTTCAAATTCCAAAACATTTCCAGGTTTTTTTCAAAAACATATGAACCATGTTTCCTTGAGTTGATATGAAAAATGATTTTTCCCCTGGAGATCAAACCATTTCCATGGCATTTATGTAAATGGACATTATTCATTTTACTGTTATGCATTGCTCTCATCTCTTAAAGATGACACAAAACAAACTGGAAATAAATTCAACAGTAATCCTTACTGGTTTTCAGGGGGTTTGTTCTGTGCGGTTTCACACAACGGTTGGTGGTGGATGTCTCCGTTTTCTTCTTAGATTGTCTTTTCCTTTCACCCATTGTCTTACTTTTCCTGCTCAGGTTGCCACAGAAAAACTAAAATAAATGTCAGGTCATAAAACATCTAACAGTTTGTGTTACACTTCATTCTAGGTGCATCTCATGTTTAAAGAAATCAATATCTTCAGCAACAAACACACAATTCATCCCATTCATTGTGAACTTAATCTTCTTACTCTTTTGACAGAAACATCTCATAAAGCGTCTTCCAGTCTGGAGGGAAACCTTTGGCAAACTTTTTCAAAAACCATTTTGGAAACTCTGTGAGAGATTGAAGTCAATAAAAATGTTAGTCCACATAATATTTTAATCAGTATGTCGGTTTACACTGTTTATTTACTTTAATATTATTTCTTCAATTGGGAAATAGATTCACAAAAGAAACAAATATTCAGAGAATGTCTAATCTCGCCCCTATTTTGTGCCAAACTCCAGTTTCTATGACAACCTGTTCTTGAATTAGAGCCAAAAATTTGGACCTTTCTGCTAAATGTGACCTTTGACCTTTTGCAATATTGATAATTTTGTTATATGTATATATGTGTCTGTGTGTAATATTATGATAATATATCCAGTATTGATTAAGTTATAGTGTGATGTGTCTATGTTTGACACTAACAGTGTTACACAAGTTAATTTGGTCACATGTCACCTTTGACCTCTAGAGATCTGAAAAACTATTGGTCGTATGTGATAACACCAATTATGTATAAATTATATACTCAAATGGATCATTGCATGTGATGCACATTAGCTATATATATATATATATATATATATATATATATATATATATATATATATATATATATATATATATGTCTATGTAATTTGATGGTGATATCTACAGTATTCATTGAGTTATAGCATGATATGTCTCTGTGGACACACACACACAGACACGCACACACACACACAGACACGCACACAGACACACACATACATACACACACACACACACACACACACACACACACATACATACACACACACAAACACAGACAGACACACACACACACACACACACAAACACAGACAGACACACACACACAAATACACACAGACACACACACACACACACAGACACACACACAAACAGACACATACACACACACAGACACACACACAAACAGACACATACACACACACAGACACACACACACACACACACACACATACACACACGCATCTTACCTGACTTCACACTCAGGTTCATCTTTCCAACTAAGATGTAAACTCTGCCAGAGACCGTCTTGAGCACTGAAGTGGAAACTCGTTCTGTAATGATGTTACTATTCCAGGGTATGTTATCTTCTCTGTGTGGAAAAAAAACTTTTTATGTGAAAAATACACACAAAAAATCATCTAAATGTGTTGAATTTTCATTGGTCTTTTTACACCTCACCCATAAATCCCATTGACAAACAGACCCTTTTGACTCCACCTCAGGAACCACTTCTTCAGATAAATGACACTTTCCTATCAGTAGAAAATACAATAATTGGAACAAAACAGTGAAGAATGAAAGTACGTTTTAAACTCAAACTATCGTCCATTAGTTGAGCAGTGCTGTGGGGTTTACACTTCTTATGATAATACACAGTTAAACTTACAGACTATTGTTTGTCTTCACTAAGGGTATTTTTCAAACAAGTGAATAAAATAAAACCTATGTTTCTTTGTACTATTTAACATTTGTAGTTCCATAAATATTTGTATATTTTGTATTCATTCATGTATATTATTCATTTAGATGTTATTTGACTTTCTTTATGGTGCATTTATTTTGATATTGTCCTGTCCTTTTTGTTGCTTCCTGTTTTGTATGTCAAAAGTTCTAAATCAAAGCGCTTGACTTCACGCAGGTCTTAAGTTCAACAGGGTTCTCCACCAGGAATTTTATACTGCGTAATGTTAACTGTGACGGCCGGACACTATGAGCATGTGCAATAGCCTTCATTCAATCTGTGATTTAATTTGAACTTTTTCTCTGATAATTTGGCCTTTTTATCTCATAATTTTAACTTTTTATTGTATAATTTTAACAGCTGCTGATTTCCAATTCTACAAAAATGAAAGAGGGGTGCTCGCCTAGGGCACCAAACTGACCAGAACCGGCCCTGATTATAACTATATTATAACTACTGCAGCCGATCATTACCATTTAATTCATTTTTCATTCCCCATTTTGTTGTTAATTGCATATTTAAGAATACAGCTAAATTGAATTACAGCATCTTTCACCTCATCATACTGTCTTTGAAAGGAAACAAATTCAATCATTCTTATCAAACAACTTGTATCATAACATCACATTAATAACAGATCCTGTCAGCTGTGGCATGACAGCTGGCAGGGTGGCTGTGGCTCAGGTGGTAGAGTGGGTCAGGTGGTAGAGTGGGTCAGGTGGTAGAGTGGGTCAGGTGGTAGAGTGGGTCAGGTGGTAGAGTGGGTCAGTTGGTAGAGTGGGTCAGTTGGTAGAGTGGGTCAGGTGGTAGAGTGGGTCAGGTGGTAGAGTGGGTCAGGTGGTAGAGTGGGTCAGGTGGTAGAGTGGGTCAGGTGGTAGAGTGGGTCAGGTGGTAGAGTGGGTCAGGTGGTAGAGTGGGTCAGGTGGTAGAGTGGGTCAGGTGGTAGAGTGGGTCAGTTGGTAGAGTGGGTCAGGTGGTAGAGTGGGTCAGGTGGTAGAGTGGGTCAGGTGGTAGAGTGGGTCAGGTGGTAGAGTGGGTCAGTTGGTAGAGTGGGTCAGGTGGTAGAGTGGGTCAGGTGGTAGAGTGGGTCAGGTGGTAGAGTGGGTCAGGTGGTAGAGTGGGTCAGGTGGTAGAGTGGGTCAGTTGGTAGAGTGGGTCGCCCAATGACCAAGAGGTTGGCGGTTCACGTCCTGGCTCTGGCTGTCCACATGACAAAGTGTCCTTGGGCAAGACACTGAACCCTGACTTTAGGCCCCCAGTAGGACTGACCTTTGACCTTAGAAACCTACTGGTTTATGAGTGTCTGGGTGAATGTGAAGCTAATGTGAAGCTAATGTAAAGCGCTTTGAACACCATGAAGGTGGAAAAGAACATCTGATATGTAGATATGCATGTGCATCTGTAAAAGTTATGGCTTTTAAAGGGACAGTTCAGTATTTTTCAGATGAATGTATTTGTCATCAGTGTCTTTACTCTTTACACTAGCATTGTCACTGCTAACGGCTGTGCACCTACACATAGCAGCCGCTAACACTGCCCAACAATTGATAAAAGTAGTTTGATAAGACGTACAGAAAAAAATCTGTAAAATGAACAAAAATGGCTAAAAATATTCAGTAAAATGAAGTAAAATCATGTTGGGCAGTGTTAGTGGCTGCTAAAATGCAAGGCACAGCTGTTAGCAGTGACAATGCTAGCGCATTGATCACTATTGATAGAAAGTAGCTCCAACCAATTATGAGGTGTGAGTTTTTGTTCAGTGATGGTTTTGTTATGTAAATAAATCACTCATTCCAACAAATACTGTTTTGAGAAGAAACAGGTTTTATTTTGTTGGCTTTGACTAAAACCGGCCCTGAACTGGTCTCACAGGACACAGTCAAGGGTAAGTCACTGTGGGTGCATCAGAGTAAAGGGGAGGAGTCAGAAGAGGGGGGCAGAGTCACTGTGGGTGCACCAGAGTAAAGACGCTGATCGGCGGCTGTGGCTCAGTTGGTAGAGTGGATCACCCAACGACCGACAGATTGGCGGTTCGCGTCCCAGCTCTGGCTGTCCACACGTCAAAGTGTCCTTGGCCAAGACACTGAACCCTGACTAAGGCCCCATTAGGCCTGACCTTTGACCTTATAAACCTACTGGTGTATGTGTGTGTGTGTGAATGGGTGAATGTGAAGCTAATGTAAAGAGCTTTGAACACAATAAAGGCGGAAAAGAACTATACTGACAGTCAATGAAAACGTGGTCTTTGGAAATCAGGTCAAAGTGCTGTTGGGGACAAAAACAAACATTTGTGCACAGTTTAAAGGATGGGTTGGGAGAGTGCCCTGCACGGGCCTATTATCTGGGACCGAGCCCGGCCCTGGCCCGAGGGGGTGGAACCCCAGCCCGGCCCGGTCCGACAGGTTTTCAGAATTCTAAGGCGCAAACCCGGCCCGGCCCGACTGTTTTTGTTTGTTTGTTTTAAGCTCCCGGAAGTGATAGTGATAGAACGCTATATTCATTGAATGCGTTTAAATCTGCCGCTCTGAAAATGGGATAACGCTCTGCAGTTAGAAAAAACAGCATTCTATTTTTCTGTGAATAACGGTTTCTGACAGATCAATGTGGACATAAAAGAGCAGGTTAACATAGGGGCTCATGTTTCGATCAGCAGCTTGAGAACTCTGTCTGTGACCGCTGCTGGATCCACCACATACCCGTTCAAAATGTCTGGAGATGTGATGAACCTGTTTTTTAACTGTCATACAGCTTTACATACAACACACTGAACAAACCCGTTTAGCTCATCTTGAGGGGTTGGAATAAGTTGAAACTTAGTCCAGAACCAAGATTTTCCCTTAGTATTGTTCACTCTCTTCAATTCACCATTTTCAATCTTTTTCTTTATGTCGTTCTCCATGTTTGTGGTGGGAGTTGGGAAGTCGCGCGAATCGGATAGTGAGGGAGGCGACCGTATGCCCATATAAGGGAGGCTACCGTATGCCCATATAAGGGAGGTGCCGGGGAGAGCAGCAGCTGCTGCGTTCAATTGTTTCCATTTAAACACAACACAGGTTTTTTTTAAATAATTAAATTGAAAAATAAAAGTGCCCGAGCCCGGCCCGTGTCCGAGGTAATGATACGGTCATCGGCCTGAAGCTCGGGCCTAGGGCTCCAGTGCAGGACTCTAGGTTGGGAAGCCTCTATAAAGGCAATGAAAAGGCTAAATTTTTATTCTGTACGTTCAAGATGCCACGGTTAAATCCAGATGAAAGATGGCGTGCCCTTGGCATAACGGCCTAAGTTATTCCGAAGTTGGGCGTCAATTTAACTGTTCTCATCACACCATCCAACGTCTTGTTCAATGACATTGAGAGACTGGGTCTGTGGCAGACTGACCACGTCCTGGACGTGAAAGAGTGACGACTCTGGATCAGGATCTTGACATAAACGTTACCTGGACGTTTTCATTGACTGCCAGTGTATATAAGTGCAGACCATTTACCATCTTTAAATAAGCTTGTACTTACAGAGGGGAATTCTCCATGTTGAAACCACTTGTTGCGCTTGACCATCTTATCAAGCTTTTTTGGGATAGAAACCAGAGGTGAATGAAGCACAAATGGATCTTCAAACCAAACGGGCTGTGACGACAGCGCAGAGGGAGATTGACTGTCAGAAGGATGGATGTGTGACTGGTTGTCAGAAGACTCTACTGTGGTAGCACTGGCAGAAGGCAGATGTTCAGGAGTGTCTCTGGAATGCACATCCTCTGTTCCATCTGGTTGAGATACTGTCAAGTCTGGCCCATGTCTGGACTGACACAGATGATCTATGAAATTTGAGAATTGGACAAGAACACCCAAGAAAATCAACATGTGCCATTTCACATTAAGTGGGTTTCCACTATCAGAACTTCAGGCCCATTTTACAGGAACTTGATGGTATGAGAGCATTTCCACTGACCGGCCCGTTTCTACAGGACCGCCTATCAGGCCTATCACAGGAACTAACAGAATTGCTGGTCAGGGGTAGGTACTGGAGAGCGGACCGATAGAGATGCTGGGCAGAAATTGCAGAGATTGGTTGTTCAAAATGACATCATCAGATCATGACAAACAACTCAAGAGTAGTGACTGGAAGAAGTTTACCACACGACAAAGCAGAATTTCTGGCTTTTCCAGCTTTTCTCGGTTTCTTTCATCTGTGTGGAATTCTTCTTCCAGAACAACTCTTCTTCTTCTTTCATTCTCTGATACCATTACAGTGTAAGGGTTGGATTGCCCTACGGCAGAGCTGCCCCTGAACACATTGTGAGAGACGCAACAACAGAGATGTCACGGTGTCGCATCTGGTGAGTGTATTGTTTATCTGAAAAACTTTCCTCTCTAACTCCACTAGCCTAGCTTCCCTTAGCCATGGCTAGTTGTTCTTGTTCAGTATTGTCTGCTCAGTGTGCTGTATGTACAGTAAGTCCCTGCCTCCTTTACTGAGGATAGAAGTAGCTGTTGGAAGTGTAGTTTAGTGTCAGGGTTGGAGGACACGGTTTGTGAGTTAGAAGCAGGGCTCTGCAGCTTGGAGGTTAATGCTAGGCCTAGCTATAGTGAGGTGGCTGAGGGGTCCGCAGGCCATGCTAATAGTTGTAGGAATGCTAGCGTGGCTAGTCCGTCAGCCAGTCCCGTGCAGCCGGGAGAGTCCAGGGATGGGTTTGTGACAGTACGGAGGAAGCGTGGTGCTAAATGCAAAAACAGCGCACAACAACTTCAAGTCTATAATAGGTTCAAACCCCTCAGCACTGCACCCGCCGAACCAGACACTCTTCATTGGCAGTTCTATTCTTAGAGACATGAAGCATCCAGCGGTGTCTGTCAGGTGTTCTCCAGGAGCCAGAGTCAGTGACATCGAAGGAAATCTGAGGATTTTACAACAGAGCAGGGCTAGCTTCCGCCACATTGTGATCCATGCTGGTGGTAACGATGTCTGACAGAAACAATCAGAGTGAAAGTAGCATCGGTGTGTAAACTTGCTAAATCAATGTGTGACATCGTAGCGTTCTCTGGACCCCTGCCTAATTTCTCAGTTGTGCTGTAAGTGAGCTGTCCCTGAATGCACCGTGAGAGTTGCAGCAGCAGAGACGACACGGCGTCGCATCCGGTAAGTGTATTGTTTCCTCTTTAACTTTGCTAGCCTAGCTTCCCTTAGCATTGCTAGTTTTTCTTCTTCTTCCTGTATTTTCTGCTCAGTGTGCTGTATGTACAGTGAGTCCCCTGCCTCCTTTACTGAGGATAGAAGTAGCTGTTAGAAGTGTAGCTTAGTGTCAGGGTTGGAGGCCAGGGTGTTCTATTCTTAGAGACGTGAAGCACCCAGCGGTGTCTGTCAGGTGTTATCCAGGGGACAGAGTCAGTGACATCAAAGGAAACCTTAGGCTTTTACAGCAGAGCAGGGCTAGCTTCCGCCGCATCGTGATCCACGCTGGTGGTAACGATGTCCGACGGAAACAATCAGAGGTTCTTAAACTGAACGTAGCATCGGTGTGTAAACTTGCTAAGTTGATGTGTAACACCGTAGCATTCTCTGGACCCCTGCCCAATTTGTCCAGTGATGAGATGTACTCTAGGTTCTCATCATTTAACCGCTGGTTGTCTAGATGGTGCTCGGAAAACAATGTTGTTTTTATAGATAATTGGCGTACATTCTGGGGAAAGCCTGGGCTCATTCGCAGAGATAGCATACATCCCACTTGGGAAGGTGCTTCTCTTTTAGCACAAAATGTGGCTACCAATCTTAGCCTGTCAAAATGACAATCCAGAGTGCGGGCCCAGGCGCAGAGTCATAGAGTAAAACACTTCTGTGTGCATCCACTTTACTCTGAGCTGTCACAAACCCACCTTGTAGCAAATAATAGAAAGACTGCGTCTATTCCCTGTGTAGTTAATAATAAACCCCGTATAGTTAAAAATAAACCTAATATTAAAAAACCTATAGGAGTGAGATCAAATAATTTAATAAAAATAGTTTTAAGGAACAATCAGATTAAAAGAACACCTAACAATTTTATCCAATGTGGATTGATCAATATTAGATCTATTTCTTCCAAATCTTTGTTAATAAATGATCTAATTAGTGATTACAAAATTGATATTTTAGCTCTGACTGAAACCTGGCTGCAGCAGGATGAATATGTCGCATTAAATGAATCCACGCCACCAACACATGTGAACTATCACACAGCCAGAACCAGTGGCCGTGGTGGAGGAGTGGCAGTAATATCCCACTCCAGTTTAGGTCTTAGCCCTAAAATTAATCATAAAACTAATCCCACTTACCACTCCTTTGAAAGTCTAGTTTCATCCATTACTTTCCCCAACTGCAGAAACCAAAAACCAGTCCTTTTTGTCATAGTCTACCGCCCTCCTGGCCCTTATTCACAGTTTTTATTAGAAGTCTCTGACTTTCTATCCAGTGTAGTGTTGAACTGGGATAGGATTATAATAGTTGGTGATTTGAACATACATGTTGACAACAACACTGACTCTCTTAGTAATGCATTTAGTGACCTACTAGACGGATTAGGCTTTATCCAAAATGTTAATAAACCAACCCACATTCACAGACATACTCTTGATCTGATCTTAACACTTGGTGTTGAAATTAATGACCTTGTCATTTTTACCCATAATCCCATACTCTCAGATCACTTTTTAATGACCTTCCAGGTTTTGTTTGAGGATATTTCTACCTCAGTGATTAAAACACAAATGAAAAGGATACTATGTGACCGTGCTGTCTCAAAGTACAAAGAGTTAATTCAGTCACTATTTGTGTCTATGTCATGTGATTATGTAAAGGACACATTTAGTCCCAGTATAAGTGATGAGTTAGTCGATAGTACCATGCTCGCACTACAAACTACGTTAGATATAGTTGCCCCCCTCAAGTTAAAAACTACTAAGGTTAGATTAACCTCCCCATGGTACAACGCTGACACTCGCTCCATTAAACAAGCAACACGTAAATTAGAGGCAATGGCGTCGATCCAATTCAGAACATTCTCTCAATGCCTGGAAAAATATCTGACTAAAGTATAATCCATCTTTGCGTACAGCCAAAACTAGATATTACTCATCCATAATAGAAGAAAACAAGAATAATCTTAGATTCCTGTTCAGTACTGTAGCCAGACTGACAAACAGACACACCTCCGTGGAACCAGTTATTCCATCCACGCTCCATTCTGATGATTTCCTGCAGTTCTTTAACAATAAAATATCAACTATTAGAGAAAAAATAGACACATTTCTCCCAAATATTAGATCAGAAAAAGCAGTGGTTTCAAACCTAGGCCCTTTAATAAATCCCTCTGTAACACTAAATAATTTCACCACTGTAGACCAAACTGATGTCATATCTATTATCATGTCTTCCAAATCATCACCTGCCTCTTAGATCCAATTACAACAAAACTCTTCAAAGAGATTCTGCCCCTAATTATTAGCACTGTCCAAAATATAATTAACACTTCATTAATTACTGGATATGTGCCGGATATGTAAATTATATTCTATTACAAACCTCTACGCTCCAAATAACAACGATCCATCCTTCTATCACACTGTTTTCTCTCACTTAGCAGACTTATCTGCTAACTCAACAACTATTATCGGTGGCGACTTTAACATAGTTTTAAACCCTTCAGTAGATCGATCTAATCGTCCAATACATGTAAAACAATCACAATCAGTTCAAGTCATACAGGATTATATGAAAGATTTTGGACTAGACGACGTCTGGAGACTCAAAAACACAACAAAGAGGGACTATACGTTTTTTTCTGCGACACAAAACATTTTCAAGAATTGACTTTTTTCTCTTAAATAACTATCGTACATAAAGTTACCACTAAAATCCACCCAATTGTTATCAGCGACCACGCACCAATATCTGTCAGCCTGCAAACAGATTCCATCCCTAAACCTCCTCAGACTTGGCGCCTCAACATTTCTCTACTCAAAGACCCAGAATTTGATCGAGTAATAAGGAATGAGTGGGTGGACTTTCTAAAAAATAATGACTCTCATGACTTATCTCCATCTTTGTTTTGGGAAACTGGGAAGGCTGTAATCAGAGGTAAAATAATATCGTACTCCTCATACAAGAAAAAGAAAGATCTACAAACAGAGAAAGACGTTGAAGAAAAAATTAAACAATTTACAGAGAATTATGCAATAAACCCAAGTGATCAATTATGATCCAAACTACAAAATGCAAAACTAAACCTCGATAATATCCTATCCAAGAAAACATAGTTTTTATTACAACAACTAAGATAGAATGATTTCAAACACAATAATAAATCGGAAAATTTCTGGCGAACCAACTCCAGCGCAATAAAGAAAAATCCTTCATAACAGCAATTCAGGAAAATATACTCAGTCACCTCAGGAAATCAACCAAACCTTCTATAATTATTACCAGAGTTTATACTCAGCAGCAGCTAACCCAAACATGGAAGATATTCCTAATTTTCACAACAATTTAAACATTTCCAAACTAACGTCAAATGACAGAGACATATTAGATGCTCCATTGACTATGAAAGAATTGCAATGTGCATTAGACAGTATGACAGCAGGTAAGGCACCTGGCCCGCATGGTTTCTCTGCTGAATTTCTTAAACATTTTTGGTTAATGTTAGCACCTCTTTTCTTCAGGACATTGACAGAGATAAAAAATAATGGTTATATCAGTCCGCACATGAATACAGCTGCAATTAAATTATTATTGAAACCAGATCTCTGTCACTAATCAACACAGACATCAAAATTATCTCAAAAGCTCTCACCTCCAGGCTGGAGGAAATCATCCCGTCAATAATCCACAGCTATCAAACAGGATTTATAAAAGGCCGACACTCCACCAACAATATCAGAAGACTTCTAAATCTAATCTCCTTGATGCAACGCCACAACAAAAAAGCTATTATTATGTCACTGGACGCAGAAAAAGCCTTTGACAAAGTTAATTGGTCCTTTCTCTTTGCTGTGTTCCACAAATTTGGCTTCGTAGAATCGTTTATCCAGTGGGTATCAACTGTGTACAACTCACCCAAGGCTACAGTCACCACTAATGGGATCACTTCACAAAACTTCAGTCTGCAAAGGGGGACGAGACAAGGATGTCCGCTCTCTCCCTTACTGTTTGCGATCTTTATCGAATAATTAGCAACAGCTGTCCGTCAGAACACACAAAGGTATCTGCACTCTAGAGTCGGCACATAAAATTAACCTATACGCAGATGACATTTTACTTTATCTACAAGAAGCTAAAACTTCAGTAAAGGAAGTATTTAACCTCATCACAACCTTCTCAAGTCTTTCAGACTATTCCATCAACTGGTCAAAATCAATTATTTAACAGAAAACTCGTGGAATCCCGCAGTTCAAAACTCACATTATTCTTTTCCTACTGACAATATCAGATATCTGGCCATAAATATTTCCTCCAAACTCACAGAATTAGTTCACCTGAACTTCACTCCACTTTTGGACAAAGTCTGTGATGATCTGAGGCGTTGGAACAACCTCCCCATCTCCCTTCTGGGACGTATAGCGACAGTCAAAATGAAAATATTCCATTTAAACCCACATCAAAGTGGTTCCAATCGTTAGACTCTGCTATCGGTAAATTCTACTCAAAGAATAAAAAGGCTAAAATCAGTTTGACTACCCTCCAGAAGAATAAATCCAAAGGGGGACTAGAGGCTCCCAACTTCATATATTATTATTTATCCAACTAAATACAATATCTCACCAGATGGATACATCCACATGTAGAATAGAACTCCTGGCTAGAACTAGAACAGTTAGATTGTAACCAGATCAAAATGCTGAATAAAACCATATAAACATGGATTATTTTGTCTAAAAATAGAGTAGTTTTAATAAGAGCTTACTCCAAACAATATAATATATCAATAATAATAATAATAATAATAATAATAATAATAATAATAATAATAATAATAATAATAATAATAATAATAATAATAATCCACTTTAGTAAAAATCAAATATAAAGTTGAACAAATGTGCAAAAATATATGATAAATTCAATTAGAATAAATATAAATATCAAATTTAGTGCAAATTTACTAAACAAAATAACTAATACAAACATTCAAAACACAAACAATTGCAATAAAGTCCAAAAATGTCCATGTGTTATCATCAGGTGGGGGCTGGTTTATCATTAGGTTGGGGGGGCTGGCAGCAGACTGAACTGGTCCATGTGTTTCTGCAAAAAAGCAGTTTTATTTGTGTCAAATAAGTCTGTCATCCTCCTACCTAGGAAAAATGAAGACAATCATGAGACTAAATACATAATAAAATATGGACATTTGGCCAAAATAAATAGATAAATGTACTTCATGTATGTAAAATACTTTTCAGTAGTGTTGAATATTATTACAACTATTCCTAAAAAGTAGGAATAACATTATTTTTCCTTCTCATGAAATGATAGAATGTTAGAATCTTATTTATTTTTGACAGAGAAAGTGAATAAATCCTCAAACAATCATTGATTAATTATAAACTTATCTATTAAGCCCGGTCGGCCCACAGAAAATTGTGTAATTTTTCATTACTTATTAACATATAATAAATCTGGACAATGGAAATTTGTTTCAACTTTTGCTCAAAGTTAAGACCCTAATGTTCATAAAAGTACATATAAAGTGTATTTTAGTGATAAAAGTCACCTTTAAATATGATCTTTAATGTGTGTGTGATGAAACATAAGCTATTTTTAATCGCCGATACGCGCAATTAATTTATGTATATCTTTTTCTGGCGAGTGATAAGGCAGCCATGTTTGTAGGCGTTTGAAAGAGGAGATTCTCCTGAATCCATTGACACTTCACATTCCATGAACTACATTTCCTTCTGGACAGGAAATGCATGCGTAAAAGGTGAAAGGTTGGCAAAGTTGCGCATGTCGGGCGCATGCATGGGACCGGCCTGGGGCACACACGCTGCAGCAGAGCAGAGAGTGCTGCAGTTCAGTCTGCTGGTTATAGTCATATTTACTGACTTTACTCTTAGTTTTAAGTCATTTTAGAGAGTTTTAGTGAGTAACAGTGAGTGACAGTGTATTTTCCTGAATGTTACTGACTGTGGTAAGTTTTGTGAAGCAGCATGTTAGCCGTGCTAGCATGTAAACAACAGCAGAGACACTACAGAGAAGCAGCTGAATGTTCAACATCTGCCTGAGATCTGACTGTGGATATGAACTCAAAACAGGATGAACATCTACCCAGTAAGTTGTTGTATCTTACTGATATCTGTTTTACAAACTAATAGTAATAATAATAATACTGCATTTAATACTATACACATGCAAACACTGTTGACTATAGTAGTATTTTTTCAGTCTCATTTCTCATTTTATTCTTATTTCTACACTTAAAGATGATCTGGTTCCGTACCAACCCAATTGAACCTTCCGCTCTCAGAATGCAGGTTTATTGAAAGTTCCTAGGGTTTCTAAAAGTACAGTAGGAGCTGGAGCCTTTAGTTACCATGGTTACTGTTTTATGGAATCAGCTTCCCTTTAATATTAAAGACGCTGAAACAGTCTCTACATTTAAAATTAAGTTGAAAACATTCCTGTTTGAGAAAGACTATGGTCAGGTTAGTTAAAAATGATGTGACTCATATATCATGTATACATGATGTATGAGTCACAGTTCAGTCTAGGCTGCCCTAGGAGTTAGAATGCTGGGGGAAGTACAGACACTGAGTTCTTTCTTCTCTTTCTCTCCCTCACACCTGTTTCTGTAATTTTTATAACCTATCTTTCATACCAAGTCTGTTCATGACTAGTCACCTGGTGTCCCCTTTCCCCCCTCCCCCCCTGGGGGGAGTGGTGGCTCTCCTGACAGTGCCTGCACGGGAGCCATGGACGACAGGATCTGTAGTATCTCACCTGTACCATGGTTACTGTCTGATGGAGCTAGAGCCTTTAGTTACCATGGTTACTGTCTGATGGAATCATATTCATTTAATATTAAAGAGGTCGACACAGTCTCTACATTTAAAATTAGGTTGAAAACATTTGTTTGATAAAAACTATGGTCAGGTTAGTTAAAAACAGATTGAAGTCACAGTTCAGTCTCAGCTGCATGAGCGTGAGTGAGTGTGCGAGTGTGTGAGCATGTGTGAGCGTGAGTGAGTGTGCGAGTGTGCGAGTGTGTGAGCATGTGTGAGCTTGAGTGAGTGTGCGAATGTGTGAGCGTGAGTGAGTGTGCGAGTGTGTGAGCATGTGTGAGCATGTGTGAGCATGTGTGAGCGTGAGTGAGTGTGCGAGTGTGTGAGCATGTGTGAGCGTGAGTGAGTGTGCGAGTGTGTGAGCATGTGTGAGCGTGAGTGTGTGAGCATGTGTGAGCGTGAGTGAGTGTGCGAGTGTGTGAGCATGTGTGAGCGTAAGTGAGTGTGTGAGCATGTGTGAGCGTAAGTGAGTGTGGGAGTGTGTGAGCATGTGTGCGCGTGAGTGAGTGTGCGAGTGTGTGAGCATGTGTGTGCGTGAGTGAGTGTGCGAGTGTGTGAGCGTGTGTGAGCGTGCGAGTGTGTGAGCATGTGTGAGCGTGAGTGAGTGTGCGAGTGTGTGAGCATGTGTGAGCATGTGTGAGCGTGAGTGAGTGTGCGAGTGTGTGAGCGTGAGTGAGTGTGCGAGTGTGTGAGCGTGTGTGAGCGTGAGTGAGTGTGCGAGTGTGTGAGCGTGTGTGAGCGTGAGTGAGTGTGCGAGTGTGTGAGCATGTGTGAGCGTGAGTGAGTGTGCGAGTGTGTGAGCATGTGTGAGCGTGAGTGAGTGTGCGAGTGTGTGAGCATGTGTTACTTACATTATTGAGAAAACATCTGAAATATTTTTGGTTCAATAAACAAAGTTTAAAAAAAAAAAGAATGTACTGTTATATTTAGTAAAGTGTAGTTTCCTAAATATCGTTTTAAGAGGAACAAGACATTGTGTTATTTCATCCAAACCTTAAATAATAGTTGTATATTTTCCCTCAATAACATTTATAATAATATTAGTCTCCTTCATTCTGAGCCTCTAAACTCCATTAAAAATGCATGGGAAGAAGACTTAAGGGTGACTTTTTCACAATATATCTGGACAGAAATATTGAAGCGAATCCACAAATCTTCCATCTGTGCCAGGCATGCACTCATTCAATGTAAACTGGTACATTGTGTCTATTATACTAAAGCTAGATTAGCTAAAATGTATGATGGTATAAGTGATACTTGTGACAGATGTCAACAAGCCCAATGCAAACCTTGTGCACATGTTTTGGAGCTGTCCATCATTAAGTGGTTATTGGTCAGAGGTCGTTGTCACTTTATCAGAAATAATTGGTGAAAGAGTCAAACCCAATGCAATCACCGCAATATTTGGGATCCCCCCATATTTTGGGAATACATACTCTCTGGTTTTTCTTCCAAAATTTCAGAAAGATGTTCTAGCCTTTACCACTCTACTAGCTAGAAGACCGATTGTTTTGAAGTGGAAATCACCAACACACCTTCACACAACCGTTGGATTAGAGACGTCCTCTATTTTCTTAAACTAGAAAAAATTAGATTAACAATGTCTGGTAGAGGTGGAGGGTTTATGAATATATGGGGGCCTTTTTTTGAGTATGTTGAAAACCCTGTGATCCAAGTTTTTTCGGACTCCATTACTAAATGTGGACTGGTGATGCCAGAGCCGCTGCTAAGGGTTTGGAGGCCCTAAGCATAACTGGTTAGGGAGCCCCCCCCCCCCACCACCTCAAAATACAAACGTTGATATGCCCCTCCCCCCCACACACACACACACATACACATCCACCCACACAACAAACGAAAAGTTATACTGAAGCTGTTACCATTTATTAAATTTCACATTTTAAAACTGAACATTGATAATATTATAAATAAGGCTAATATAATAACAGCAGTGAACAGTAAAGAACAGCAGCACCATTAATGATGTATAAATAAATGTTAACATTTTCTTAAGAGCAGCATTACAATTAAATTAAATGAAAGGCAACTGTAGATTCCAAACAATGATCAATGAACAGGAAACCTGTCAGGGACCTTAAATCTTCTTCTCACAATATCAACCCTGTCGGTGTCTGAAACTTTTGCGGGTCAAAAGGCAGGATCTGTTGGTGGTGGCAGATCTATCTCAGTATCATTTGTTGTATGTTTTGAGGTTATGGTGTGTGTGTCTGTCTGGGAGGATGGTTGCTGTTGCTCAGATTGTTGCTGCTCAGTTTGCTGTCTACTTGTAGATGGTTGATCATCTGACTTATCATCTTGATGGCTTGGTGCTCCTTGCATATTGACCACATTGACCCTGTGGAAAATATTTTAAGTTACCATTAGAATGCTAAACAAAAATACCAAAACATGAAAAAATATCACACGCCTCAGTTTGGCATCTCTGTTTAACTTTAAAACACTTCATTATAATTCTATCTAGTTGCCAGTGTGTTCCATAATGATGGCAAAACGACATGAAATGTAATTTATAAAATGGTAACATATAACACTAGGGAAACATAGACGCTTGCTGTAAAACTACACTTTATGTAAAACAGTGGTGACATTTAGTGAATGACCAAATGTGAAATCATACAACCACAACAAATTCTAAAATTTACCAGCAGGTGTCAACCTTGTCTAAACCTTGGCTGTATGATGACGTTGTCGGGCAGAATATATTTGGACTGAAGTAGTGAACTGACGGATAACTAGGACTTTCACGATTTATAAGACACTCAAAATCTACTGTCAAATATTTTCAAACGTGCCACGTGCTATGTAAATTCTAATTACTTTCTATAATTTAGTGTTTACCTCAATTTGGCAAAGCTAACGCCTGAAGTAAACATAGGTTATAAAACAAGCATCAACACTGAACAATTTAAATCTTTACCAAATACTTACCAGCGAGAGATGCACGGGAATCATCTTTTTGTTTCTTTTTCTTTCGTTTTTCAGCTCCAGACTCATGCTGCCGTTTCATTGTAGAATTGTGGCTAAATATTGTGGTAAATATTGGGCGCTAGCAACATAGACACATGACACAGAACGGTGCAAACTGGACTGTACCATTTCAGGGAGGGTAGGGGGAGGGACTTTGTATTAGGTACAAACATAAAACATAATTTGCTCGAATTGAATGATAGAGTACACCATATTTAAATATAACGCAATTTAGCTACTAATACATAATTCACATTTTTCAAAATGTAAAATATAATATTGTTCATCATGGCATTTTCAGTCAATTTCAATGACAGTGGAGGCCCCTGCAAACTTTTGCGGCCCTATGCGCATTGCGTACTCTGCGTATGGGAAGCGGCGGGCCTGGGTGATGCACCGTCAAATTGTTGTTATAAAATGTGTTTCAATTCACAGTCCATGTTCAACTAAACTAATGGACATTCTGTGTGGTTAACCTTAACTATGAACTAATGGACATTCTGTGTGGTTAACCTTAACTATGAACTAATGGACATTCTGTGTGGTTAACCTTAACTATGAACTAATGGACATTCTGTGTGGTTAACCTTAACTATGAACTAATTGACATTCTGTGTGGTTAACCTTAACTATGAACTAATGGACATTCTGTGTGGTTAACCCTAACTATGAACTAATTGACATTCTGTGTGGTTAACCTTAACTATGAACTAATGGACATTCTGTGTGGTTAACGCTAACTATAAACTACTGGACATTCTGTGTGGTTAACCTTAAATATGAACTAATTGACATTCTGTGCGGTTAACCTTAACTATGAACTAATGGACATTCTGTGTGGTTAACGCTAACTATAAACTAATGGACATTCTGTGTGGTTAACCCTAACTATGAACTAATGGACATTCTGTGTGGTTAACCTTAAATATGAACTAATTGACATTCTGTGTGGTTAACCTTAACTATGAACTAATTGACATTCTGTATGGTTAACCCTAACTATGAACTAATGGACATTCTGTGTGGTTAACTCTTACTATGAACTAATGGACATTCTGTGTGGTTAACCCTAACTATGAAGTAATGGACACTATGAACTAATGGACATTCTGTGTGGTTAACCTTAACTATGAACTAATGGACATTCTGTGTGGTTAACCTTAACTATGAACTAATGGACATTCTGTGTGGTTAACCTTAACTATGAACTAATGGACATTCTGTGTGGTTAACGCTAACTATAAACTAATGGACATTCTGTGTGGTTAACCTTAAATATGAACTAATTGACATTCTGTGTGGTTAACCTTAACTATGAACTAATGGACATTCTGTGTGGTTAACCCTAACTATGAACTAATGGACATTCTGTGTGGTTAACCTTAACTATGAACTAATGGACATTCTGTGTGGTTAACCTTAACTATGAACTAATGGACATTCTGTGTGGTTAACGCTAACTATGAACTAATGGACATTCTGTGTGGTTAACCCTAACTATGAACTAATGGACATTCTGTGTGGTTAACCTTAACTATGAAGTAATGGACATTCTGTGTGGTTAACGCTAACTATGAACTAATGGACATTCTGTGTGGTTAACCCTAACTATGAACTAATTGACATTCTGTGTGGTTAACCTTAACTATGAACTAATGGACATTCTGTGTGGTTAACCCTAACTATGAACTAATGGACATTCTGTGTGGTTAACCTTAACTATGAAGTAATGGACATTCTGTGTGGTTAACCTTAACTATGAACTAATGGACATTCTGTGTGGTTAACTCTTACTATGAACTAATCGACATTCTGTGTGGTTAACCCTAACTATGAACTAATTGACATTCTGTGTGGTTAACCTTAACTATGAACTAATGGACATTCTGTGTGGTTAACGCTAACTATAAACTAATGGACATTCTGTGTGGTTAACCCTAACTATGAACTAATGGACATTCTGTGTGGTTAACCTTAAATATGAACTAATTGACATTCTGTGCGGTTAACCTTAACTATGAACTAATGGACATTCTGTGTGGTTAACGCTAACTATAAACTAATGGACATTCTGTGTGGTTAACCCTAACTATGAACTAATGGACATTCTGTGTGGTTAACCTTAAATATGAACTAATTGACATTCTGTGTGGTTAACCCTAACTATGAACTAATGGACATTCTGTGTGGTTAACTCTTACTATGAACTAATGGACATTCTGTGTGGTTAACCCTAACTATGAAGTAATGGACACTATGAACTAATGGACATTCTGTGTGGTTAACCTTAACTATGAACTAATGGACATTCTGTGTGGTTAACCTTAACTATGAACTAATGGACATTCTGTGTGGTTAACCTTAACTATGAACTAATGGACATTCTGTGTGGTTAACGCTAACTATAAACTAATGGACATTCTGTGTGGTTAACCTTAAATATGAACTAATTGACATTCTGTGTGGTTAACCTTAACTATGAACTAATGGACATTCTGTGTGGTTAACCCTAACTATGAACTAATGGACATTCTGTGTGGTTAACCTTAACTATGAACTAATGGACATTCTGTGTGGTTAACCTTAACTATGAACTAATGGACATTCTGTGTGGTTAACGCTAACTATGAACTAATGGACATTCTGTGTGGTTAACCTTAACTATGAAGTAATGGACATTCTGTGTGGTTAACCTTAACTATGAACTAATGGACATTCTGTGTGGTTAACCTTAACTATAAACTAATGGACATTCTGTGTGGTTAACCCTAACTATGAACTAATTGACATTCTGTGTGGTTAACCTTAACTATGAACTAATGGACATTCTGTGTGGTTAACCCTAACTATGAACTAATGGACATTCTGTGTGGTTAACCTTAACTATGAACTAATGGACATTCTGTGTGGTTAACTCTTACTATGAACTAATCGACATTCTGTGTGGTTAACCCTAACTATGAACTAATGGACATTCTGTGTGGTTAACCTTAACTATGAACTAATGGACATTCTGTGTGGTTAACCTTAACTATGAACTAATGGACATTCTGTGTGGTTAACCTTAACTATGAACTAATGGACATTCTGTGTGGTTAACTCTTACTATGAACTAATGGACATTCTGTGTGGTTAACTCTTACTATGAACTAATGGACATTCTGTGTGGTTAACCTTAACTATAAACTAATGGACATTCTGTGTGGTTAACCCTAACTATGAACTAATGGACATTCTGTGTGGTTAACCTTAACTATGAACTAATGGACATTCTGTGTGGTTAACCTTAACTATGAACTAATGGACATTCTGTGTGGTTAACCTTAACTATGAACTAATGGACATTCTGTGTGGTTAACTCTTACTATGAACTAATGGACATTCTGTGTGGTTAACTCTTACTATGAACTAATGGACATTCTGTGTGGTTAACCCTAACTATGAACTAATTGACATTCTGTGTGGTTAACCTTAACTATGAACTAATTGACATTCTGTGTGGTTAACCTTAACTATGAACTAATGGACATTCTGTGTGGTTAACCTTAACTATGAAGTAATGGACATTCTGTGTGGTTAACCTTAACTATGAACTAATGGACATTCTGTGTGGTTAACCCTAACTATGAACTAATGGACATTCTGTGTGGTTAACCTTAACTATGAACTAATGGACATTCTGTGTGGTTAACCCTAACTATGAACTAATGGACATTCTGTGTGGTTAACCCTAACTATGAACTAATGGACATTCTGTGTGGTTAACCCTAACTATGAAGTAATGGACACTATGAACTAATGGACATTCTGTGTGGTTAACCTTAACTATGAACTAATGGACATTCTGTGTGGTTAACCTTAACTATGAACTAATGGACATTCTGTGTGGTTAACCTTAACTATGAACTAATGGACATTCTGTGTGGTTAACCTTAACTATGAACTAATGGACATTCTGTGTGGTTAACGCTAACTATAAACTAATGGACATTCTGTGTGGTTAACCCTAACTATGAACTAATTGACATTCTGTATGGTTAACCTTAACTATGAACTAATGGACATTCTGTGTAGTTAACCTTAACTATGAACTAATGGACATTCTGTGTGGTTAACCTTAACTATGAACTAATTGACATTCTGTGTGGTTAACCTTAACTATGAACTAATGGACATTCTGTGTGGTTAACCCTAACTATGAACTAATTGACATTCTGTGTGGTTAACCTTAACTATGAACTAATGGACATTCTGTGTGGTTAACCTTAACTATGAACTAATGGACATTCTGTGTGGTTAACCTTAACTATGAACTAATGGACATTCTGTGTGGTTAACCTTAACTATGAACTAATGGACATTCTGTGTGGTTAACCTTAACTATGAAGTAATGGACATTCTGTGTGGTTAACCTTAACTATGAACTAATGGACATTCTGTGTGGTTAACCTTAACTATAAACTAATGGACATTCTGTGTGGTTAACCTTAACTATGAACTAATGGACATTCTGTGTGGTTAACCTTGTCAAGATGGGTAGAGGTCAAAGGCCTAGGCCTGGCGTTTATAGCACATAAAAATGGGTTACTTAAAGTAAAATCATGTACTATTAAAATGTGTGATCAATAAATAAGACAGTAGGAATAAAGGAACCTATATATTAGAGGGTTAAAAGGTTAACAGAATTAACAGAATGATTAAAAGTGTGATTAACTAAAAAGTATCATAAACTGTGTGACAATACATACCTGTATCCATTGTGATGATGTGGTAAATGGAACAAGTGGTGATTTTAAACATGATTCCTTTTAAATGTGTTTTGTATAATCAATGTGAATGATAAGGTTGAAAGAATGTTGATCAATTGTGATTACAAAGTATAAGTGTTAAACAGAGGACAGGGACAGGATGAGACATGTTCTGAAGAAGAGGAACAAGTTGAGACATGTCTCTCAAAAACGGGAAAACGTTGAAAGACCCTATTGTGTAAAAGGGTAACTAGTTGAAAGACCCTATTGTGTAAAAGGGTACGATAAGGACAAAAACACCAGATGGTCAGCATGATTCATAAAAAGGGGAATTACAAATAGCAGATAAAGTTGAAAACAACTCCTAATAAGGATAAGGAACTGGTTAAAACCAGTAAATAGGGGAATTTTTACAGGAAACATCTGGACCATGACCTAAGTAATGTGCGTCATGGGACAAGGGTGTAACCACATTACATGCCAATTGGTTTTTGAACAAAACTGTACAGCAGTTACAGATAGGGAGAGAAGTCTACCGGACTCTGGTCAGACCACATCACGTCTGGCTCAGGGAGGATTTTCAACTTCTAAAAACTATGCTTTTTAACAACCCAAAGAGAAGCATAGTAGATTCGGTCAGAAAGTTGTTAACCTTACTTCTCCGAAAGATGCTGACGGCTGTCCATCTGTGTGACTTTAGTCTTAGACATGCGGTGGTCTAAAGGAGGACAAAGATCCACATCGATCGACAACAAAAATCCAAAGTCTTTTTAAAGACTTTTAACATCTTTAAGAAGAACCATCATCAACCAAGGGACGCTTTGCAGCTGATCCACTGCTCGCTCAAGATTACTGCAGGTTTTTCCTGCTTTGGGTTTAACGGAGAAAAGAGAGAAAGACTTTTTCTCATTTTTACTCTTTTCCCGGTTCCAGCATCTAAAGACTGAAATAACAGTCCTGATCAGACTGTTAAGGAAGTCTTCCTAAATTTGATTTTTGATTTTTAACCTTTTTAATTATTTTGCTAATTCAGATTTGGACATTGAACTTCTTGTTATTTCTAATTTTTGGAATTTGGACTTTAAACCTCTTTGGTAAACTTTCACCCTTTTTGAAGTGATTTACCCATTGGACTACAAATTATTCCCTACTCCAAAAGACTATAAGCAAAGCAATGATATGGGGCATTTGAACCAGAATCCAAAGGACTGGACCATGGGGCAACTACAAGAGTGGTAACGTGTTAACCAACCAAAGAATTATGAACAGGATAGGGAAAGATTCAGGTTGAGATTATGTTATGAGTTTTAAGTTTTAATCAATGAAACATTACCAGATTGTTAATGATTTATATACCTGCTATGCTTTGCTAAAAATGCTTCAATAAATTCACAAAAAGTAAATTCTTTTCTCTTTTGAGTCATTCACCTTGGGTTATAGCATGTTAATGAATGTAAAATGTTAGGTTTATGTGTGCATACCATCTAAGGTTCTAAAGACATCTTAGCCATAGTTCCACTTAACAAACTCCCTGTACCCCTAGGGCTTAGACAGATTATCCTAGCCTTAAAACTTTATTCCGTCACGTACCAAGTGCACGAACCATAGAGACAGCTACTATAACCAATTAGGCTGTTATTACTACTGCACCTAGCGGGTCTTTCCGGGTGGTATTAATAACAGAGTTAGCGGGGTAAAGATTGGGATTAACAGTAGTTAGAAGACGGACGAGTGTCTCGCATCAACTCCAGCTAAGTAGAATCCCCACAGGTTAAGGCTAGTAGGGTAAGACCCCGGTCCACCATAGGGGATCAGACCCCAGTTAGACGGAGTGCTGGAATAAATCCGAGGTTCAACACGTGGCGCCCAACGTGGGGCTCGATTGGGACATCTTTTTGGTGAAAAAGAGACGATCCTGCGCCCCGAGAGAGAGAAAAGCCGGTAGTCAGGAGACTACTGGTCGTGTGTGATCCACGAGGGTTCTCTGGGAGTGACCTGGCCGATGGAGCAGCAGACCTGACATCGCCCAAGCCCAGCAGAACGGGGGCAGTTCCAGGGGAACATAACTACCCCCATCCGCGTGCCGGACTCTGTGAAGCAAGACAGAGGAGGGCGCGGTAGCAGCAATCGCTGGGTTCCAAGGAGAAGCAGCCGATTCTGCGGAGAGACCCAACCAGCTGAAGTCCCTCCTCTCTTGCCCCGAAGCGCTAAGGGGGTTAGGAGCGGTGCAGCCCGACAACAGACAACCGACACCGAGAGAGAGGGGAGTCCCCAATCCCCAACCACAGATCATCGACCAGATGGAGGACGACCAGATGAAGGAGCTGGACCTGCCGCCGCCAATGGACCCCCATCCCCCGGAGGCAGAAGAAGGACAGCGGAAGGATGAGGTACCTCCCCTAGAGCCACCACCATCGGGACCGCCGTCGGATCCACCTGCGGGACCAGAACCGGCAACGGAGGACGGGGTGAAGGCGCAGACGGGATCCGGTACAGAGCCAGAAGGAGGTGCCAGCGCAGCCCAGGAGAAGGATGAGGAAACCGACGACGCAGTCGCCGGGGTGTACATCCACATCATCCCTTGGGGCCAAGGATGGCGTTGCTGGGACCGAACCATTCAGGAACATGTACTTGACAGAACGGATTATGTCAACGAGGAGGACTGTGGAAAGCAGATTCGTAAAGACATTGTTAAGCATGGAGAATACATGGCCCCTAAGACTGTACAGAATATTGCTGTGAAAATAGTAGAATCACCAGAAGTAACCAACACCAAGGCTGGTGTTAAAAAATGGATCGAGTGGGCCATCGGGATACTGCTTCCAGGGACTGGCCCACCACAAAGGGTAGCCTCACTGATAAGCCCCCAAAGAAAAATGGACAAAATAATAAAGATGTTGGCCCGAGAGGCAGGACTGTCAAGTGTACTGATCTGGACGAAGGAAACAGCCGCCAACAGATACAAAGAACACCAGTCCCTGTTGAAGAAACTGGCTGAATACCGGGAGCATGCAATAGAACTAACCAGCGATGTAAAAAGCGTGATCAGTATGACGATGGTCCCGGACGAAGATGACCTGGACGAAGACTCGGATGCTCTCGAAGACGGGCAATGGTGCCATGAGAGAGAGCACATAAAGTTCCCCATCGTAGGCGAGAAGACTCCAGCCGTCGCCAGACACCTGCTCCACAGCTACCACCAGGGGGAAGGAATGTTCCAGGAACCCGGCCTAGACTTCGGAGAATTAGGTACGAGTGAAGGGGTGATTCCGATGGGAAAAGACTGGCAAAACCAAGACCACCTGCCCCGCCTGAAACCCCTGAGCAAAAGAATACCCCAGATCAAGAGTCAATCTGGGCTGCACCTGTATAACTACGTGGGAGAGCCATGGGAGCTAGACGGCCATGGACTAATTATCATTGTAGGAGAAGACTATAAGCCGAGGGACAAGAAATTTGAAAGGCGTCTAAGAACAGAAGCAGGAGAAAAATATGAAGAAGAGAGAGAGGACGCTAGAATCCAGGAAGAGGACGAAATCTCAACCCTGCCTATGAGACTGACCAGTGGGGGAGACACAGGATACTATGGGATCATCCATGTCCCCCTGGAGCCGTACACCACAAGTCCGCTAAAAGCATACAAGGCCAGAGTGATAGAGGTCCTGGGACAAGCCCTCCAGTTTGCTGGTGAACATCAGTTCAAAAGAGTGGTACTGCCAGTCATGGGGCTGCAATCAGAGACTTTCTCCGGCGTGCAGGCTGAAGATGTGGCATTAAGGGCAGGATACATTAGCGTCGTGAGGGGCATGCTATGGTCCAATGTGAATGAAATAGTGGTAGTCACATCCAGGAAACAGAGACGAGAAATGCGAGTCCGAATCGCAAGGTCAGCGGTGGGCTACTATAGTGAAGAAGAGCAGCCACCAGAACCAGAGGAAAGACCGAGTCCCACTAGGGCTCTCTCAAAACCCCCAAGAGAAAGAAAGACTTCGACCCCCAGATCCAACAAGGGGGAAGAGAGACCAACAACGCGGGATGAAGAGACCATTAGGCACATGGATCCACCTGGTACCTCAGAACCTCAAGTTTCAACCATCCTCCCAGTGAACACCACCAGAGCCATCTACAACACACCCAGACCAACGAACGTCCCAATCCCGGAGATGGATTCAGAAGACGATTCAGCATTCCGGGACTGCACAATGTCCCAACTGGCCCCGAGCCACCAGAGAGCCTCTCCAGCAAGACCCAGCACTTCAGCGGGACCGACACGTCCGGCAGTGGCATCACAGACCAGAGAAGTAGCTTCCCAAAGTCCGCACCACTCCAGGGTCAACTCGGAGACCCGAACGAATCCACCACCTCCAGCACAGACGGAAGGAACCTCGGATGAGGACCAGGGAGAAGAGTCAGAGTTCGAGACATACACGTCGGCAGCAATGGAGAACCTTACCAGCGCTAAGGAGGTGAGGTTTGGGAAGCGAAAAGGGGCGAAAAAGAAGATACCCATACTCGACATATACAAGGCATCAGAGAGGCTGGCAAGAGACCCCACATTTGGCTACATCGAGACCAGAGATGGGAGAAGAGCCTATATTCCTGAAGCCCATCAGACAGACCACGAGATCCCGCAAGTCTGGAGAAACCGACTGGACGAGACATGGGTACTGTCGGTGGCAGCAACGGGAAAGGAGTGGGCCAACTTGATGATGGCTCCCTCCTTCCCGACACTAAGAGACTGTACGGAGCTAACTGAACCGTTCAGATCAGGGTTCCTGGCAATAGGGTATGATGTGATGCTCCGCAGAATGAAAGCAGCAGCCAGGAAGCAAGCGCAAAAGACTAGGGAGCAAGAAAGACGAACAGCCTCATGCAGCGATGATGAACACCCTCTGCAGGGGAACTACGAAGACCTGGGTGCCCGTCCAGCCAGCCAACAATCAGCCAACTACGGACCAACAAGACCCTACCAGAGGAGCTACGGTGAACAATCAATGTCTACAGTAGGTCCCTGCATCGAAGAGATGAAAAAACTCAAGATGATGGTTCCGACAAAAGAACCGGGGCAAGTGCTCCAAGAGTACTTGAGGCAAACCTGGCCACTGGTAAAAGCCAACACCATGAATGAAGAAGCAAAGCGACTGTGGCTGTCCGGAGTCACTCAAGAACCGTTAGGACTAGACAGTACTGCAGAGGAGCACTACAAGCGGTTGGTCCTGGAGGAAGTAGATGATGAAGACACCCAGATCCAGAGGGCCCGACTCAAGCTGAATGGAGGCCAGACGCTCACACAAGTCTGGTACAATCTCAGCAGGAACGTGCCAGCTGAAAGAAGGGTGAAGGTGGTCCAGGGACTCACAAAAGGGCTAAAGAACGAGGTGGATTTCCGCCTGCTGACCCCTTCCTCCACCTCAGATGAACAAATCGCCGAGGTCGTGAAAAGATGGGACCTCAGGAGAAAGTATGAAGAGGATCGACGCACTGAGTCTAACCAGCAAGGGTTCCGGAGATCGGCGGATCAAGCAACCCCAAGACCACCTCAAATGCAGCAGAACCGAGGCCCCAGACCAGGTCAGCAGTACCAGCAGCAGAGACCAAGTGAGAGACCATCCGGAGATCACCCTCCAAAGCAGGAAAGGCAGCCAGGGCCATCGCGAGGAAAACCTCCGGCGGATAGACCCCAGTTCATTCCCCGTGAAGAGTACCAGAAGTTGACACCAGAACAGAAAAGAGCCCTCCAAGAGGCCCGCAAAGTCGGGGCCAGCGGAGGGCAGCAACAGTAATGGAAGATGGTAGGCGGGTCATTATGGAGTATGGCTACCCGGTGGGAGACGAGATCTACTCCGACGTGGACGGAGTGCCCTACCTGGTAGACACAGGAGCACAGGTGTCTATGACCCGCAAATACCTGACACCAAAAGGACACCTGAAAGTATTGTTAGCCGATGGAACTGTTACCAGTATCCCTTACGGGATCTGGAAAGACGTTATCTGGGCATTAGGGAAGTATGATCTCCTTTCCCTATATGACCTGAGAATTCTAAATGATAAGACTTTTCGCCCAAAAAAGATCAAGAAGCGTTTGAAAACTTTGAGTGCAAAACTGATCCAGCTGCCCCGAAACACAACTGGACCAGCTACAGAGACCTGGTACAAACCAGTCGACATCCCTGAGGTGACAGAACAAAAAATCGCAGATTCCGACCTGTCTGAATCAGGAAAAGTAAGACTGAAAGACATTATTTCCAGTGCCAAAGTGGCCCGATTCAAGAATGACTGTGGGGACCTGGGGGAGAAATACATCCACACTATTGAAGGTGGAGTGCACCCCCCAGTCCGCCAGTATCCCCTTAACCCAGGAGCGGTGAAAGAAATGGACATGATAGTAAAAGAATTAAGCTCCCTGGGTGTTATCAGAAAAGAGTTTAATTCTATCACCAACAGCCCAATCCAAGCAGTCAAGAAACCAGAATCAGCAGGAGGAGGATGGAGACCAGTAATCAACTTCAAAGCACTGAATCGGAGGACCATAGCCAACAGAGCAAGCCTGATCAACCCACAAGGAACCCTAAAGACTTTAAAACTAAAGACCTACAAATCCTGCATTGACTTAGCGAACGGGTTTTTCTCCCTAAGACTGTCAAAGGCATCACAAGCAAAGACCGCTTTCACCCACAAAGGACAAGCCTACGTGTGGACAAGGCTGCCCCAGGGATACAAGAACTCGCCTAATGTGTTCCAGTCAGCGGTAATGGACATTTTGGAAGGCCTGGACGCTACAGTATACATCGACGACGTGTTCCTCGCTGATGATACTGAGGAAGAACATCTAACCAAACTACAGAAGGTCGTAGAGAGACTTCAAGCCGCAGGACTGAAGCTGAACCTGAAGAAATGCCAGTTCGGGAGACACCAGGTGAACTACTTGGGGTTCCAGATCTCTGACGACCTAGGATTGTCTGAGGACTACAGAAGAAAAATCGAAGAGGTAGAGCCGCCAAGCTCCCTAAATGAACTGCAGAAAATACTAGGACTTTTCAACTATGTCAGAGACCATGTTCCCAGTTACCAAAAGTATGCCAGACCCCTGTTTGTGAAACTTCGAAAAACAGACAATTCACAAGATGCAGAATGGACCTGGGATGCTACCGACCAACAGCACCTAGAGGAGCTGAGGAAAGCCATCCAAGGAGCATCCAGGCTCGAGCCAAGGAGCCACACAGCAAAATTAGTGGCTGAAATCACTTGTGAAGATAACAACACCATGGTCAAAGTGAGTAACGAGGGTGGTGGACTAGTGGCTCTGTGGAGCTACACTCTAACCCCGACAGAAACCAAGTTTCCTGCAGAGGAGAAAGAGTTGGCAGTACTAGCCAGGTACTGGGGTGCCCTGAAAGATCTAGCCCAAGGACAAGAGATCAGAGTCATCACACAGAGCCAAGTTCATCGATTCCTACGAAAGGCGACCCTTGAAAGCACCAAAGCGACCAACGCCAGATGGGGCCGTTGGGAAGACATTCTACTGGATCCAGACCTAGAGATTGGACCAGAAAGACCCGGACAATCGAAGGCCAATCCGGCACCAGACAAAAGCAACGAACCTATAGAGTGGACACTCTATACCGACGGCTCGAGGAAGGGACCCGACCAGACAGCATACTGGGGATTCATCCTGAAGCAAGGGGACAAAGAACGCGGCCGACACAAGGGGCAAGCAGCAGGAAGTGCCCAGGCAGGCGAAGTAACCGCCGTGCTGGAAGGACTGCTTGAACTTGAACGACGAAAGATTAAAAGAGCTAAGCTCGTTTCAGACAGCCAATACTGTGTACAGGCCCTGCAGGAAGACCTAGCCATATGGGAAGAAAATGGCTTTGAAACGGCTAAAGGAAAAAAGGTGATGCATGATGAACTGTGGAAGAAGATAGCAGAACTTAAAATGAACATTGACCTTGTGGTAGTGCACCAGAGAGCGCACCGCAGAGAAGGTCCTCACTGGCAAGGAAACGAAGAAGTGGATCGTTTCGTCCAGATGAGAAAGGTTGTCTTTGTCGGTAAAGAAAAATGGGAGACTACACCAAAGGGAAAAGTCGTCCCGAGAGACTGCATGGAGGGGGTGACGATGGCCGTGCACGAGGCACTGGGCCATGCCGGAGCTGACCCTACGCGCAGGGAACTGGAAGCTCAGCAGCTCTGGATTCCGGGGAGTGAGGTCCGCCGGGTGCTAAAAAACTGTGAGTTGTGCTGTCGATACAACGCAGGAAGAAGAGGACAGAGGAGCGGCGGACTCACCATCAAAAGCACCGTGCCATGGGGATCGATCTGCATGGATGTGGCCGGACCCATGGGTGTGACCGGGACTAAAGGGGAAAGGTACCTGCTGGTGCTTGTGGACTCTATGTCGGGCTTTGTAGCCACCAAAGCAGCAAGACATGCTAATGGAAACAGTATAGTTAGCATGCTAGAGACAACATGTGCCTGCTTGGGAGTGCCAAAGGAGCTTCGAACGGACAATGGGACACATTTCAAGAATGCAGTAGTTGACCGATGGTGCCGAGAGAAGGGGATAATAAGAATTTATTCACCCCCCTACACACCACAAGCCAACGGGGTTGCAGAAAGGACCATTGGACTAGTAAAAAGCTGGATTGGTAAAAATGCCAATAGCAAAGAGTGGAGCGCTAAAACCTGCGAACTGGCCGAAGCCCTGAACGATCGACGCAGAAAGGGGAGGCCCTCCCCTTCAGAGGAGTTGAACCAACGCCCCTTCAGGTCAGAAGAAACTGGGAGGGACCAAAAGTCGGATGGACCAGAGTCTGACCTGAACAGCAAGTTCAGTGTTGGTCAACGAGTTTGGCTCAAGGCACAGATCCACCCAGCTGGAGCAGCAGTGAAAGCCAAGTATGATAAAGCCGACATAGTAGTCAAGATTCTAGACAGAAATACAGTACAACTGAAGAAGTCCGGAATCCAAGGCATAGAGCAGCTGAAACCAGTTTCTGGCTAAAGGATGTTGGGAACCAAATCAAAGGCCAAAAGCACACAAAGCCTACCACCCTATGTCAGATTGGCCAATGTCAAAGGGGTGGTTATCATTAGTAGACATGCAAGAGGAGTTGAATTAGGGAGAGCTTTAGACATTTTACGGCATGCCAAACACTCAATGCTGTTACCACAAGAACGAATACAGTGGTGCACTGGAGGAAATAGATGTGCACTATGTGATTCACCCACTGAATTAACAGTGATATGGAAGGGCAGTGGAAGAGAGAAACCAGCCCAAATTGAAGAAGGACTGAGAGAACTCAGAAAACTAGATCCAAAACCAGTGAAGGTGTTGGATGCACACGTATGTGGAAACTGCCGAATGACGCTGCTGCCAAGGATCAAAGTCATCACGCTATGGACGGCATGTCCAGAGGGAGAAAGAGGAGAAGGATGCCTATGCCAGTGGGATGGAGAAAAGATACTGCAGTGCAGCCAATGCACCGCCAGGCAACGTGGAGGACGTCGGTTTCAAGCAGCAGAGGCAGAAGGATGGCAAGTAAGACGATTCCTGGACTCCCTCGAATCACTGCGGCCTCTGCTAGAATCGCCACCAGGAGTAAGCTGCCAACCCACAATCCAGAAGACCAGGTGGAAGGAAGCCATATACAACGCCTGGTCTCCTGTCTGGGGAGAGCTGATGGACAGAACCGGGTTCGAAGCTGAGACGGTGTTCACGGCGTTCTGGGTCCTCGAAAAAGGGCACCAGATCTTATCCCCAAAGGATGCTTCAGAAGAAGGGGCATCAGAGGGATGGTCGGAGCACAGTCCCACTGAGCCACAGTGGAAGCTGACTACCTGGGACCACCTCATAGAAAGTGTCTATGAAGATTGTAACATTGCAGTCCAAGACGCCGGGGAAGTTCCCAGGGAAGAAGGCCTCAGCCGAACCGGGTTGCGATGCTGGACGACAGCTCTGGACCAGTACCGAGATGCAGAGGCTAAAACCAGAAAGAAGACCCAAAGATTTCGAATCTCGCCTGGCGAAGCCTGGGAAGTAGGGAGAAGCAGAAACCTATCAGACCTGGTTGGTGAGGCAGCAAAGTTAACCACGCCCCCTTACCCCAACCAAACTATCGTTGTTGACCTGACGGTGTATGCAGTTGTCGTGAGATACAAGGGTGTATACTCAGTGGGAGCAGACATACAGGCAGCACCGGAGGAAGAAAGGAAGAGCTTTTGGAAAAGAATAAGCGACATAACGTCAGGGGCAAAACCTAACCCCAAGAAGAAGAAGCAGTGAGTAAAAGAGACTTACTAAAAGAAGAACTGTATATACTGTAAATAGAGATGGAGGTGATGGAATTAAGAAGACAATGCTCAGAAGAATTAAACATGTCCCTGGCGGAAAAGTTTATCATCCCGGATTTGGAACCCCTGAGAACATTGACCAGGAAGCAAAGAAAACGGGAACAGAGGAAGTGGGAAAAACTAATAAGTAAGACATACTTCTCTTGGGACGAATGGGTGGAAGAAGCGGTAGAGGACCAGCTTCTCCCTAAGTACGGAATTCGAGATCCCGAAATGAGCATCCTGAAAATGACACCCATCTTCGGATACTCAATTAACGTACAAGGAGTAGAACTCACAGTGCGAACCCTACCAGTTGGTGGGATCAACGTTTACACAGAAGAAGAAATGCAGTGGGACACATATACCCCCTATGTGGAAATTAGGGTAGGAAATTGTACCATCTGGACCACCTCCCCCCGGACAACGAGGATCCTGGAAGGAAGAATGGGGGGCACGGTTCTCTACTATAGTTGGTCATACAAAGCAATGCACAGGGGTACAGAAGGTTTGCCCGATTATCAAAACGAGGCAGTGTGCTGGAAGAGCCCTTGGGAGACCGTCCAGAGACACTTGAAAATGCTCCTGATCACCAATGAGGATAACCACCGGAGTGTGAGGGTCACAAACCCAGCCCTCTTGAGGGAGATGTACATTGACTATCGAGCGGCAAAGAAGGAACAACGACGCCGAATCCAATTCCTGAAAGAATTATACCCAAAAGACCTGAGAGGGCAACTAGGGGTGGATGGAGTATAAGGAGGAGGAGACTGTAAATAGACTATGTATATAGAGACTGAGCAAAAAAGAACTGAACATTAGCCATGGCTATCCCGCAGCGGAGGCTGAGGGGATGCCTCATCATGAAGATCATTGGTGGACTTTTAGGAATAGGCCTAGTAGCCACGTTCAGCTACTGGAGCCAGAAGGGTTTATTTGAAGAAACCCACCAAAAGATATTTTTTATCACCACCCAACATTTTGTTGATGAATGTCTGGTTGTTGATAAAGAATACATTGTTTTAAACAACATCACCCACCACCTAGCCAATGAAGAAAAAACGGCTGGGGCAACTAAAGTTGAAGGAATACCGGACCTCCTAAACTCAATCCGGACCGAAGGGGGATCCTTCATCGAAGCAGTGAAACTACGAGGAGATGACCTGGTGCTACACCACATAGTACCAAGAAAACAAGAGCGGAGAGAACTCCAAGTAAATTGGATACAAGTAGAAGGACAAGACCCGCAGTGGTATTTTTCCCAGTTATGCATTATTAAGAAGAACCTCTCCATCTGGGTAGAAAATGTAGTGCGACCAGCCTCATCACAGTCGCACTACTGCCAGAGGTTACTCCGAAAGACTGATACTTTCTGGGGAAAGTTAAACCTCACCTGCAACCTCCCAATACCTACGACCCCGTCTTCCCCAGAGGAAGGCGAACAGAACCCAGGGGACGAGGACCCGCTATCGCCAGAGGAGCAGCGCTCTCTACCAGTTGCCGACCCACCGCCAGCCGTGGAGCAACGCACCCTACCAGACCAGCTGCAGGGCTTATCGACAGTGGCAGAAAACCGCGTCAAGACCTGCGTAAATACCAAAGCTAGGCAGTTGGACCCATGTCTATGGAACCTGGGCCCCATCTCCTGCGACGGGGAACACCACATACCCGTCAGCATGGTGGACGAGTGGACACCCGGCCACCAGATGATCCCATATGACTCGGGTGTTGTCTACATTGATGACTGGCTAAATGAGTCCCTGCCATGGGTATGGAAGAAGAAAGTAACCCACTTCAGACTAGTAGGGGTTAGCGAGACCCGTCCAACCGGCTGGTTGGCGGGCCCCTATCACGAAAAGATGTACATTCAGAGACTGCCTACACCAGAAGATTTATGGTCTGTCCCTAAAGAGGACTTCGCTAAAATAGACCAGTGTGCGGTGCAAAAAATTTATAAAGGACTGCACAACAAAGACTATGAGTTTGAACCGACCAAATCCTACGGTTGGGCCTCACCAAGATGCGACATTTGGCAGGTGGATGCCTGGAGCTCCGGCGGCTGGGTCTACAACTGTACCAAGCACCTGCAGATGGGAACCCTTAAAGGGGCACTGGAACAATGGCCACTGGTATGGACTGAACCTGACACCTCACGTCCCTGGTGGGGGTTGCAGGAGGCAGAGTTAAAGGCCTGGGTGCTACCATGCCTATCACTAACTAAGAACTACTGGGTTAAATACCAATACGTGGCAACTGTCTACTCAGCGGCTGATGGAATAGCCGACTGGAATGCATTCATGGGGATTCGCCCCAGTGTAATGCTATCACCACGTCCATGGAAGATGAAATGTGACAAAAGCAACAAAACCTGCCGCGTAGAGTTAGCAAAACAACCATGCAGCCAGCTCCCCAAATGGAGAGACGCCTGCACCACATGGTACCGGGGTGCTCCGGACTCCTTCACACAGGGAGCAAATTGGACTCTGAGTGACCTTCAGCTTGCAGAAAATGTAACCCAGATAAAGCTGAAACATAAGAGATGGATCCGGCTATCACCTAAATGGCGGCAGAGCTGTGAAGGTGCCCTGAGAGGTATCATGGTGACCCGACATAACCCAAGAGGAAGCATAGTCCCACCAGTCAACCAGGCAGAAATGACAAGAATGGAAGGACATGCCTTCAGACGAAGCCTATGTGAGGGAAAAGAAATAGAGGGCTTTGAATGGATTGGACCTAACAAAATGTACAACAAAGGCACCTGCGTGGAGCCTCATGAACACTGGCAACAATGCAATGGCAAGGACTGTACAATTGCAGAATTGTATGGTAAAGCCATAGTTGATGGTGTTATGACAATCCCTAAAGAAGTCATCCGAGAGGCTGAACCGGTAGCTGAATCCCTGGTTGAGGAAGTAATCTGGATGCTGAAAAAGCTAACACCGTACCTCCTGGTGGGCCTGGGGGTTTTTGTCATTCTACTGGTTTTACCAGGGCTACTAAGACTGTTGGTAGAGAGTCTGCGTGGGCAGGAGATCAGAGGAGGACCGCTCGTCCGAGCTGAGAACATAGAACTCCACCCCCGCAACAGGGAACCAGGCCCCACCCATGGGGTTACCTGGTACTAATACAAAGCCTAACACTCCTGATCTCCAGAGAAGACAACGAGCTGGCTGGTGACTGAAGAGACACCATCACCCCAAGAAATTATGAACAATCTAACCCAGAATGTGAGTTCTCCCGGTGCCGGGGAAGCTCCCAGCCTTGGACTAACAGAATTTGTGGTTCTAGAACTAATCTGGGTCCTATACTGCTGTACCGGCTGCTGGGAAATCAACCAGGGTCTACGGGTCCTGAGTTTCTTCGAAGGCATCATCCATGTAGCCATCGAGGTCCTATGGAAAGGCCAGCTTGTCATCACCACCTCCTGGTTCGCCACCTTTTGGTTGGGAAGATTGAGGATCAGCAGCAGCCCCCTAGGAATAGCAAGGCTCGTCATCTTCCTAAGCTGGCTGCTAACAGATGCCGCAGCCATCTGGATTGAGCCAGTATACTGGTGGAATGTGCTGATGGAATGCCTAGTGATGATAGGATTGGTTTCATACCAATTCACCCAAATCACAGAAGAACGAAGGAAAGGAAAAGCTGGATGGAAGACAAAGATGGCATGGCTGTGTGTTTGGGGACCCGGCTGGGTCACCCTCAACGGACTGTGTCTTATGGGGTCCACATCCAGTGTGCCTCTGATCATCTGGTACGTCTTCTACGGACTTCTCTTCCCAGTGAAGCCAAAGAAAGGAGTTAATCATCGGAGAGCAGCAGCCCGGCCTGGCCAAGCTTATCAATCAGAACTCTACCACCAATATGAAGAAATGCGGCACTACCCAGCATGAAGCAACACAGGCCAGCTCAAGTCTTCAACAGAGATAAGGAAAAATCGCTATGCTAACACAAGCAAATATACTTAAATTAATCACAAAATAAGTTTTTATTACAATGAACCGTTAATAATGAAATTTTTAATCATAATGATGATAAAAAATCGAGGCAGGGCTAGTGGGGAAATGAGGAAGGAAGTGGCCAACACCCTAGCACTAGGGGGCGTAGCCAAAGGCGGAGCCAAGGGCGCCTTAAAACCTGAAGCCAGGCTAGGGTGCGGTCATTCAGCTCGTGACTTCGAAGGGGTACAGACAAAATGGCTCAAGGTCTTGCGCGTTGGGGCAATGTAAGTACAGACCTTAACTCTACTAGTAACGGGACCAGAGATAATGGGGATACTGTTAATGAAATGACAGTTCTTAACCTCTGGATCCTTGATGCAATTTGGCTTCTGTACTGCTGTCATGGGGAATGGACACTGCAACAACCACTAAGAATTATGGCTGTGATTTTGGGAACAGTAAAGTGCATTGTTACTCACGTTTGGCAAAAGGACATGGGGGTTACCCTGTCCTGGTTTGCAACATACCTATTAGGAAGAATGAAATTCACTAAACAATTGGTTGACCAGATTGCTACTGTAGCCCTGGTGGTTTGGATGATTACCGACACCGTAGCAATCTTCTTCACAGCAGCCAAGTGGATAGACCTCGCTTTAGAGGCTTTGGCTGTAACAGCAATGTTAACCTACCACCTCACCCTGGCTATGGCACTACAACCAAGAGGTAGAGCGATTTGGCTACGAAAAGTTTGTGCTGTGGTAGGATGGGGAATTGGCTGGGGTATATTGTCAATCATACATTGGTCAATAAATGAATGCACTGTCCTGATTATGGCCTGGTTCATGTGGTATGGCGCAGTTTTTCCCGTTAAAGGGGAAGCTGAGGAAGGGCGATCCCCCCCACCTCAGCCACACTCCCCGTTTCCCAACCGCTTCACGGAGAAAAGATTCAATTTTCCTTGAGCCAAGTACAAAAGTCGCCCCGCAACTAGCTTCTGCGTATAAAAATCAAACAAAAAAGTAACATGTTATTATTGATTATGTCTTAATAGGGAAGCCTACACTGTTGCAAGTGCAAAGTAACCTTTACCACTGTAAAATGGCTGTGGGATACAGATAATGGACTGCAGTGCGCTGCCTGTTTTTGCCGAGACCACTGTGGTTGGGCAGTACGAGGCATGATCTTTAGTGATGACCACATCGGGCAGTTCCCCTTAGTGCCACCCCAGGTCATTAGTACCATTGAATGGATGGGCCGTGTGTCCTGGTGTTCCTGCAACCCTGCTGAAGTACTGAGACACACCCGCAGTCTCTGGGGGGTGAACTACGCTCCAGTGTACACCAAGAGATGGGAGTTCGGGAGTGGAGGATCCGTCTACACTACCCACGCCGTCGATGGACGCTGGGTGTGGGTAGGAGAGTACATCCCGGGGCTCGAGGAAGCCATGACCAGAGGACCACCAGCATCAGACACAGCGACGCAGTCAACGCCAGCGTCATCAACTCCGGCCCAACCTGACCTGACTCCAGTGCATCCTGAATTCTTCACCATATCAGTAGTGGGAACCCCAGATGTCACGCCAACAACACCTGTGTGTGCTGTAATGCCCAGCCCACAGCCAAGTCCAAGGAGAAACACACCTGGTCCACGGGAGACTCCTGCCAGCGAGGGACGAAGGAGCAGCGGACCTACGGCTCAGCAACCTGCGCTTGAGGACCTGCAGCGCCAGATCGCCCGTCTCCAGACGTCCCCAGGGGGTCCAGATCCATACAGCATGATCGACTTCGCAACCCAGCCTATCCAGCTGGATTGGTCTCCCCTATCCGATGACCAGGAGTGTTGAGTACCATCTAAATGCCTTTTACCTCTAGGAGGGGGTGTCAAGATGGGTAGAGGTCAAAGGCCTAGGCCTGGCGTTTATAGCACATAAAAATGGGTTACTTAAAGTAAAATCATGTACTATTAAAATGTGTGATCAATAAATAAGACAGTAGGAATAAAGGAACCTATATATTAGAGGGTTAAAAGGTTAACAGAATTAACAGAATGATTAAAAGTGTGATTAACTAAAAAGTATCATAAACTGTGTGACAATACATACCTGTATCCATTGTGATGATGTGGTAAATGGAACAAGTGGTGATTTTAAACATGATTCCTTTTAAATGTGTTTTGTATAATCAATGTGAATGATAAGGTTGAAAGAATGTTGATCAATTGTGATTACAAAGTATAAGTGTTAAACAGAGGACAGGGACAGGATGAGACATGTTCTGAAGAAGAGGAACAAGTTGAGACATGTCTCTCAAAAACGGGAAAACGTTGAAAGACCCTATTGTGTAAAAGGGTAACTAGTTGAAAGACCCTATTGTGTAAAAGGGTACGATAAGGACAAAAACACCAGATGGTCAGCATGATTCATAAAAAGGGGAATTACAAATAGCAGATAAAGTTGAAAACAACTCCTAATAAGGATAAGGAACTGGTTAAAACCAGTAAATAGGGGAATTTTTACAGGAAACATCTGGACCATGACCTAAGTAATGTGCGTCATGGGACAAGGGTGTAACCACATTACATGCCAATTGGTTTTTGAACAAAACTGTACAGCAGTTACAGATAGGGAGAGAAGTCTACCGGACTCTGGTCAGACCACATCACGTCTGGCTCAGGGAGGATTTTCAACTTCTAAAAACTATGCTTTTTAACAACCCAAAGAGAAGCATAGTAGATTCGGTCAGAAAGTTGTTAACCTTACTTCTCCGAAAGATGCTGACGGCTGTCCATCTGTGTGACTTTAGTCTTAGACATGCGGTGGTCTAAAGGAGGACAAAGATCCACATCGATCGACAACAAAAATCCAAAGTCTTTTTAAAGACTTTTAACATCTTTAAGAAGAACCATCATCAACCAAGGGACGCTTTGCAGCTGATCCACTGCTCGCTCAAGATTACTGCAGGTTTTTCCTGCTTTGGGTTTAACGGAGAAAAGAGAGAAAGACTTTTTCTCATTTTTACTCTTTTCCCGGTTCCAGCATCTAAAGACTGAAATAACAGTCCTGATCAGACTGTTAAGGAAGTCTTCCTAAATTTGATTTTTGATTTTTAACCTTTTTAATTATTTTGCTAATTCAGATTTGGACATTGAACTTCTTGTTATTTCTAATTTTTGGAATTTGGACTTTAAACCTCTTTGGTAAACTTTCACCCTTTTTGAAGTGATTTACCCATTGGACTACAAATTATTCCCTACTCCAAAAGACTATAAGCAAAGCAATGATATGGGGCATTTGAACCAGAATCCAAAGGACTGGACCATGGGGCAACTACAAGAGTGGTAACGTGTTAACCAACCAAAGAATTATGAACAGGATAGGGAAAGATTCAGGTTGAGATTATGTTATGAGTTTTAAGTTTTAATCAATGAAACATTACCAGATTGTTAATGATTTATATACCTGCTATGCTTTGCTAAAAATGCTTCAATAAATTCACAAAAAGTAAATTCTTTTCTCTTTTGAGTCATTCACCTTGGGTTATAGCATGTTAATGAATGTAAAATGTTAGGTTTATGTGTGCATACCATCTAAGGTTCTAAAGACATCTTAGCCATAGTTCCACTTAACAAACTCCCTGTACCCCTAGGGCTTAGACAGATTATCCTAGCCTTAAAACTTTATTCCGTCACGTACCAAGTGCACGAACCATAGAGACAGCTACTATAACCAATTAGGCTGTTATTACTACTGCACCTAGCGGGTCTTTCCGGGTGGTATTAATAACAGAGTTAGCGGGGTAAAGATTGGGATTAACAGTAGTTAGAAGACGGACGAGTGTCTCGCATCAACTCCAGCTAAGTAGAATCCCCACAGGTTAAGGCTAGTAGGGTAAGACCCCGGTCCACCATAGGGGATCAGACCCCAGTTAGACGGAGTGCTGGAATAAATCCGAGGTTCAACAACCTTAACTATGAACTAATTGACATTCTGTGTGGTTAACCTTAACTATGAACTAATGGACATTCTGTGTGGTTAACCTTAACTATAAACTAATGGACATTCTGTGTGGTTAACCTTAACTATGAACTAATGGACATTCTGTGTGGTTAACCTTAACTATGAACTAATTGACATTCTGTGTGGTTAACCTTAACTATGAACTAATGGACATTCTGTGTGGTTAACGCTAACTATGAACTAATGGACATTCTGTGTGGTTAACCCTAACTATGAACTAATGGACATTCTGTGTGGTTAACCTTAACTATGAACTAATGGACATTCTGTGTGGTTAACCTTAACTATGAAGTAATGGACATTCTGTGTGGTTAACCTTAACTATGAACTAATGGACATTCTGTGTGGTTAACCTTAACTATAAACTAATGTACATTCTGTGTGGTTAACCTTAACTATGAACTAATGGACATTCTGTGTGGTTAACCTTAACTATGAACTAATTGACATTCTGTGTGGTTAACCTTAACTATGAACTAATGGACATTCTGTGTGGTTAACCTTAACTATGAAGTAATGGACATTCTGTGTGGTTAACCTTAACTATGAACTAATGGACATTCTGTGTGGTTAACCTTAACTATAAACTAATGGACATTCTGTGTGGTTAACGCTAACTATGAACTAATGGACATTCTGTGTGGTTAACCTTAACTATGAACTAATGGACATTCTGTGTGGTTAACCTTAACTATAAACTAATGGACATTCTGTGTGGTTAACCTTAACTATAAACTATTGGACACTGGAACGTTGGAACTTACTTTCTGGTTTTGTTTATGTATCAAATTTGGATGTATCTTATATTTCTAATTTGCTTACTGATGTGTGTGTGCTTTTGTTTGTTATTTATCTTTGGATTTGGGAAGACTATATTATTTTTATATTTATTTTAATTCTTAAATTTTTTTTGTGGAAAAAAGGGGGAAAAAGTACATTATTGAGAAATAATGAAATATTTTTGGTTTGATAAACAAAGTTTTTTTATATGTGACCCACCACCAGTAAACCAGTCATAAGTGTGTGTAAATCCAAACAGAGTTATGTGTGTATCTTGGTAGAGTGGAAACTAAGGTTTAAGATGGTGAAAAAATGATGTTTCTATCACAAGTAGAACCAAAGTTATGGTCATTTTAATATCCACATTTGGACATATTTTACAATTTGCATATTTTTAGATATTGTCCGTTAAAGTTTTGGACTGTTTTGGGGTAGGAAGTCCTTAGCAACGCATAATAATTTGTATCCGATTGACACAAATTGTTGACAGATGTTAAAGGACACTCTGATGGACATGTCACAGAAGTTTTATATATTATAATAATAGGACAGAAGTGTGACGTATTATAATCATTTGGCTTACACCATTGGACAGAACATTCAATATAAGCTTTTACCTCGTACCAAACACTTGGGTGTTTACCCACGGAACGGAGATCGTTTTGTTCGGCCAAAAGAGGTGGAAGTCGTCTTTGTCTTTGCTCAGCAATACCTGAACTTTTGTCACCGCTTAAATAATTGACTCAATAAACACCTTTATTGATTGGATTTCAATGTAATGACCACAGGAAGTGAACATAGAGGTGTTAAGGTACCGTTTTTTGATAAGGTGTAAACACTAATAACAAATCACCTTCCAGCCTAAATATGACTGTAGCTCTGAACGGCTCAGTGTGACCTATGCATGGTTTCGTGGTGGTGGGTCACATATTCAGTAAAGTGTAGTTTCCTAAATATTGTTTTAAGAGGAACAAGACATTGTGTTATTTCATCCAAACCTTAAATAATAGTTGTTTATTTTCCCTCAATCTGTTAATTTTGTCAGTGATGTTACATTCATATTTTTAATCAAATATGTGGTTATTATTCCTTAATGCCATGTTCAATTACTTGCTCAGACATAGAATTTGAACTATTATGCTTACTGTTAAGTTAACTTTTTAAAAGCAGAGAGGCCCATATGTAATATGTGAGCGTGCTTTTGCTGCAGCGGCTCCAAAACTGTGGAACGATCTGCCTCTCCATATCAGACAGGCCTCCTCTCTATCGGTTTTTAAAACCCTTCTTAAAACCCATTTTTTCTCCTTGGCTTTCAAAAACATGTGAGATATTTGTAGGTATATATATATATATATATATATATATATATATATATATATATACAGTGAGAGTAAAAAGTATTTGACCCCTTGCTGATTTTGTTGGTTTGCCCACTAATAAAGACATGATCATTCTATACTTTTAATGGTAGATGTATTCTAACATGAAGAGACAGATTATCAAAATGAAAATCCAGAAAATAACTTCAAAGAATTTATTTTAATTCATTTGTTTTTCATTGAGGGAAATAAGTATTTGATCCCTCTATCCGAAAGCACTTAATACTTGGTGGCAAAGCCTTTGTTTGCAAGCACAGCGGTCAAACGCTTGTTGTAGTTAACCACAAGGTGAGCACACATATCAGGGGGAATTTTGGCCCACTCTTCTTTGCAGATCCTCTCTAAATCATTAAGGTTGGTGGGCTGTCGCTTGGCAACTTGGACCTTCAGCTCTCTCCATAGATTTTCGATTGGATTGAGGTCCGGAGACTGGCTGGGCCACTCCATGACCTTAATATGGTTCTTCTTGAGCCAGTCCTTTGTTGCCTTTGCTGTATGCTTCGGGTCGTTGTCATGTTGGAAGACCCAGCCACGGCCCATTTTCAGCTTCCTGGCAGAGGGGAGGAGGTTGTCCCTCAGGACTGCTCGGTACATGGCTCCATCCATCTTCCCACTGATGCGGTGAAGTAGCCCTGTGCCTTTGGCAGAGAAACACCCCCAAAACATAATGTTTCCACCACCATGCTTGACGGTGGGCACAGTGTTCCTGGGATCATAGGCAGCATTTTTCTTCCTCCACACATGACGAGTAGAGTTTAGGCCAAATAGTTCAATTTTGGTCTCGTCTGACCACAGAACCTTCTCCCAATCACTTTGTGCATCTTTGAGGTGATCATTGGCATACTTTAGGCGAGCCACCACATGTGCCTTCTTAAGCAGGGGTACCTTTCGGGCACTGCAGGATTTTAATCCATTGCGGCGCAAAGTGTTGCCAATTGTTTTCCTGGTGACTGTGGTCCCAGCTGCCTTGAGGTCATTCACTAACTCCCGCTGTGTGGTTGCAGGCCGATTTCTCACTGTCCTCATAATCATTGCCACCCCACGAGGTGAAATCTTCTGTGGAGCACCAGACCGAGGTCTATTGATGGTCATGTTATACTCCTTAAATTTTCTCACAATTGCACCAATGGTTGTTACTTTAATACCCAGCATCTTGCTAATGTTTTTGTAGCCCATTCCAGATTTGTGCAGGTCAACAATCCTGTCTCTGAGGTCCTGAGAGAGTTCTTTAGTCTTACCCATGCTGGAGAATTTGGAATCTGTCTGATTGTCTGATTCTGTGAACAGGTGTCTTTTATACAGGTGATTATTTAGAACAGGTGTCTTCAATTCAGGTAACAAGTTGATTGGGAGTGTGTAACTGGTCTGTGAAAGCCAGAACTCCTAATGCATACTAGAGGATCAAATACTTATTTCCCTCAATGAAATACAAATAAATTCATATATATTCCTTCAAGTTATTTTCTGGATTTTCGTTTTGATATTCTGTCTCTTCATGTTAGAATACATCTACCATTAAAAGTATAGATTGATCATGTCTTTATTAGTGGGCAAACCAACAAAATCAGCAAGGGATCAAATACTTTTTACTCTCACTGTATATATATATATATATATATATATATATATATATATATATGTGAGTATGTATGTATGTATGTATATATATTTTATTTCCTTTATTTATTATCTTTTTATTATTATTATTTTTATTGTTTTAACTTGTTTTATCTATTTGATTTTATGGTTTTATTGTTTCTTACTGGTTTTATTAATTTCTTTTACTGTGCTTTCAGTCTTCTGTACAGCACTTTGGTCCACTGTGCTTGTTTTAAAGTGCTTTATAAATAAAGTTGGATTGGAATGATTTTAAATCTATATGTGTTCACATGACAAATTTAGATTTTCCTGCATCTCTCTGCTTTATCATCCACTCACCAACATCCTCCGACTGCTTTGTTGTACGGTTTCTGACTTGGAGACCTTCAGTCTGCTCTCTTTTCTTCTCCCTTTCCTTCATGTAAGCAAACACCTTGGCTGGAGACATCAGGGGAAATCTTTCCAAACTCACCTCAACTCCTGTGCAGGACACAAAAATGATTGGTCAATTCATACAGTGTTTAATATGTGTCAATAAGTTCAAAGAAGATTTTTAAAAATGCAAGCAAAAATATAAATTCAAGATACCAAATAAAAAAAATTAACAAAGAATTATTCATATACATCTCATGATTTTGATCTTTTATCACATATTTTTGACTTTTTATGTCAAATTTTTTACTTGTTGTTGCATAATTTTGGCCTTTTTCAAATAATTTGGACTCTTTTAAAGTTTGGTTTAGCAGAATAGAAGTGTTTTGATCCGTGTTACAACTCAACAGGGTTAAGTTATTGTAACTGTTCATCTTCACGGCAGTGTTTCCGCTTCATTCATTTCGTCGTGTCATCCCACTGCTTCTTCACATTTCTATAAATGTTATATTTGTTTCAAAAACATCACCGTGTTGAAATCAAAAGTGTCCAGAACTACAGATAATTATCTTGAATCATATACTCTTTGCCAGACCGCATCTTGGAAGTGACAGATCAGCTGATCAGAGTATCTTTGAGATTCGAGCAACGAAAAGGTCGACTTATTACAGTAGTTTGACATAACTCATCATTTTTAAAAGTTAAATAAATATTCACCAAATATTAAGCCAGCTAATGTTACGTAACATAACAGCTTAAATTAACTGTGCACAGTGCCAACTAAGCTAATGTATAATATAGCACTAAGCTAATATCAACACGGGCTAATGCTAACTCCAGATGAGTTTATGGAAGTATTTGTGAAAAAATATAAAAACATTGATGAGGATGATCCTAGACAGGTATCATTAACCTTTTACTAAGTAATACATTATCATTAGTTATGTTCACATTTGGAATTAAACACCAGTGTCAATTATCTAACGTTAATGTTTTATGTAATTATATGAGATAACGTTAGTGGAAGGAGTGAAGGAAGAAGAGGTCAAAGGTCAGACTGGGACCCTAAGTGGGTGAAAAAAACATCAGATTTCATTCACAGACAATGGTGAGTGTTGAACTGTTTTCATTATTACTTTACATAATATATCTACATGACACCTGCGCGAAGTTGGCCCCCCCACCCATCGGAAATCTTTGGATAAATGGTCTCATTCGTTTGTGCCGTTAAAATGATTGTTTGTGCTATTATGGTTTTTTAGTTATTAACATTTCTTTCAAAGGTCATCCTGGGGTCATCCAGCCCCCCACCTCCGCCTAAGTTAACCAAAATAGTCGGGTTTGTTTGTGCCTCATTTGTACTGGTTTGTGCCGTTAAAATTATCGTTTGTGCTATTATGGTTTTTGAGTTATTACAATATTTATTTTGGTTGATGACGTCATTCAGCCCCCCACTAGTCTCCAAATGGGACTGAAATGGTCGTATTCGTTTGTGCTTCGTTTCTGCCGTTAAAATGATCGTTACAACGCCAATAACCTCGTCCTCCTCCGCTACAAGAAATTGTTTTTTCCCCTGCAGTTCACTATATGGAGCACAAATCAGATTCAAAAGTTGTTATCCAGGCTGGCCTTTTTTCCTTCGTAGTTCTTACTGTTTGGGTGCGTTTTCACTCAGACTCCAGTCAACCAGTCAAACTCTTGGGATGTCCTCCTGAACAAGAACTTCAGGTAAATATGTATATTTTTACACCTTACAGTGTTTTGGTTGTTTTGTTATTGTAGAATAAATAGAATAAATTACTTTTCATATATTACTCTTTTAAAATGTTACTGTTATTTTAATTATTGCTTTCCAGCTAAATGAATTATTTGAATTACATTTAAGTTACTTGTTATATTATTTTCCCTAAAAACTGATTTTGACCAGATTATTCCTTGAAAAAAATACACACTTTGTTTTATTTTACTAAAGCTTTACATGACCTCTGCAGATGAAATTAGTAGTCAACACTGCAGTGTTTCATCACTTGATGGGATGCAGTATATAATGGACTGAATAATATGCCTGTTAAAAAAATCCAAATGAAGGACATCTCCTTTGACTTTTTAAGCCTGATACCTTCTGTTTTGTCCCCCCATAAAAACGGCAAAGATTAGTTCATCAAACCAAATGTATTTTGCCATACAAGATGAGTGTTTAACATTTTATCTTTGCAGTGAAAAATGTAGCAAAACCTTAATGTTCATAAGTGAAACTGTGATTGTATGTCATTAGTAGAAGCTTCTCCAACCTCTGTAGAGAAAGTGTAAGTGTCTTCAAGGACTGAGCACCAAACCTCCTTTAGTACTCGAAAGAAGTAATTTCAGTAATATTAATAGTAATGCAGTACTGTGTAGCATTGCCTACAGAAAATAAAAGTGTAGATTTGTCAAATATAGATGGATATGGACAGACATGCATTTGAAATTGATGACTCCATGAATAAACATGACAGGTTTGTAGCACTGACTTTATGTGCAAAATAGTACAAAAAATAGCTGGATTTTAAACAGGAATATACAAATTATGAACATGAATTATGAACTGAAGCAATGATTTTAAAAAGATATTTACTAACATGAATTAATTGTGAATTTCCCCACTGCGGGACGAATAAAGGAAATCTTATCTTATCTTATAATTATGAACATAAACTATGAACTGAAGCAATAATTTTAAAAGGATTAAGCATTAAAGAAAAATAAATAAATTACAAAATATGATTTTAGATTAGGTACCTGAAGTAATGAAGCCATCATTCTTTTGTGTAGAACACAGCATGTAGGTATATTTTTTTGTTGTTTAATGAGTTTTTCACTCCACTTCCCAGGTCATTGTACATCTCCCACATACATGCAGCCCTCCTGCAGTAAGACACATAGTGCCCAAGAGTATCCTGGGTCAAACCTCCCCGGAAAGCAATGACTGCCCTCAAGGTAAACATGGTTCCTTGGAGCACCAGGTTGAAGGGAAATTCACTTAAAGTGAATTCCCTGTGCAGCTGCTGCCAAGGTCAGTGTCAAAGCCACAGAAGTTCTCCCAGACTGTAGCTGTGAGTAACCATGCCTGCACACAGCACTTTTCCTGTTTTGAGGTCTTTTTTTTTTTTTTAATTCAGGGGGGGCCTGAGGTGTATTTTGGATTGGCTTTAGGCAGGGAGAGTCCTGAGTCCTCGTTCCACAGCAGTCCCAAGATGAGCCATGGCAGAAGTCTGCAGGACAGTAATGGACATGGAAACAAACACAACTTCCTTTGTGGTTTGTTTGCAGAGATTGCAGGACTGTGAGGAACAGTGCTTGGTGAAATAAACACTTAGAAGACCCCTCAGTGTTCTTTCCAGTACAGCACAGATGTGGCACTGTGCATCCACTTGGACGGCACCAGACTTCAACTGGACGGCTTTGAATATTGCCCTCAGTACATAGAGCTGTTGGGTCACACCCTGTGTGGCCATGGCTTTCAGCAGCTTTAGGAACTGGTTGTCAGATTCGTTGCTACAAACAGTGTTTCGAAAAGAAAAGCTGTCACAGAAAGCACAACATAAACTGTGACAAAGTGCATCAAATGCACAAGTGTTTAGTACAGACACTCTTGATTTGCCACATTTAAATGGCTGTTGATGATTTCTATTTTTTTCACAATTGCACTTTGACTTTTTTCTGCTTCACAGATGTATCTGCATGTAGACATTCACTACAAGGACAGAGGTAGGAATTCATCTTCCTTTTTTTGGGTGGAACCACTAGGCCTCTCCAGTTTTCAACAGTGTCCTCATCTGCTGCAGGAATGTTTGTAGCAGTGTCAGATTCCTCACAAGGGTAAGCATGTGTTTTTGTGTTTGGTTTGATGTGGACAGTAGATGCAGGGGTAACTCCTGTGACACTCATTGTTACAACAGCTCCCTCCTCCTCACGTTTCTCTTTTGCAGAACAAATTCGCATTTTTTCCTTCAATGAAGGTAAGATGACGAGTTCCAAATCTATCCACCTAATGGGTAAATTGTCATGTTTAAAAAGCCCATTCTTTAGGTTTTTGAACTCAGGTTCAACAGCAGCTGAGCTTGCAGTGATGCTGGTACTTGTGAAAAGAGGGACCATTATTCCTGTCCAGAGTGGTCAGTAACTTCCAAGTAGAGCTGGGCAAAAAATCGATTTAGATTTAAAATAGAGTTTTATGGCAAAATCGATTCATATTTTAGGAAAATCGTGCAATCCGACCCCCCCCCCCCCCCCCACACACACACATATTTTTGCACTTTTTTTCCTCGCACTTTTTTTCACCCCAGGCCCCGCCTACGATCCCCTTCTTCTGCAACACGGGGGAGCAATAGGGAGCCTCCAGTGAGAGAGACACGCTGACTCCTAAAAAAGGTTCTAAAGGTTCAGTTGTGTGGAATCGGTTTGGGTTTTTAGGGTCTGACGAAGCCCAGGTACTGCCTGGTTGTCAGCTGTGTCTTCGGACTGTTGTTGTTGACGGAAGCGGTACGACCACTCTGTTCAACAAACACTGACTGAAAGCTTTTCTCACACACCTTATCAGAGTCCTGCATGGTTCTGATTTTGACATACCGCGACCGCTCGTACCCGTCATGTTTAAACTCGTATCCGACCCGTTTTCCGACGAAAAAAAAAAAATCAGCACCCGAACCAAGTCCGACCCGCTATAAATGAACCCGATATCCGACCCGAACCCGGAAGAAAATGTCAGATAGCCAAACTTAAATACAAACATTTATTGCCATGAATATACTGAACAGTGACATATCCAAGGCAGAGCCAAATAAAAATGTTGTTAACCTTTTACCTATGAACCGCAAATTAGACCCACGATCACCCACGTCCGAACCGAACCCGTGTCCGACACAGCACAACATTTTTCACCCGTTTCGTGAAAATTTGCGGTTCACCCACGGGTCACCCGAACACACCTTATGATAAACATGGAGCACGATGGGGAGCGATAACAGACGTAATAACATCATATATCCAAAATATTGGTAACATGTTCAGGTTTATTGAAGTAGTTTGATTGATAATAAGGTTTTGTTTTATTTTGTCCTTACAAAGTAAAAATGTTACTAGTTTTATTTTTATCTTACTTTTGCACTACTACGTTTTTTACAATGTTTTTCATATAATATGAGTATTAATGTATATTGTTTTAGTTGTTAAAATATTTTAAGCTTTCTTTTTTCCAACAAAATGTATCTTTTACACTATTTTTTTGCACAGTTTTTCCTGTAACAGTGGTGGATATGTCTGGACTTACTACAGTTCATGTAGGTAAAGTCTCAGGTTGCAGTTGCACCTTTTGCACAACTGATTTATTATTTATACTTATTTGTAGAAGTATTTTTGTTTTACATGTTATTTAATAAAAAAAAAGAAGACGAAAGAAACCACGTTTCGAGTGTTTTCATTTTCATTTAGCCCACGTGGGAAAAAAATCGTATCGTGAATCGAGTTTTTTGGGAAAAAATCGGAGATTTTTTTAAAAGACAAAATCGCCCAGCCCTACTTCCAAGTCTTATTATATGGGGAAGGTAGTGGATATTATCTGGATCCCCATTAGCCATGGCCAGTGACCTGCTCTCCTCACATATTTCTGTCACCCACAGTTGGACGTTTGTCTGGATCTGATGACACGTATCCACTTGTTCCTGATACTGTTCTTCACTCTTTTCTTCTGGAATGGTGACAAAGTCTTCTGCATTTTGAGCTTTCAGGTATTTCTTGCACATTTCTGATGTGGGAGGGGCTCCAGAACTGTCATTACCCTCCACTTCACTGAATGCCACAATAGTGATGGCACGTAAAAGTTCCTTTGCATGCTCCAATGATTGTGACTTAAGAAGCTGCGCTATTGAACTTACAAAGAAATCTTTAATGCGATGGGTTTTCTTTTTCAGGGAGTCCCACTGACAGACCATTTTGATACAGTGTGCAACATCAACCCTAACAAAACAAGGTGGGAGTTTTGCAGATTGATTACCCAGTAGTACACTGAAGCATTCATTAATGTAGGTGTTCAGATCAGGAAGAGGGGTAAAAGCCTTGACCAGAGCTCCCAAAATGGCCAGAGAAAAATCACTGCCAACTTCTTTTGGAACAGGTGCACCTGCACGAGTCCATTCTGTCAGCCACTGTGTGATGGCATAAACATCATGCTTCTCCCACAGCATTTCCACCACTGGGACACTTGAGCTGTTAAGCCCTGTCAGAAGTCCCTGATACAGGAAAAGATGGACAGATGAGCCATTTGGTGTCACTAGTTTCCTTACTACTGAGCCAGTTGCATCCAAACATACTGTTGAGTATTTGTTCCTTATTAAGCTCTTGTACACATGCATTTGTGTTTGACTCCAGTAGTGACAGAAAAACGTATCCAGTCCAATGTCTTTAATATTACTACTATGAGGGACAGTGTATTTTAACATCTGCAATGACAAAATGGGATCCTTGTCACCTAATTCTAAATAATTTCTTTCTTGTTTTGCTTTACACAGTGTAGCCAAGTTAGGTAGATAGTCATCACTTGGTTCAGGATCACCAAAGTCCATCAACTTCTTCGCCTGTGATGTCCGCCATATATGAGGTTCCATTCTCTGGCGATTTGCACCCGCATGTTTCCAGACATGAAACGCTTTGAACAGCCAGTGTGGAGGGTGTCGTCAGGATTTTTGATGGAGCATTTGAATGTCGTTGTGCTGGCTCTCTTTCACATGCCACTCCAGATAACCATTACACTCTTTGCAGTAGCCTCTGATTTCAATATAATCGTTTGTAGCTGATGGATGGACCTTGGCTCTTTTATAAATAAATGTGCAGGGACTTTTCACTGTCTTCCAAATGTTCTCATTTATGACAGGAGTCCAGGTGGCAGGCTTCAGAATGGTATATTGTCTTTTTTTACTTTGACAATATTTGTCATTGTATTCGGGCTGTTTAGGAAAAAACCCTCTCCATTCATCAAAAGGAACATGGAGTTGAAATGTCTGACAGTGTTGTAGTCCACTGGAAAGGGAACCTGACTCAGAGCCTGTGTTGTGAGTTTCAGGATCAGTCGTGTCATGACTGAACCCTAAAGTTGACCAGATGTTGTGCCTGTTTAATTTAACAAAGGTGTACAGGGCCTTTGCAGAAATGTTACTTTCCAGCTGCTCACTCAGCTCTGTCCATACAGTAGTATTTGGAATGGCTATGTTGCCATTTTGGAGTATGGCCCCTTTTGATGTGCAGAGAACTGCAAAGATGGAGTCTTGCAGGTTTTTTGGGCATCGAGTTTAAGAAAACATAAAATTAATTTTGAATACTTAATTCTTGCTTTTATTTTTATAAAAATTATTCGATTATATGAAGATCTTTTGACATTATTCAGAGGTGGGAAATAACTAAGTAGAAGTACTTCATTACTGTACTTGAGTAGACTTTTTAGGTATTTATATGACTGACACTGACTTTGGTGCGGAAGGTTGCCGGTTCGAATCCCAGGTGTGCCCTTAGGCAAGGCACTTTACGCTATACATGCCTATACCTCACGATGAGCGATACAATAAATAGAGTCATACCGGCTCGGACGGCGCCCGGGACAACAAGGTCCGCGTTAGGGGTTGGCTACTGGAACAAGACATTCATGGAGCAGGGCAGAGAACATGGTACTGATGGAGTGTTACTACGGGAGTAACCCCAGTGAGAGAGGGTACATGCAGAGGATGTGGGAGAAATGGTTGCTTCGAAACCCCACATCCTCACTGACTAAGAAACAGCTCCTAGCTCAGTGTTCGAATATCCGCAATAAGAGGTTGCTATCACAGCTAGAGATCAATGAGGTACAGCGTTGTACCTCATCCACGGTACAAAGATGCTACGGCAAGGGGGAGCCAGGACGACAGGTCAGCTTGGGGGTGGTTTCAACACCACCCCCAAATATCGAGATTGGGTACCAAGCCCCAGAAAGACTAAACACAAGGGCAGCAGACCTGAGAAAGAGAATCAATAAATCCTGGGGGAACACAACTACCTGCTTGCCAACAAAGTACCAGACCAGTCTCTACAGTCTCTACCTGAACACTGCACTGCAAACTGTCCCTACCACTACCATCACTGAGACCAATCAGCTGATGTATGCAGCAGCAACCGTAATCCTTGAGATGCTTGGCTACAAGATGAACAGAAGGTTGCCCCATGGAGGAGAAGGCATGGCAGCACGGAGAGAAGTCAGTGTTTTAACAGAATTAAGCAGAGGTGTGAATCTGAGGAAAGAACTGCCCAAGAAATACAACAAACTGTCCACAGCTGAGGCACTGGAGACTGCTAAGCAAAGGCTCACAGCACTAGCTACCTGCCTAAAGAGATACACAAGAGAGGTAGAGGCCAGGAGAATAAACCAGGTGTTCTCCACCAACCCAGCTAAGGTCTACTCTCAATGGCAGGGGGACAAGGTGACAACAGACCCACCTAGGGCTGAAACTGAGCAATACTGGAAGAGCATCTGGGAGAAGGAGGCAACACATAACACCAATGCCCAATGGCTGACAGACTTACAGGCAGAGCACAGCCAACTCCCAGAACAAGACCCAGTAGTCATCACACTAGCAGACATCCAAACCAGAGTGTCCAAAATGAAGAGCTGGACAGCACCAGGGCCCAACATGATTCATACCTACTGGCTTAAGAAACTGACAGCACTCCATGAACGCCTAGCAGCACAGATGAACCAGCTGCTGATATCGGGAAACCACCCAGAGTGGCTAACCCAGGGCCGGACAGTCCTCATAATGAAGGACCCCCAGAAGGGAACAATACCATCTAACTACCGGCCTATAACCTGCCTCAGCACCACATGGAAGCTTCTATCAGGCATCATAGTGACTAAGATGGGTAGGCACATGGAGCAATACATGAGCAGAGCACAGAAAGGAATAGGCAACAACACCAGGGGAGCCAAACACCAGCTACTGGTTGACAGGGCAATTGCCCGAGATTGCAAGATGAGGAACACCAACCTGTGCACTGCCTGGATTGATTACAAGAAAGCCTATGACTCAATGCCACATACATGGATACTGGAATGCTTAAAACTGTATAAAATCAACAGGACACTAAGAGAGTTCATCCAGAACTCAATGAGGCTGTGGAAGACAACTCTGGAGGCCAACTCAAAGCCAATTGCACAGGTGAACATCAGATGCGGCATTTACCAAGGAGATGCTCTGTCCCCCCTGCTGTTCTGCATAGGCCTAAACCCCCTCAGCCAGATCATCTCAAAGAGTGGCTTCGGATACCAGTTCCGAAGTGGAACATCCATCAACCACCTCCTCTACATGGATGACATCAAGCTGTATGCCAAGAATGAGCGTGACATTGATTCCCTAATTCACCTCACCCGGATCTACAGCAAAGACATTGGGATGTCATTCGGACTAGATAAATGTGGGCGGATGATATCTAGAAGAGGAAAGGTGATCACATCTGAAGGGGTTGACCTACCTGAAGGGAATATCACAGATGTGCAGGAAAGTTACAAATACCTAGGGATCTCACAGACAAATGGTAATCATGAGGAGGCAGCTCGGAAGTCAACCACAGCCAAATACCTACAGAGGGTAAGGCAGGTCCTGAAAAGTCAGCTGAACGGCAAAAATAAGATCCAGGCCATTAACACCTATGCTCTGCCAGTAATCAGATACCCAGCTGGGATAATATCCTGGCCACTGGAAGAGATACAAGCCACTGATATCAAGACAAGGAAACTCCTTACCATGCATGGAGGGTTCCACCCCAAGTCCAGTGCCCTGAGGCTGTACACTAAGCGAAAGGAAGGGGGCCGAGGACTAGTAAGTGTCAGAACTACTGTCCAGGAGGAAACGGCGAACCTCCAGGAATACATCAAGAAAATGGCCCCCAATGACCAACTGCTAAGTGAATGCCTCAGGCAACAAAAGCCCAGTAAGGTCGAGGAACCAGAGGGGCTATCATGGAGGGACAAACCCTTGCATGGCGTGTACCATCGACAAATTGAGGAAGAGGCTGATATGGAAAAGACATACCAGTGTCTGGAAAAGGCTGGACTAAAGGACAGCACAGAGGCGCTACTCATGGCTGCACAAGAACAAGCCCTGAACACCAGAGCAATAGAGGCCGGGGTCTACCACATCAGACAGGACCCCAGGTGTAGGCTGTGTAGAGAAGCCCCTGAAACAGTCCAGCACATCACAGCAGGGTGTAAGATGGTGGCAGGCAAGGCATACATGGAGAGACATAACCAGGTAGAGGACATACTGTACAGGAACATCTGTAAAGAGTATGGACTGGAGGTCCCAGGGTCAAGATGGGAGAACCCCCCAAAGGTGACAGAGAACAAACAGGCCAAGATCCTGTGGGACTTCCAGATCCAGACTGACAAGATGGTGATGGCCAATCAGCCTGACATAGTGGTGGTGGATAAACATGAGAAGACAGTGGTGGTGATAGATGTAGCAGTCCCCAGTGATAGCAACATGAGAAAGAAAGAACATGAGAAGAGAAGAGAAATACCAAGGACTGAAAGAGGAGTTAGAGAAAATGTGGAGTGTGAAGGCAACGGTGGTACCAGTAGTGATGGGGGCACTAGGGGCAGTGACCCCCAAGCTGGGAGAATGTCTCCAGCAGATACCAGGAACAACATCAGAGATCTCTGTACAAAAGAGCGCATTGCTAGGAACAGCTAAGATCCTGCACAGAACCCTCAGGCTCCCAGACCTCTGGTAGAGGACCCGAGTCTGAAGGAGACACCGCCCACGTGGGGCGAGAGGAACATTTTTTATATACTGTATATATATATATATATATATATATATATATATATAAACATCTACTTTATACTCCTTACATTCTGAGAATAGACTCATTACTTTTTCAAACTAAACGGTGTGAAAAATAAGTGGCTTCAGAGGGGAAAATCAGCGGAGAGAAATTGTGACTTTCTAAATCATAATTATGACTTAGCTCATAATTTCAACTGTTTTGTTTTTTATCAGTTAAGCATTTCTTCTCTCAAATGTATCTCAGAATTTGCACTTTTTATCTCATAATTAAGTTTTTAAAAATTATGTCATAATGATATTTTATCTAAATGGTGACTTTTTTTTTTTATTTCACATGTTTCCTAAATGCTCTGCCCATACCCTGAGAACTGTGGCCTGATTAACCCCTTTATCTACACAATAACTCACTTTTAAAGAATTTATTTTCCTGGCTTTCCTGTTTTTTCCCTGGTTAAAAAAGTATTATTTCATCCATGGCTAAGAAATGCAGTTTTCCTTTTTATATTTATTTATTTATTTTATTTTTTAATTGAGTAGTTGTACTTTTTAACTTTTACTTCAGTAAAGGAGTTGAATGAGTACTTCTACTTAAGTACAGAATGTGAGTACTTTGACGACCTCTGGCATTTTAAATGCTAACTTAAAATGTTAGCAAAAATTAAAATTTTCATTTAGCAGTGTACTTGACTGCATTAACATAATTGCGTGAGCAACTTAATGGTCAATGTAAGTGAACTCACTTTCATTTACATTGACCAGAAATCTGATTCTGCTGAGGGTTGTAAATAATGTGGTTTGAAGTTAAAGCTTGGAGAAAATGTGCAATATTAGAAGTGCATTTCCTGCAGCAGTACTTTCCTTCCACAGGTGTACTACACGATAAAACCAGTCAAGCTCCTACTGGTGGTACATTTGTGAAGTGCAACACATGATGCTCCATTTAAATAAATTGGGACAAAACGCTTGCTTTGCATTTTTTTATTGAAATTTTAAACCTTGTTGACAGGATAACGTAACCAGGTAAACAAGGAAGAGGCAGCAAGAAGTTACATTCAGGTAAGACCATCATGAAAGCGATGCGTAATTCGGTGCAATTGTAGCTCCTGTTTTTTCAGGTGAATTTCAGGTGAATTTGTAACGGAGGCCGAGGTTGACAGCTGAAAAATAAATGTAATATCTGTGTAACTGCACCAACAAATAGGACAATTTCTGTCACATTTGGAAGAAATGGGTAGCTGACTGACGTCATCAGCCAAAATAAATATTTTAATAACTCAAAAACCATAATTTTAACGGCACAAACGAGGCACAAACAAACCCGACTATTTTGGTTAACTTAGGTGGAAGTGGGGGGCTGGCTGACCCGAGGATGACCTTTGAAAGAATTGTTAATAACTCAAAAACCATAATAACACAAACGATAATTTTAACGGCACAAACGAGGCACAAACAAACGAGACCATTTCGGTCCTATTTGGAGACTAGTGGGGGGCTGAGTGACGTCGTCAGCCAAAAATAAATCTGTAATATCTCTAAAACCATAATAGCACAAACGATAATTTTAACGGCACAAACGAACCACAAACAAACCTGACTATTTTGGTTAACTTGAGCGGAAGTGGGGGTCTGGATGACCCCAGGATGACCTTTGAAGGAAATGTTAATAACTAAAAAACCATAATAGCACAAACGATCATTTTAACGGCACAAACCAGCACAAACGAATGAGACCATTTATCCAAAAGTTTTTCGATGGGTGGTGGGCCAACTTCACGCAGGTCTACATGACAATATTTATTTTAAATCAAATTAATTCCGTGTTACTCTGTCCCTATAGGAATGTTCTGGATGCTGCTCAATATCAATGGACCAGGCCTGGAACAATTTGACCAGAGAACCTTAGTCTGGAGGCAAACTTTACCACTGGGATATTTATTATTATTATTATTGTTATTATTGTTATTATTATTACATTTTAGTTTGAATTATTTTTAGTTTGTTTTAATTATACCGTTTCTTAAAAGACTAATAAATCACTTCTAGAAATAAAATCTGCAGTGAAGTGTCATTTGTTTACGACACCACGACTCCCAGGCATGCCACCCCCCGCTGCAGAAAAAAAATCCTAGAGGAAACACTGCACTTAATGCTCTTTATAATCCAGTTCACCTTATGGTGTGAAAATACAGTAAATAAATCATTAGTGTTGGACTCGTGTTAACCTAGTGTTGGACTCGTGTTGGTCTAGTCTGGGCCTAGTGTTGGACTAGTGTCCACCTAGTGTTGGACTAGTGTTCACCTAGTGTTGGATTAGTGTTCACCTAGTGTTGGATTAGTGTCCACCTAGTGTTGGATTAGTGTCCACCTAGTGTTGGACTAGTGTCCACCTAGTGTTGGACTAGTGTCCACCTAGTGTTGGACTAGTGTTCACCTAGTGTTGGATTAGTGTTCACCTAGTGTTGGATTAGTGTCCACCTAGTGTTGGACTAGTGTCCACCTAGTGTTGGACTAGTGTTCACCTAGTGTTGGACTAGTGTTCACCTAGTGTTGGACTAGTGTTCACCTAGTGTTGGACTAGTGTTCACCTAGTGTTGGACTAGTGTTCACCTAGTGTTGGACTAGTGTTCACCTAGTGTTGGACTAGTGTTCACCTAGTGTTGGACTAGTGTCCACCTAGTGTTGGACTAGTGTTCACCTAGTGTTGGACTAGTGTTCACCTAGTGTTGGACTAGTGTTCACCTAGTGTTGGATTAGTGTTCGCCTAGTGTTGGATTAGTGTCCGCTTAGTGTTGGACTAGTGTTCACCTAGTGTTGGACTAGTGTTCACCTAGTGTTGGACTAGTATTCACCTAGTGTTGGACTAGTGTTCACCTAGTGTTGGACTAGTGTTCACCTAGTGTTGGACTAGTGTTCACCTAGTGTTGGACTAGTGTTCACCTAGTGTTGGATTAGTGTTCACCTAGTGTTGGACTAGTGTTCACCTAGTGTTGGCCTAGTGTCCGTCTAGTGTTGGCCTAGTGTCCGTCTAGTGTTGGCCTAGTGTCGGCCTAGTGTTCACCTAGTGTTGGACTAGTGTTCACCTAGTGTTGGACTAGTGTTCACCTAGTGTTGGACTAGTGTTCACCTAGTGTTGGACTAGTGTTCACCTAGTGTTGGACTAGTGTTCACCTAGTGTTGGATTAGTGTTCGCCTAGTGTTGGATTAGTGTCCGCTTAGTGTTGGACTAGTGTTCACCTAGTGTTGGACTAGTGTTCACCTAGTGTTGGACTAGTGTTCACCTAGTGTTGGACTAGTATTCACCTAGTGTTGGACTAGTGTTCACCTAGTGTTGGACTAGTGTTCACCTAGTGTTGGACTAGTGTTCACCTAGTGTTGGACTAGTGTTCACCTAGTGTTGGACTAGTGTTCACCTAGTGTTGGATTAGTGTTCACCTAGTGTTGGATTAGTGTTCACCTAGTGTTGGACTAGTGTTCACCTAGTGTTGGCCTAGTGTCCGTCTAGTGTTGGCCTAGTGTCCGTCTAGTGTTGGCCTAGTGTCGGCCTAGTGTCCGTCTAGTGTCGGCCTAGTGTCCGTCTAGTGTCGGCCTAGTGTCCGTCTAGTGTCGGCCTAGTGTCCGTCTAGTGTCGGCCTAGTGTCCGTCTAGTGTTGGCCTAGTGTCCGTCTAGTGTTGGCCTAGTGTCCGTCTAGTGTTGGCCTAGTGTCCGTCTAGTGTTGGCCTAGTGTCCGTCTAGTGTTGGCCTAGTGTCCGTCTAGTGTTGGCCTAGTGTCCGTCTAGTGTTGGCCTAGTGTCCGTCTAGTGTTGGCCTAGTGTCCGTCTAGTGTTGGCCTAATGTTGGCCTAGGGAACCACATTGACCAGACGTAGCCATAGTTGTGTCTCAGAGTAAAGCTTTTCACACTTACTTGGTTTGGTGAGTTGTGCTGGAATTGCAAATATTGTTTGACTGGGGGTTGGACAGGTGAAGGTATTGTCCTGGATGCTTTTCATTTTCTTTGGATGACATTTACCTCCCTCTACTCGGTCGTTAACTTCGCTCAGCTCCTGTGCTTCCAGTTTTCTCCTCGTGTGTGCTGGACTTTCCTGCTTCACTTCATTGCTTCTGTAGCTACAGTTCATTTCAGGCGGACGCGTCTGTGCATTAAATCCATCTGGAACTCTGATCACAGGCTGTTGTGTACTTATGTCAGTTGATGATTGGTAAGATAGAGTTGTTGACTCCAGGATAGCTGTCTTTACTGGTGTGCGTCCTATTTTTGGCGTCACAAAAGTCTTTCCCGTTTCCGATAAATAAGGTAATTCTTCAACAGCTCTGGTGTTAAACTCTGAGCACAAAAACCCCAGTCCTTTCTGAGGACTCCGTATGGGGGAAAGAGTTAGAGCATTCACTTCACCGTGAATGCTTTCCCTCCTCTGGTTCTCTTTAAACTCATCGGAGATCCTTCTGGGTGAATAAAAGTTAGATCCATGCTTCCCTTCATCCTTTACCTTCTCGTGTGTTTCTCTCAGAACGTTGGATTTCAGCTTCGCGAATACTTTCGCGGGTGTTGTAACGGCTTTTATTGAAGGGTGAATTAAATGATGATACGACGCCATAGTCTCGCAAAAACAAAACTATTTTGTTGTCTTTTGTAGATGAGTGTTAGCCTAACTACTCGCCCGCAAATTTCAAATTTTACACGTGACGTCTCTTCCGGGTTAAGAGTCACTTCCGGTTGGTAGGGGGCTGTCTGTGTGTCTAGGGACAACACAACTCACATGATGAACACGGATGTACTAATACAAAGATAATATTTACTTAAATCTTTATTTAAATCTCTTAATCTTTTGATGAGTGTCTTATACGTAAAGTACAACGAGAACCCTGTCACGTGCACGGTATGACCAGAGGAACACAATGAAAAAGATTTTAAAACATGATATATGAATGAGGTAGTTTATGACAACTGTCTGCACTGCTGCAGAACCTCAATTACAACACACACATACTCGTTGACATGTCTCATGAGGACCAAGTTTGCCATTGGGAAGTCAGTGTAAAATGTTCTGTTTTTTTTTTTATAAATTAAAAATTATAATTTTTACACGTTTTAAATTTAATTAAATGAAAAATGTAAAAAATGAATGAATGATACAATAACAGTCATTTAAAAAATAAATAGATAAATAAAATTACAGTTATAAAAAATATGTTTTAAATTAAAATAAATAAATACAAAATGACTGAATAAATACAACAACAATAATTTAACAATAAATTTGAAAAATACAAATTTAAAGAACTATCAAAATCAATACTTTTTTTTAATTTAATTTTTAAAGTAAATACATCTTCAAACCTTTGAAAAATACATGTTTCTCTTTGTACCTGTGTCCCTCATACTTTACACAAATTTATGTATTTATAGCACCACAATATTTCGATTTTACTAGTGGGGACCTTTGTTTGTATTTAACCCTCGTGGGGACCTGATTTTTGGTCCCCATGGTGTGACTGTGTAAATTCTATTAATATGAGATGAAGTTCAGTTGAATTTATACAAACATATATTCTAAATGTCCATAAATGCCCCTTTTAAGTTTTTAATGCATTATTTAGTTATTAACTGTAATTATTTATTAATACACTTGCATTTTTGATACTAAATTCTATGTATTGTATGTGTATTCCATAATGTAGTTAGTAGTTAGTTTATTCAGTCATTCAAATAAACAATACAGTTCATTCCACTCATTTGTCCAAATATACAATGATCGAAAGGGTTTAGTCTGAAGTTAAAACGTATTCTGTTTAACACTATTAACAAACAAAGAGGAAAAACAATAACCACAAAATAATAATAATAAGATCATGTTGCACAACAAAACAATAACAAACAAACAAAAACATACAAAACATCAGATAGAGTACTTGTCCAAATTCAGAGAAAATTGTATCTGTATTTTTTAAAATACCAGCTAAAACAATACGTCTTAAAGTAACAAAAAATGACATTGTTCCATCTTAGGCTATCTATTTTATTCATGTTATGTGTCATTTTCTACTTCATTACATGATTAGTTTGTCAAACCCATGGCCGGTTCTGGTCAATTTGGTGCCCTAGGCGAGCACCCCTCTTTCATTTTTGTGCAATTATAAATTAGCATCTGTCAAAATTATTTGATAAAAAGTCAAAATTATCAGATAAAAAGTCTAAATTCCCAGTAACTAAACATAATCAGAATTAATCCATGTATGTAATTGGATTATTCTATTATTTATAATACATCTATTATTTCTGTATTAATAAGTATTTACATGAAAACACGGTATTCTTTATAGTTGTAACTTCATGGTTATGTGTGTGTTTGACCAGCAGAGGTCACTCTCTACCCACAGCTGAAAGCTCACATAAAGGACAATGACGGACATTATCTACTTATTCTAATAAATACTTAACAGCATGGGCATAAAATTGTGTATGGACGCTATGGACATGTCCATACTAATATTTAGATGTTTATAAAATGTCCATACCAATATTTAGATGTTTATAAAATGTCCATACCAATATTTAGATGTTTATAAAATGTCCATACCAATATTTAGATGTTTATAAAATGTCCATACTAATATTTAGATGTTTATAAAATGTCCATACTAATATTTAGATGTTTATAAAATGTCCATACTAATATTTAGATGTTTATAAAATGTCCATACTAATATTTAGATGTTTATAAAATGTCCATACCAATATTTGAATGAGAAATTACATGACATTTGTGAAACTAAATGTTTCTGTATTTTCCAGACTATAAGGTGACACTTAAAAGACTTTAATTTCCTCTAAAAACCACAGTGCACATATATGGATTAATTCTGGTTGTGCTTAGTGACTGGGAATTTAGACTTTTGATCGAATGACTTAAACTTTTTATTTCATGATTAGTTCATCTGGATGAAGTCACGATGAGTTATTGTCATCGCGTTTCATCTGTCGTCGTCGTCCACAATTCACTAAAATTTATTCTCCTCCTTCAATTCTCATCAGAATTAAATTCTGATTGATTCATTAGATAGATCTAAGCATTAGGCACAAAACTTATCACTTTGTTTGTCAAACTTTACCTTTGTAAACAATTTGTTTAAAACTTTGTTTATTTTTCCAGTCTGTCACTAAAATCGCTCCTCACGCAATTCTCAATGGATTTCAATTCTGATTTTATCATCTATTGAATGAGTCCCTTTTGTTGATAGCAGCACATTACAGCTGCAAGGTCTGGATGAGCACAGGGACAATGGAACTGTCTTTTTTTTTTCTTTTTCTTTTTTACTTTTTTACTTTTTTCTCATAATTTTGCCTTTTTTCTTATAATTTTCACTTTTTTCTCATTACTTTCACTTTTTATCTGATAAATTGTACTTTTTATCTCATAGTTTTTACTTTTTATCTAATAATTTTGCCTTTTTTCTTCATAATTTTCACTTTTTCTCATAATGTTTACTTTTTAGCTAATAATTTTGACTTCACTTAATGCTCTTTATAATCCAGTTCACCTTATATATGAAGAATCTAAAAAGAAACCATTCATTGACAGTGCGCCTTATAGTGACTAAATATTGTCATCAACGAACCTTTATCACGTGACAAAAACCAGACCAAACTAGACGTAAATGTGGGTCTTTTGACGATAACTATAATTAAATATATATAGATGACCAATAAAAACAAGACAAAATGTGGCTTAAGAAATGAAAAAAACATTCCTAAAATGTCTCTTAGTTTTTGTTGACAAGAACAAAATTAGATGTTATTTTAATTCATTTATCCGCGTTCTTATTTATTTATTTATTGTTGCTGTCTCTCGCGATTTTTTCTCTGAAGTGACTTATTTTTTATACTGTCACATTTGTTTAGTTTGGAAAAAGTAATGAGTCTATTCTGAGAATGTAAAGAGTATAAAGTACAGATATTTATACAAAAATGTGAAGAGTAGGGGTTGAAAAATAAAGTAAAGATACCGGGGGGGGGGGGGGGGGGGGGGTATATAAAAAAACTAATGAAGTACTTTTACTGAGTTACTTCCCACCTCTGCTTTTTGAGTTATCTTGCTGACAAACAAACAGACAGACAGACAGACAAACAGACAGACAGACAGACAGACAGACAAACAGACAGACAGACAAACAGACAGACAGACAGACAAACAGACAGACAGACAGACAGACAAACAGACAGACAGACAGACAGACAGACAAACGCGATGTAAAACATAACCTCCTTGGTGGAGGTAATAATACTGTAGCAGATAATTTAACTATAACAACAAAAACACTTGAACATAACGCACTTTTCGTTTTTCAAATCATTTTTCGAAAATCCTATCTTTCCCGTGGTACGTCAAGGTTGCATAGAAGCTGTATATCAGAACCGGAAGTGTCCTTAGAATAAGCTCAGCTAGCTGCTACTTTTAGTCAGGTAAGTTATCTTGCCTTTTGGCGAAGTAAACGCAATGGGTCTGTTTGGCAGAACACCAGAGAAACCACCAAAAGATATGGTAAGTGTCTTGTCCCGGAGACTGTGGTTGTGTTGGAGAGTCTATCTCGTCGTAAAGACCAAAGTAACACTACATTTAGCTAACTATGCTAACATTAGCCTTCATGTTACTTGTCCAATCTGTTGATACTTCTTACTAGCTGAGTATTTGACATTTGTGTTGTTAATAATAGGTGGACAGGTTTCGTCTCACAGTCCAGCTCGCGGTATCCGGTATTATTTATTTTATTATTCATTTATACATTTAATTAATCGGTCCAAAAAAATTCGGTTCAGTTATGATTGAGGTAGCTGGTTAGCATCCAAGCTAACCTAAGTACACTGTAAACAAACTCTGGTTGTCTGCATCAGATTACATCACTGTACATTATAACTTGGCTTTAGCTAATACTAATGCATGAATGCCATTCCTAGTGGAATGACAGAGTTAATGAAAAGCTATAAAAGACGTAATGTGCAGCAAACAACTATTAATGCTGTTTATATATATGGTTTATATAAATGGTTAAAAAAGCACGAATAAACACATCAGAAAACGTTACTATAATGATAAAATAAAACCACGAGGGAAATTGTATTGGAATGCTCTTTTTACTGATAAAGCATAAGGCACAGCTTGTTTCTTTTAGATTTTGTATCACAAAAAAATAGAGACCTACACTTAAAATACTCTATAATATATATCTGACATTTATATTACAAGATTCTGTGATATTGATAATATGTGGTTTTTCTGTAAAACTGAACTAGAAAGTCTAATTCACTTGTTCTATGGGTGCTCATTTAGTAGTTGGTATATTTTGGAAAGAACTGGAAGAGTTTATACTGTTGTGCAAAACTACATATGAGATTAATTTATAAGGAAAGAAAAGTTTTAGTTATTTTGAATTTAGAGAAAAGAAAATATACACTATTGTAAATCTATACATATTATTAGGGAAGTTTCATATTCAGAAATGCCCATTTCAAAAACTCATCTCTTTTTAAATTATTTTGAATTGAAGTTAATGATTACTTTGAGTCTCTGAAATTGAGTAAAAAAATGTAAATCGGTGGTTGATATCTACTCTGAATTGTCTGGTAATGTGCTGTCAGAATCTTTTTATTTTTTTTTTACAAATACAATATTTTTGCAGAGTCTGTCTCATCTATTTTGAGGTGAACTCTGGAACTGGAATGGCTGAATGTTCATTGATGTTTGTACTTGTAAACTTGAAAAAAAAATGCTAATGCTATAGCTTATTATTTCATGTCTGGCATTTGTTGTAATGCCACATGGTGTTCAGATGATACTTGAAACACACTTTAACTCTTTAGGAGATCATTCTTTTTTGCAATTTAAGAGTTTTATTTATTTAAAGAAGTACAGAATCAGAATGCCTTTATTGTCATTACATATAAAATGCAACTAAATTGAATGCTGCTCCAGTAAAATATTTAGGTCACACATGCATCACATCCACACTTAGTAATATAATAAAAATAATAAGTGCAATAATAATGTTAAAAAGATAGAACTAAAAATACTAAAATATGAATACTTATTAATCTGTCCCCTCTTTCTTGGCAAGCTGGATTTGATGCCAGATGACGCTTGCATGCTCCACACATCCTGAGAAGCCCCAGATGCCTGCTTTCTGGATTGGTGTGTCAATCAGGTTGTTTCTTTGCAGGTAACTTGCCAGCCTTTGAGCGACCACGCTGAAGAAGATTTTCCCCTCGACATTTAGAAGGCTGATCTGTGGCGGAACTGGCCAATTTTCCTTGGGGGTGAGGATCCCTCCAGCTCTCTGCCAGGATGTTGGAATCTCCTTCTTTTTCCACACAACCCTCATCAGCTTCCAGAGGAATTGAAGGACACCTGATGCATTTTTGTAGAGCCTGTATGGGACGGCCATGGCTCAGTTGGGAGAGCGGGTCGTCCATTGACCGAAGGGTTGGCGGTTCGATTCCCGCTCTGTCCTAGTCAGTCCGTTGTGTCCTTGGGCAAGACACTTTACCCTCCTTGCCTCCAGTGTCACTCACACTGGTGTATGAATGAGTATGAATGTTTGGTGGTGGTCAGAGGGGCCGTAGGCGCGAAATGGCAGCCACGCTTCTGTCAGTCTGCCCCAGGGCAACTGTGACTATATATGTAGTTTACCACCACCAGAGGGAGCATGTGAGAGTGAATGAATAATGGAACACTAATGTGAAGCGCTTTGGGTGCCTTGAAAAGCGCTATATAAATCTAATCCATTATTATGGGACTCCATTGGGGCCTGGAGCTGACGCGGCCCTTGCTCTATGCACCGTTTTGTCCACTTCACTCCACCTGGGTGGACTGGTGTCTAGCTCATGCTCCGGTGTGCCTCTGACCACTTGTAGGATGTTGCAGAGATCCGTATTGACCTCTTTCCACAGTGTTTTGTCACAGGATTTTGGCCACTTGACTAATGGCATTCGCCTCAAGATCCTCTTCTCTGTTGGGGGGCATGTTGTGCTGGTTTCAGGTTGCTCTGCTGTGCCTTATGAGATAGATTGTCTTCCCTTCAACTTTTCCTGGGAAGTTATAGAATTGAGGACCACTTCAATTCTAACAACACATGCCAGGTCTGGCAGGGGCTCCAACACCTCACCCACTTCAAGGCTAATTGCACCACAATAGCTGAGGGCGACATGGTGCTAGCAGAGAAGTTAAATCACTTCTTTGCACGCTTCGAGGTGGAAAGAACCAAGGCACCTACCACTCAACTGCCTTACTGCAACATCTCCAGCCTCACGGTGAAAGAACATGAAGTGAGGCGCACACTGAGGGCAGTGAACCCCAGAAAGGCTGCCGGACCAGATGGAGTGACGGGGAGGGTCCTCAGGGAGTGCGCAGACCAGCTGGCTGGGGTCTTCACAAAAATCTTCAATGTGTCATTGTCCCGGTCCTTTATCCCACAGTGCCTGAAATCAGCCACCATCATCCCGCTGCCCAAGAAGGCCACCATCAGGAGCCCCAACGACTACAGACCAGTTGCTCTGACACCCGTGGCCATGAAATGTTTTGAGAAGCTGGTCCAACGTGACATCACATCCTTCCTTCCATCCACATTCGACCCACTTCAGTTTGCATATAGGGCAAACAGATCGACGCCATCTGCACAGTGCTCCACAGCACCATTTCACACCTGGAACTGCAGGGACGCTATGCCAGGCTTCTCTTTGTCGACTTCAGCTCCGCCTTTAACACTATACTCCCAGACAGACTGATGAAAAAACTGTTGGACATTGGACTCCCAGCATCCACCTGTCACTGGGTCAGAAACTTCCTCTCCAGCTGCGTACAGAGGGTCAGAGTTGGCCCCCATCTCTCCACAGCCCTCAGCACTAACATCGGCTCTCTGCAGGGCTGTGTACTGAGTCCTCTGCTATACACTCTGTACACATATGACTGTGTCAGCACCCACCCACACAACACCATCATCAAATTTGCAGATGACACCACTGTAGTGGGACTCATCACAGGAGGTGATGAGACGGCCTACAGGGAGGAGGTCCAGAGGCTGGCGGATTGGTGCGCTGACAACAACTTGGTCCTCAACACCTCAAAAACAAAGGAGGTGATTGTGGACTTTAGGAAAAGGAAGTCCGAAGTGCAGCCCATCCACATAAACGGGGAGAATGTGGAGAGGGTGCAAAGTATCAAATTCCTGGGTGTGCACCTCGATGAAGGCCTCCAGTGGAGCTCCAACACCACTGCAACGGTTAAGAAGGCCCAACAGCGACTCCACTTTCTGAGGATCCTCAGGAAGACTAACTTAAAGAGGCAGCTGCTGACCGTCTTCTACCGCTGCTCCATTGAAAGTGTGCTGTCCTACTGCATCTCAGTGTGGTTCTCCAGCTGCACGGTGGCTAACAGGAAGGCACTTCAAAGAGTCATAAACACCGCCCAAAAGATCATGGGCCACCCTCTCCCATCACTTCAAGAACTGTACAACACACGCTGTCTAAGGAGGTCACGCTGTATCCTGAAGGACTGTTCCCACCCAGGACACCAGGTTTTTCAGCTACTGCCTTCTGGAAGACGCTACAGGCTGCTAAGGGCGACGCACAAATAGACTCAAAGACAGTTTTTATAACAAGGCCATAATGCTGCTTAATTCAGGTTCATCAGTTCATTAACAACAGTTGATCTGTACAATAATCTGTGCAATAATCACTTTTCATGCGGCTTATAGAGGTCCAATACCACTGTCATCAGTGCTCCCTGCTTTTAGTTATTTGTATTTATTTTGTTTTTATATATAGATATTTATATTTTATCCTGACTGTTGAATGTGATATTTTTATATTTTATTTTTTATATACTTGATAATTCTTTCCATCTTTTTGCACAGTGTGGGGAGTCAATCCCAATTTCGTTGTGCTCAAGTACCATGTACGAAGGCTCAATGACAATAAAGTTGAATTGAATTGAGTTATAGTGGAAGAAAAACATTTTGTCTTTTGCTGAAGACAAGTGCTGGGGTTTTTTTTCCATCTGGCTTAAAATTAATTATTTAAATATGGAAAAAAATGGATTTTTGAACAAAAAATAAATCAATTTAAAAATCGTAAAAACAAAAAATCCTGATACATATGTGAATTGATTTTTTTTCTCCCACCCCTAATAAAAATGTCATTTCAGTTGTAACTGAAATTAAACTCACTGAAACAACAGTGAGTTTCAAACTGTTCTACATGTCACTTTAAGCCACTTATTCTACGTCCCTCTAGAACGTTCCGACAGCTCCCATTCACTTTGAATGGACGTTCCCAGCCTTCTGCGGGCTGATTTTTTTCGATAACCGCCCGCTGCGCCATTAACGGCAATGGGTTTTGTCACTTCAGATTGACGGTACCATATCACTCCGCAGGTAGTTCGGCCACTTTTAAAGTAAATATTCACTACGTTGTAATGGCTGTTTTTGTCCAGTCATTTAGAGCAGTAGCGGGAATGAACTGGAATAACCATAGAATAAACAGGATAATGGATTGACCACACGTGAAGATTGAAAAATATTCCCCTTCTTTTCAGCTACGTCTGGAAATATTTTTCTGATAGCAAAGCGTGTGCAAAACATTATCCCTTATGTATAGTTTAATTGTACAGAGTGTTTTCCTCTCGGTCTTTTTAGCAGAACCTCATATGATGCAGTTTCATTCCTTTAAGGCTCTTCAGGTTCCGTCCAGTGTCTTAGTATAATTCTGGCGTTAGCCCAATTTAACCCAGTTAGCTTCAGGAGATAATACATCTTCAATAATTCTTTTTTATTTTCTTTTTCATTTCAGATCAATGAATGGTCTTCAAAAATACGGAAGGAATCCAGAGTGATCGACAGACAAATTCGAGGTAAGAAATAAATCAGTGTTTATTTACCAGCAAACTCTAAATAATAATGTTAGCATTCAAATATGAGATGTATAAATCATGTTTTACTGTTCTGTAGAGCTGCAGAAACTTGGCTCTTAATTGATTAGTTACTGTCTTCTATTCCTCAGCACTTATTTTGATTGTAAGAGTCCTTAAATGGAATGTTTTGTGGTTTCTTCCTCTGGTAGTGAACAAAAACTGATGGGAAACACTTGTGAACATATCTGAGTATTTCCAGCAGTTATCTACCAAAACATGTATTCAGTTCCAAAAGTAGAAAGTGGTCGTTTTTGCAAAGATCCCATTATTACTTTTCAGAATATTATGACAGTCAGGTTCTATTTGTAAAGTGTTATTTTGCTGAGTATGAAGTGAAAGAACTGCAGATAGGAGGTGTGTTGTTTTCCTGTTTTCAGCAACAGTACTTTTAAAGGAACAGTTCAGTATTTTTCAGATGAATGTCTTTGTCATCAGTGTCTTTACTCTGGTGCACCCACAGTGACTCCGCCCCTTTACTCTGGTGCACCCACAGTGACTCCGCCCCTTTACTCTGGTGTACCCACAGTGACTCCGCCCCTTTACTCTGGTGCATCCACAGTGACTCCGCCCCTTTACTCTGGTGCATCCACAGTGACTCCGCCCCTTTACTCTGGTGTACCCACAGTGACTCCGCCCCTTTACTCTGGTGCATCCACAGTGACTCCGCCCCTTTACTCTGGTGTACCCACAGTGACTCCGCCCCTTTACTCTGGTGCACCCACAGTGACTCCGCCCCTTTACTCTGGTGCATCCACAGTGACTCCGCCCCTTTACTCTGGTGCATCCACAGTGACTCCGCCCCTTTACTCTGGTGTACCCACAGTGACTCCGCCCCTTTACTCTGGTGCATCCACAGTGACTCCGCCCCTTTACTCTGGTGTACCCACAGTGACTCCGCCCCTTTACTCTGGTGCACCCACAGTGACTCCGCCCCTTTACTCTGGTGCACCCACAGTGACTCCGCCCCTTTACTCTGGTGCATCCACAGTGACTCCGCCCCTTTACTCTGGTGTACCCACAGTGACTCCGCCCCTTTACTCTGGTGCACCCACAGTGACTCCGCCCCTTTACTCTGGTGCATCCACAGTGACTCCGCCCCTTTACTCTGGTGCATCCACAGTGACTCCGCCCCTTTACTCTGGTGCATCCACAGTGACTCCGCCCCTTTACTCTGGTGCACCCACAGTGACTTACCCCCAACAGTGTCCTGTGAGCCCAGTTCAATTCAATTTTATCTATAAAGCCAAATCACAACAAAGTCGTCATACAGGGTTATACAGAAACACAATCAACTACAGAGATATATGAAAAGACCCTCCCCCTGTACTTAGCTCCTCCCCCTGTCCTTAGACCCACCCCCCCACCCCCCTTGTCCTTAGACCCTCCCCCTGTCCTTAGCTCCTCCTTCTCAGCAGTAAAAACTTCCAAACCCAGTGAGAAAAAGAATACATTTTGGGTAGAACCACACTGAAGGACAGATCCACTCCCATGGACGGACAGACTATAGATGAATGTCCATATATAAATGAAGGATGGGGGGGCTGGTCCATCTACCAGACAGGCGAGGGAGGAGGTCCAGGGTCACAGGTCAGCACAGGCGAGTCACCGCAGATCCTGTCGTCCATGGCTTCCATGCAGACACTGTCAATAGAGCCACCACTTCCCCTAGGGGGGGGGCAACACCAGGTGACTAGACATGAACAGAGTTGGTATGAAAGATAAGTTATAAAAATGACAAAAACAGATGAGAGAAAGAAAGAACTCAGTGTCTGTACTCCCCCCATCATTCTATCTCCTAGTGCAGCTTAGACTGAACTGTGACTTCAGTCTGTTTTTAACTAACCTGACCATAGTTTTTATCAAACACGAATGTTTTCAACCTCATTTTAAATGTAGAGACTGTGTCGACCTCTTCAATATTAAATGAAGATGATTCCATCAGACAGTAACCATAGTAACTAAAGGCTCTAACTCCATCAGACGGTAACCATGGTAACTAAAGGCTCTAGCTCCTACTGTACTTTTACAAACCCTGGGAACTTTCAATAAACCTGCATTCTGAGAACGAAGGGTTCAATTGGACTGGTACGGAACCAGATCATCTTTAAGATAAGAGGGGTCCATACCATTAACCCCTGACCCTAACCCATACCATTAATGGTTTTATATGTAAGGAGGAGGATTTTAAATTGAATTCTAAACTCAACTGGTAGCCAGTGAAGGGTTTGGAGCACAGGGGTGATAGGGTTAGGGGTCAGGGTTTGGAGCACAGGGGTGATAGGGTTAGGGGTCAGGGGTCAGGGTTTGGAGCACAGGGGTGATAGGGTCAGGGGTCAGGGTTTGGAGCACAGGGGTGATAGGGTTAGGGGTCAGGGGTCAGGGTTTGGAGCACAGGGGTGATGTGTTCTCTTCTATTTGATCCTGTTAATAATCTTGCTGCTGCATTTTGAACCAGTTGAAGCTTTTTAGGGAATATTTAGGACACGCTACAAGTAAGGAGTTACAATAATCTAATCGTGATGTAACAAATGTATGAATTAATTTTTCTGCAGTCGTTTTAGACAGAATATTCCTAATTTTAGCTAATGTTGCGCAGGTGAAAGAAGGCTGTTCTGCATGTTTGGTTAATGTGCCCTGACCTCTGACCCTTTGAATGAAAGATGTGGAATCAAATAAAACTCCTAAATGTTTAACTGTGGCACTGGGTGTTCCACTTAAGTTGTCTACAGTAACTATCTGGTCAGTTAGAGAGTCTCTGGCATTTTTAGGACCAATTATAATGACGTCAGTTTTTTCAGGGTTCAATAAAAGATAATTGGCACTCATCCAAGTCTTTATGTCTTGGACACATGTACTTAGTTTATCTATTTGTCTGGTCTGATCAGGTTTAATCGATAAATATAGCTGTGTGTCATCTGCGTAACAATGAAAATTAATGCCATGATTTGTAATGATGTTACCTAAAGGGAGCATATATAGTGTAAACAAAATAGGCCCAAGGACTGACCCTTGAGGAACGCCATAATTAACTCTGGAGGACTGCGATGATTGTTGATTAATGTTAACAAATTGGTAGCGATCAGATAAATATGATTTAAAGCAGCAGAGGGCTGCTCCTCTAATACCTATATCACATTCTAATCTGTGCACTAAGATACTGTGGTCAATGGTGTCAAAGGCTGCACTAAGGTCTAATAACACCAGGACCCATATTAATCCATCATCAGCGGCTAATAATAAGTCATTAGTAACTTTAACTAACGCTGTTTCAGTGCTATGATGGGCACGAAAGCCAGACTGAAACTGTTCAAATAAACTATTATCCTGCAGGTGCTGACACAGCTGTTTAAGTATTACTCTTTCTAGAACTTTTGAGCCCAGTTCTGGTCCAGTTTTGGTCAAAGCCATAGTAGCCCCGGCAGGTTTCCTGGGGTCAACAAAATAAAACTTGTTTCTTCTCAAAACAGTATGTGTTGGAATGAGTGATTTATTTACATAACAAAACTGTCGCAGAACAAAAACTCACACCTCGTAATTGTTTGTAGCTACTTTCTCTCAATAGTGTTCAATGCACTAGTGTTGTCACTGCTAACAGCTGTGCACCTGCACGTAGCAGCCGCTAACACTGCCGAACAACTGATGGAAGTAGTTTGATGAAATACCAAAAATATTCAGTAAAATGAAGTAACATGACCCAAAAAATCAATAAAATAATGGCTTTTCATGGTCTTCCTGTGGTGCGTAGGGCATGTCCATCGTCAGGGTGGTCAGTAGATGTACCAAACATTTGTGTTGTCTATGGTGTAACATGTGGGCTTCTTTCAGATATTCAAAGAGAAGAAGAAAAGGTGAAAAGATCCATCAAAGATGCTGCCAAAAAGGGTCATAAAGACGTGTGTGTGGTTCTTGCCAAAGAAATGATTCAGTCCAAACGAGCCGTCACAAAACTATATGCTTCCAAAGCACACATGAACTCTGTACAACTGAGCATGAAGAACCAGCTTGGTAAGTTTTACACTATACTATTACCGACATAAACTGTTACTCAGTAAAAGTACTTCATCACTGTACTTAAGCAGAATTTTTTTTCAGTATCTGTACTTTTTGGAGTATTCATTTTTCTAGTAACTTTTTAATTTTACTCTCTACATTTTATTATAAATATTTGTACTTTATACTCTTTACATTTATATAAATATCTGTACTTTATACTCTTTACATTTATATAAATATATGTACTTTATACTCTTTACATTTATATAAATATTTGTACTTTATACTCTTTACATTTATATAAATATTTGTACTTTATACTCTTTACATTTATATAAATATATGTACTTTATACTCTTTACATTTATGTAAATATTTGTACTTTATACTCTTTACATTTATAGAAATATATGTACTTTATACTCTTTACATTTATATAAATATATGTACTTTATACTCTTTACATTTATGTAAATATTTGTACTTTATACTCTTTACATTTATAGAAATATATGTACTTTATACTCTTTACATTTATATAAATATTTGTACTTTATACTCTTTACATTTATATAAATATTTGTACTTTATACTCTTTACATTTATATAAATATATGTACTTTATACTCTTTACATTTATGTAAATATTTGTACTTTATACTCTTTACATTTATAGAAATATATGTACTTTATACTCTTTACATTTATATAAATATATGTACTTTATACTCTTTACATTTATGTAAATATTTGTACTTTATACTCTTTACATTTATAGAAATATATGTGACCCACCACCACGAAACCAGGCATAAGTCGCACTGAGCCGTTCAGAGCTACAGCCAAATTTAGGCTGGAAGGTGATTTGTTATTAGTGTTTACACCATATCAAAAAACGGTACCTTAACACCTCTATGTTCAGTTCCTGTGGTCATTACATTGAAATCCAATCAATAAAGGTGTTTATTGAGTCAATTATTTAAGCGGTGACAAAAGTTCAGGTATTGCTGAGCAAAGACAAAGACGACTTCCACCTCTTTTCGCCGAACAAAACGATCTCCGTTCCGTGGGTAAACACCCAAGTGTTTGGTACGAGGTAAAAGCTTATATTGAATGTTCTGTCCAATGGTGTAAGCCAAATGATTATAATACGTCACACTTCTGTCCTATTATTATAATATATAAAACTTCTGTGACATGTCCATCAGAGTGTCCTTTAACATCTGTCAACAATTTGTGTCAATCGGATACAAATTATTATGCGTTGCTAAGGACTTCCTACCCCAAAACAGTCCAAAACTTTAACGGACAATATCTAAAAATATGCAAATTGTAAAATATGTCCAAATGTGGATATTAAAATGACCATAACTTTGGTTCTACTTATGATAGAAACATCATTTTTTCACCATCTTAAACCTTAGTTTCCACTCTACCAAGATACACACATAACTCTGTTTGGATTTACACACACTTATGCCTGGTTTACTGGTGGTGGGTCACATATGTTCTTTATACTCTTTACATTTATAGAAATATATATATACTTTATACTTGGTGGAGGTAATGAAACATTTACTGACATTAATACATGTTTTTGCACTCACTGCCTGTCTGTGTGTGTGTGTGTGTGTGTGTGTGTGTGTGTAGCTGTTCTTCGTGTAGCTGGAGCTCTACAGAAGAGCACAGAGGTCATGAAGGCCATGCAGAATCTCATCAAAGTCCCAGAGATCCAGGCCACCATGAGGGAGCTGTCAAAGGAGATGATGAAGGTGTGCACATGTCACTTTATCAATACTATTGATGTTAACCCATGATCGTTTGACCGATGGTTGATCACATCAACGTTGTCTGGTCATAATTTTCTGTTGTTGATTTAAGAAAAAAAAAACAAACAAACTTAAACCCATGGTGCATCAATCATTCCACTGCACAAACTCTTCATCGTTATTGTGTAAATTATAAAGAGGAAGCTTTGTTATCTCTACATACAATATCTTTGAATGTTACTGCAAATAAATATTGTTATGGCAAATGCAGAGCTCTGTTACCGTATTGTCTGCACTATAAGGCACACTGGACTATAAGGCACACTGGACTATAAGGCACACTGGACTATAAGACACACTGGACTATAAGGCACACTGGACTATAAGACACACTGGACTGTAAGACACACTGGACTGTAAGGCACACTGCGCTATAAGGCACACTGGGCTATAAGGCACACTGGACTATAAGGCACACTGGACTATAAGGCACACTGGAATATAAGGCACACTGGACTATAAGGCACATTAAGTCAAATCAGAATATGGAGATAAAAAGTCATTTCATTATTTATATATATATATATATATATATATATATATATATATATAAAATGTTCTTCTCGCCCCACGTGGGCGGTGTCTCCTTCAGACTCGGGTCCTCTACCAGAGGTCTGGGAGCCTGAGGGTTCTGCGCAGGATCTTAGCTGTTCCTAACAATGTTCTCTTTTGGACACAGATCTCTGATGTTGTTCCTGGTATCTGCTGGAGACATTGTCCCAGCTTGGGAGTCACTGCCCCTAGTGCCCCCATCACTACTGGTACCACTGTTGCCTTCACACTCCACATTTTCTCTAACTCCTCTTTCAGCCCTTGGTATTTCTCTTCTCTTCTCATGTTCTTTCTTTCTCATGTTGCTATCACTGGGGACTGCTACATCTATCACCACCACTGTCTTCTCATGTTTATCCACCACCACTATGTCAGGCTGATTGGCCATCACCATCTTGTCAGTCTGGATCTGGAAGTCCCACAGGATCTTGGCCTGTTTGTTCTCTGTCACCTTTGGGGGGTTCTCCCATCTTGACCCTGGGACCTCCAGTCCATACTCTTTACAGATGTTCCTGTACAGTATGTCCTCTACCTGGTTATGCCTCTCCATGTATGCCTTACCTGCCACCATCTTACACCTGCTGTGATGTGCTGGACTGTTTCAGGGGCTTCTCTACACAGCCTACACCTGGGGTCCTGTCTGATATGGTAGACCCCGGCCTCTATTGCTCTGGTGTTCAGGGCTTGTTCTTGTGCAGCCATGAGTAGTGTCTCTGTGCTGTCCTTTAGTCCAGCCTTTTCCAGCCACTGGTATGTCTTTTCCATATCAGCCACTTCCTCAATTTGTCGATGGTACACGCCATGCAAGGGTTTGTTCTTCCACGATAGCCCCTCTGGTTCTTCGACCTTACTGGGCTTTTGTTGCCTGAGGCATTCACTTAGCAGTTGGTCATTGGGGGCCATTTTCTTGATGTATTCCTGGAGGTTCGCCGTTTCCTCCTGGACAGTAGTTGTGACACTTACTAGTCCTCGGCCCCCTTCCTTTCGCTTAGTGTACAGCCTCAGGACACTGGACTTGGGGTGGAACCCTCCATGCATGGTATGGAGTTTCCTTGTCTTGATATCAGTGGCTTTTTTTCTCCCACCTCTATAAAGTAGTTTGTTTATGTTTGTGTTTTTCAGGCTGGAATCATCGAGGAAATGCTGGAGGACACATTTGAGAGTATGGAAGATGGAGAGGAGATGGAAGAGGCAGCAGAGGAGGAGGTGGATAAGATCCTGTTTGAAATAACAGCAGGTGAAGAAATGATTCTGTACACATTAAACTACAGTACACATAGTTTTATATAAAACTGTACACATTAAACTACAGTACACATAGTTTTATATAAAACTGTACACATTAAACTACAGTACACATAGTTTTTTATAATATGGTACACATTAAACTACAGTACACATAGTTTTATGTGAACAGATGAACTGTTTCAAATACATAATTTGTCAGATTGTGGTGAAACAGTAATTCTAGTTTTTAATTTGAGGTAAAGCTACGTTTAAAATACTCCTCAGTGTACTGAATCACAGTGTTATTGGTCATCTTTACAGTATAACATTTACACTTTATATCAATATTTACACTTTATTTATTAACATTTACACTTTATATATTAACATTTACACTTTATATATTAACATTTACACTTTATATATTAACATTTACACTTTATATATTAACATTTACACTTTATATATTAACATTTACATTTTATATATCAATATTTACACTTTATTTATTAACATTTACATTTTATATATCAATATTTACACTTTATTTATTAACATTTACACTTTATATATTAACATTTACATTTTATATATCAATATTTACACTTTATTTATTAACATTTACACTTTATATATTAATATTTACACTTTATATATCAATATTTACACTTTATATATTAACATTTACACTTTATATATTAACATTTACACTTTATATATTAACATTTACATTTTATATATCAATATTTACACTTTATTTATTAACATTTACACTTTATATATTCATATTTACACTTTATATATCAATATTTACACTTTATATATTAATATTTACACTTTATATATCAATATTTACACTTTATATATTAACATTTACACTTTATATATTAATATTTACACTTTATTTATTAACATTTACACTTTATATATTAACATTTACACTTTATATATTAACATTTACACTTTATTTATTAACATTTACACTTTATATATCAATATTTACACTTTATTTATTAACATTTACACTTTATATATTAACATTTACACTTTATATATTAACATTTACACTTTATTTATTAACATTTACACTTTATATATTAACATTTACACTTTATTTATTAACATTTACACTTCATTTATTAACATTTACACTTTATATATCAACATTTACACTTTATATATTAACATTTACACTTTATTTATTAACATTTACACTTTATATATCAATATTTACACTTTATTTATTAACATTTACACTTTATATATTAACATTTACACTTTATATATTAACATTTACACTTTATTTATTAACATTTACACTTTATATATTAACATTTACACTTTATATATTAACATTTACACTTTATATATTAACATTTACACTTTATATATTAACATTTACACTTTATATATTAACATTTACACTTTATATATTAATATTTACACTTTATTTATTAACATTTACACTTTATATATTAACATTTACACTTTATATATTAACATTTACACTTTATTTATTAACATTTACACTTTATATATTAACATTTACACTTTATATCATCATTTACTTTTTATTTATTAACATTTACACTTTATTTATTAACATTTACACTTTATATATTAACATTTACACTTTATATATCAATATTTACACTTTATATATCAACATTTACACTTTATTCATTAACATTTACACTTTATATATTAACATTTACACTTTATTCATTAACATTTACACTTTATATATTAACATTTACTCTTTATTTATTAATATTTACACTTTATATATCAATATTTACACTTTATATATTCATATTTACACTTTATATATCAACATTTACACTTTATTTATTAACATTTACACTTTATTTATTAACATTTACACTTTATATATTAACATTTACACTTTAGTTATTAACATTTACACTTTATTTATTAATATTTACACTTTATATATTCATGTTTACACTTTATATATCAACATTTACACTTTATTTATTAACATTTACACTTTATATATTAACATTTACACTTTAGTTATTAACATTTACACTTTATTTATTAATATTTACACTTTATATATTCATGTTTACACTTTATATATCATCATTTACACTTTATATCATCATTTACTTTTTATTTATTAACATTTACACTTTATTTATTAACATTTACACTTTATATATTAACATTTACACTTTATATATCAATATTTACACTTTATATATCAACATTTACACTTTATTCATTAACATTTACACTTTATATATTAACATTTACACTTTATTCATTAACATTTACACTTTATATATTAACATTTACTCTTTATTCATTAACATTTACACTTTATATATTAACATTTACACTTCATATATCATCATTTACACTTTATATCATCATTTACTTTTTATTTATTAACATTTACACTTTATTTATTAACATTTACACTTTATATATTAACATTTACTCTTTATTTATTAACATTTACACTTTATATATTAACATTTACACTTTATATCAATATTTACACTTTATATATTAATATTTACACTTTATATATCAATATTTACACTTTATATATCAACATTTACACTTTATATATTAATATTTACACTTTATATATCAATATTTACACTTTATATATCAACATTTACACTTCATATATTAATATTTACACTTTATATATTAACATTTACACTTTATATATTAACATTTACACTTTATATCAATATTTACACTTTATTTATTAACATTTACACTTTATATATCAACATTTACACTTTATATATTAATATTTACACTTTATATATCAATATTTACACTTTATATATCAACATTTACACTTCATATATTAATATTTACACTTTATATATTAACATTTACACTTTATATATTAACATTTACACTTTATATCAATATTTACACTTTATTTATTAACATTTACACTTTATATATCAACATTTACACTTTATATATTAATATTTACACTTTATATATCAATATTTACACTTTATATATCAACATTTACACTTCATATATCAACATTTACACTTTATTCATTAACATTTACACTTTAGTTATTAACATTTACACTTTATATCAACATTTACACTTTATTTATTAACATTTACACTTTATATATTAACATTTACACTTTATATCATCATTTACTCTTTATTTATTAACATTTACACTTTATTTATTAACATTTACACTTTATTTATTAACATTTACACTTTATATATTAACATTTACACTTTATTTATTAACATTTACACTTTATATATTAACATTTACACTTTATATATTAACATTTACACTTTATATATTAACATTTACACTTTATTTATTAACATTTACACTTTATTTATTAACATTTACACTTTATATTAACATTTACACTTTATATCATCATTTACTCTTTATTTATTAACATTTACACTTTATTTATTAACATTTACACTTTATTTATTAACATTTACACTTTATATATTAACATTTACACTTTATTTATTAACATTTACACTTTATATATTAACATTTACACTTCATTTATTAACATTTACACTTTATATATTAACATTTACACTTTATATATTAACATTTACACTTTATATATTAACATTTACACTTCATTTATTAACATTTACACTTTATATATTAACATTTACACTTTATATATTAACATTTACACTTTATACAGTGAGAGTAAAAAGTATTTGATCCCTTGCTGATTTTGTTGGTTTGCCCACTAATAAAGACATGATCAATCTATACTTTTAATGGTAGATGTATTCTAACATGAAGAGACAGAATATCAAAACGAAAATCAAGAAAATAACTTGAAGGAATATATATGAATTTATTTGTATTTCATTGAGGGAAATAAGTATTTGATCCTCTAGTATGCATTAGGAGTTCTGGCTTTCACAGACCAGTTACACACTCCCAATCAACTTGTTACCTGAATTGAAGACACCTGTTGTAAATAATCACCTGTATAAAAGACACCTGTTCACAGAATCAGACAATCAGACAGATTCCAAATTCTCCAGCATGGGTAAGACTAAAGAACTCTCTCAGGACCTCAGAGACAGGATTGTTGACCTGCACAAATCTGGAATGGGCTACAAAAACATTAGCAAGATGCTGGGTATTAAAGTAACAACCATTGGTGCAATTGTGAGAAAATTTAAGGAGTATAACATGACCATCAATAGACCTCGGTCTGGTGCTCCACAGAAGATTTCACCTCGTGGGGTGGCAATGATCATGAGGACAGTGAGAAATCGGCCTGCAACCACACAGCGGGAGTTAGTGAATGACCTCAAGGCAGCTGGGACCACAGTCACCAGGAAAACAATTGGCAACACTTTGCGCCGCAATGGATTAAAATCCTGCAGTGCCCGAAAGGTACCCCTGCTTAAGAAGGCACATGTGGTGGCTCGCCTAAAGTATGCCAATGATCACCTCAAAGATGCACAAAGTGATTGGGAGAAGGTTCTGTGGTCAGACGAGACCAAAATTGAACTATTTGGCCTAAACTCTACTCGTCATGTGTGGAGGAAGAAAAATGCTGCCTATGATCCCAGGAACACTGTGCCCACCGTCAAGCATGGTGGTGGAAACATTATGTTTTGGGGGTGTTTCTCTGCCAAAGGCACAGGGCTACTTCACCGCATCAGTGGGAAGATGGATGGAGCCATGTACCGAGCAGTCCTGAGGGACAACCTCCTCCCCTCTGCTAGGAAGCTGAAAATGGGCCGTGGCTGGGTCTTCCAACATGACAACGACCCGAAGCATACAGCAAAGGCAACAAAGGACTGGCTCAAGAAGAACCATATTAAGGTCATGGAGTGGCCCAGCCAGTCTCCGGACCTCAATCCAATCGAAAATCTATGGAGAGAGCTGAAGGTCCAAGTTGCCAAGCGACAGCCCACCAACCTTAATGATTTAGAGAGGATCTGCAAAGAAGAGTGGGCCAAAATTCCCCCTGATATGTGTGCTCACCTTGTGGTTAACTACAACAAGCGTTTGACCGTTGTGCTTGCAAACAAAGGCTTTGCCACCAAGTATTAAGTGCTTTCGGATAGAGGGATCAAATACTTATTTCCCTCAATGAAAAACAAATGAATTAAAATAAATTCTTTGAAGTTATTTTCTGGATTTTCATTTTGATAATCTGTCTCTTCATGTTAGAATACATCTACCATTAAAAGTATAGAATGATCATGTCTTTATTAGTGGGCAAACCAACAAAATCAGCAAGGGATCAAATACTTTTTACTCTCACTGTATATTAACTTTTACTCTTTATTTATTAACATTTACACTTTATTAACATTTACACTTTTTATATTAACATTTACACTTTATATCAACATTTACACTTTATATATTAACATTTACACTTTATATCAACATTTATACTTTTTATATCAATATTTTGACTTTGTATGGGCTTTTTTTTCTTAGCAGAAAAGCTTCCATATATATTGCAGGGTTAAAAAAAAAAAAATAATTGTAATACGGTGTAGCTTTAGTTTCCTAATGGTAGTTTTTCTTCTCAGGTGCCCTTGGAAAAGCCCCCAGTAAAGTCACAGACGCTCTGCCTGAAACCGAGCCGGTGGGCGCCATGGCGGCGTCAGACGAAGAGTCAGAGGAGGACATTGAGGAAATGCAGTCACGATTGGCAGCTCTGAGGAGCTAAAGTGATCTGCCACGGCTCCAGGGAAGTGGGTTTGGTCAGTCCATTAAAGACTGGGACAGTGTTGGTGCAGGGTTGACAGTTGTGGTGCAGGGTTGACAGTTGTGGTGCAGGGTTGACAGTTGTGGTGCAGGGTTGACAGTTGTGGTGCAGGGTTGACAGTGCTGAACATCTTCTCTCTGCTTCATCCTTTAATTATTTCATAGACTCATTTGACGTAAACATTGTGCTTTGACAGTTTGTCTTTCAAAGTTGTTTTTATTCAACAATAGGTTGATTTCACGTGACCTGAATTGTTATATACTCAGAAGGAGTAGTGTAGTTTACGGCAGCACCAATCGTTCTAACCCAGAGAAGCCAAAGATTAGATGAGAAACTCACAGAAAAACGCTGTAAAAAGCAGATTTTGTTACAAAATTACACAAATATAAAATTATGAGAGAAGAAGTCTAAATCATGGGCTAAAAAATATTTAAATATGTCTGAACCTTTTGGTACCGATGCTGTGGACCCACCCACTGACAAAACACTAAAGGCTGTCTTCAATGGTTTCCTCCATAGCCACAGTCTCCATGGTGACATCCTTAGTGATGGTCTCCATGGTGACTTCCTTAGTGATGGTCTCCATGGTGACTTCCTTAGTGATGGTCTCCATGGTTACTTCCTTAGTGGCAGTCTCCATGGTTACTTCCTTAGTGATGGTCTCCATGGTTACTTCCTTAGTGGCAGTCTCCATGGTTACTTCCTTAGTGGCAGTCTCCATGGTTACTTCCTTAGTGGCAGTCTCCATGGTTACTTCCTTAGTGATGGTCTCCATGGTTACTTCCTTAGTGGCAGTCTCCATGGTTACTTCCTTAGTGGCAGTCTCCATGGTTACTTCCTTAGTGATGGTCTCCATGGTTACTTCCTTAGTGGCGGTCTCCATGGTTACTTCCTTAGTGATGGTCTCCATAGTTACTTCCTTAGTGATGGTCTCCATGGTTACTTCCTTAGTGGCAGTCTCCATTGTTCCTTTTTTAGTGATGGTCTCCATGGTTACTTCCTTAGTGGCGGTCTCCATGGTTACTTCCTTAGTGGCAGTCTCCATGGTTACTTCTTTAGTGATGGTCTCCATGGTTACTTCCTTAGTGGCGGTCACCATGGTTACTTCCTTAGTGGCAGTCTCCATGGTTACTTCCTTAGTGATGGTCTCCATGGTTACTTCCTTAGTGGCAGTCTCCATGGTTACTTCCTTAGTGGCAGTCTCCATGGTTACTTCCTTAGTGGCAGTCTCCATGGTTACTTCCTTAGTGGCAGTCTCCATGGTTACTTCCTTAGTGGCAGTCTCCATGGTTACTTCCTTAGTGGCAGTCTCCATGGTTACTTCCTTAGTGGCAGTCTCCATGGTTACTTCCTTAGTGGCAGATGTGCAAATAATACAGATATAAATATTATATAATAAAGTTAAAAATACTATCAGTAAAAAGAAACGGTAAGAATAGGATGGAGATAAAGTTTCTTTAAACTGTACAGGTAAGTAAGGTAAAAAAGTAAAATAAAAATAACAAATATAACTCCTATGTACAAATAAACAGGTATATATGTAGACAGAATTAAAGAAAAAAAAAACGGTGAAGTGACTAGTGTGTGATGGGTACTGGATGCAGTGTATGTGTGGGGGGGGTCCTTTTCAGTCTGTCTGTCCTGGCTCTTACCTGAGGGCACACACCTGAACAAACTGTGGTTGGGATGGATGGACCTGCACCGCTGTGTGAAGATGTCCTGGAGGCCGGACAGGGCGGTACGGGTCATGTGCTCTGCACATAGGCACAGTCTCCATGGTTACTTCCATAGGCACAGTCTCCATGGTTACTTCCATAGGCACAGTCTCCATGGTTACTTCCATAGGCACAGTCACCATGGTTACTTCCATAGGCACAGTCTCCATGGTTACTTCCAAAGGCACAGTCTCCATGGTTACTTCCATAGGCACAGTCTCCATGGTTACTTCCATAGGCACAGTCTCCATGGTTACTTCCATAGGCACAGTCTCCATGGTTACTTCCATAGGCACAGTCACCATGGTTACTTCCATAGGCACAGTCTCCATGGTTACTTCCATAGGCACAGTCTCCATGGTTACTTCCATAGGCACAGTCTCCATGGTTACTTCCATAGGCACAGTCTCCATGGTTACTTCCATAGGCACAGTCACCATGGTTACTTCCATAGGCACAGTCTCCATGGTTACTTCCATAGGCACAGTCACCATGGTTACTTCCATAGGCACAGTCTCCATGGTTACTTCCATAGGCACAGTCTCCATGGTTACTTCCATAGGCACAGTCTCCATGGTTACTTCCATAGGCACAGTCACCATGGTTACTTCCATAGGCACAGTCTCCATGGTTACTTCCATAGGCACAGTCTCCATGGTTACTTCCTGCCCTTCAGATGAAGTTGTGACATCATCACAGTCATGTGACTTAAACCTATTGTTTTACTCAACCAGGAAAATGTGTAAGTCTTTATTATCCAAAGTCAAACTGAAGGTATTCGATCAGGGGTTTTAAACACGCGGCCCGGGGGCCAAATGCGGCTCGTCGGATGAGCATAAGAACCTATTAAATGACTCCATATTTTCTTTTTTTTCTCATAAATGACAACTTCAAATTTTTGTTCTTGTTTTACTGAAAAACATGAGAACATGAGCATTACACATTGTGACAATGTCAAATTTTTATCACAACTGAAAAACTGTTCATTAAAAATACTACATTTGTGTACTTCTGTCGTAGATGACGCCATGTTTAAAAGGATTCACAATGTGTTCTTGGAAATGTTGTCGTACCCCTCTGCCCTTTACCCCTGCCCTTAAATGTGGATGCACCAAACTGAGGGGTTGGGGTCGGACTAAGGGTAAGGGGTAAAAGCACCTGAAGGACATGTGTTTGAGACCCAGTGTTAGATGTTGTGTAAATAATGTAAGTAAGAAAAGCCTGCTGTGCCTCCAGTTCTTCTACTTCATTCTCATCTTCTTTTGGTCTGGACTTTGAAGACGTCGAGGTGTTTAAAATCCAAAAGTGAATTCTCTTAAGTGTTTGTTCAAGCCACGTTTGTACTCGGTCCAAATCACACCCTGCGTCACTTTGTCATCACTAGTGTCACTGTCACTTTGTGCTCTGTTCACTTCTACCCACAGGTGGTAAAAGTACTGCCATTCTGTACTACAATAGAAGTACAAATACTGGTGTGAAAAAATACTCTGGTAAAAGTTGAAGTACTGATTTAACTGCTTTACTGAAGTAAAAAAGTACAACTACTGAACTGTAATAAAGTAAAAAGTAAAACTGCATTCATTATTTTTTTGCCACGAACACAATATTTATTTAGTTTAATGGACAAAACATTCAGGAAGAACAGGGAGAAAACGGTCACAATTCACATAAAAAGTCATCATGAGATTGGGAAAAAAATGACAAATGAGATTTAAAAAATGCTTAATTTTAAGAGAAAAAAAAATCCAAATTATGATATAATTGTCTAATATATAAAGTCAGTTTGTCTGGTTTTTCTGTCATTTGTTTAGTTTCAAAAAGTCTAAAGAAACATGTACAGATATTTATGAACAAATGTAGAGTAAAAGTCAAATGTTTCCAGAAAAATAAATACTCCAGTTAAGTACACATACCTAAAAAAATCTACTTAAGTACAGCAATGAATTACTTTTACTGCGTTACCTCTGCTTCTACTTCCATTATATGTAACATGAATTTTTCCAGTTCTTTTTTGTGTATAATGAAACAAATGTACAATATATGGTGGGACATGTAAAGTTCACATTTAACCTTAACATTCATCTAATTATCATCTAATTACATGGGACTTTATATTTTCAGCATCAGCAGGAAGATGCAGAGGAAACAGAAACGACATATTGTGGAAGTGTTTGTGTATCATGTTTGTCTATGTGAATGAGAAAAGAATAAAGTTTTAAGAATAATGTGCTGTCTGTGTGAAATAGAATAATCACACATCCTGCAATCATTTCTATTTTTATTTGTCTGTCATTAATTGATTTATTGTTAATTTTTTTAAATAATTTTTTATTTATTGTACTTTAATGTTTTTTATTTTATTTATTTTTGTATTTTTATTCATTTAGTTCTAATGTTTTATTCTTTTTTTTTTTCTGCACTAAAGGTGCATGAAGTCCAAATGATCCGATAAAAACTGTATGGAATAAATCCGACACTGTTCCTGTTTTTCCTTCCATAAATGTTTTGTCCGCGTCAGGAGGAACTGGACTAAAATAATATTTATAACAAACACTGGTTTAAAGAAGTGAGTGAACGTCAGAACTTTTCAGCCTCTTGTTGGTTTTTAAAATCCACAGTTTCAACAAAAGGATAAGATTGTTTTTCAACAACAACACTCCTCCCTGTTCTGTTACCGACGGCAACAACAACAACTGTCTCGGGAATACTCTGGTAAAAGTACAAGTACTGAAATAAAAGTAAAAATACTTTCTGCTCATTTCACATTAGTAGAAACACTGACATTTTCTACAAGATCTGAACCAGTTTATGTTAAAACATTAACATTAAAGTCATTAATTTAATGATTCATCTGATGAGATATTTAACATTTTTAATCTCTGAACAACACACTTTAGAAACAAAACGAGTAGAATTTAAATTATTTTGATGTTTTAGACATTTTGATTATTCTTTTTTAAATTTTATTCATTATTTTATTCATTTTGTTCATTATTTTATTCATTTTGTTCATTGTTTTACATTTGTTTCCACCAGCAGTCACAACTGACACCATTAGCATTATTATCATTAACATTATCATACTCGCGCAGATCCCAGTACACAGTTGGGTGGTTCAGTTGGGAGAGCGGGTTGTCACATGACTGAATGGTTAGTGGTTCACATCCCGGTTCTGTCATTGTCCTTGTCCTTGGACAAAGACACTGAACCCTTAGTCTCCCAGTAGGACTGACAGAACCTTAGAACCTACTGGTGTGTGTGAGTAACAATTATAATAATAATAACAATGAATAATAACTATAATAATAATGATAACTATAATGACTATAATAATAATGATAACAATAACTAATGATAACTATAATAATGATAACTATAATGACTATAATAATAATGATAACAATAACTAATGATAACTATAATAATAATGATAACTAAAGCTGCAAGTCCCATGCCACCACCCTTACCCTTTGTATTTGTAAAAATGAGCAAATTATACTCCATAATATGGCATTTTCATCAAAGTTTCAGTCAAAGCAGCTCCTGTGCTGGAGCCAGACACAGCACAGTTGTGCCCTATATATGGAAGGAAGGGGGCGTGGCCGGAGCACTGCATGTGTGTGTAGACTAGTGGGAGAGTGTTAGCCAATCAGCTTTCAGCATTAGAGGGTGTGGCTGTATCCAGGCAGAAAGTCAGAGAGAGCAAGAAATAGGAGCAAAGTGTATGTCACATGTATAGGTGTACAGGAGTGGGAGCATATTAGCCAATCAGCTGTCAGTATTAGAGGGTGTGGCTGTTGCTGGGCAGAAAAGCAGAGAGAGGGCAAAAAGGAGCAAAGTATATGTCACATACACTGTGTATATAAACATACATATACTCTGTGTACATGACATACACTGTGTATATGCCATATGTGTAGGTTTATTCCATGTACATGTGTGTATATAGGTTTGTGTATGTGCCCTGTGTCTGTATGAGAGAATTTGCCTGTCAATCATGTTAAAGCTCCTCCCACAGTCTGTTCAGCTTCTCTTCATTGTCTGCACCTGTTAATGAAAGCTGCTCCGTTGCCCTGGTAACGGCCCCCACCTTTTTCCTCCTACACGAACGCACGCTGCAAAAAGAGCCTCTCCCCCTGGACCCTGGCTTTCAAGCCTAATCTTACCTCCGAACTACTGCCATTTGTGAGAGAACCGTAAATGCTAGCTCAAAACCAAAATGATTGTGAGTGGCAGGAGGCTTTGAGGAACACGTAGATGTATTCATTTCCCCTGTAGGATCAAACATGACCGAGATTCGGCAGTTTTAAAAACACTAAAATTAGGCGAACATAAGATTTTCTTTGATCCAAATTAACATGGAAGTGAATGGAGGCTGAGACCAGACATCCCCCCAAACTACTGAGTCTCATTTAAATTTTAAATTACAAACCGGATTCGGTTGAAGTTGGGAAATTGTGTAAAATGTAAATAAAAACAAAATACAATGATTTTAAAATCCTTTTCAACCTATATTCAATTGAATACACTACAAAGACAACATATTTAATGTTCAAACTGATAAACTTTATTGTTTTTTGCCAAATAATAATTAACTTAGAATTTCATGGCTGCAACACGTGCAGTAGAAGTTGGGAAAGTTGGCAAAAAATACTGAGAAAGCTGAGAAAAGCTCATCAAACACCTATTTGAAACATCCCACATGTGATCAGGCTAATTGGGAACAGGTGGGGACCATGATTGGGTATAAAAGGAGCCTCCCCAAACATGCTCAGTCATTCACAAGCAAGGATGGGGCGAGGTTCACCACTTTGTCCACAACTGCCTGAGAAAATAGTTAAACAGTTTAAGAACAACATTTCTCAAACAAAATTGCAAGGAATTTAGAGATTTCAACATCTACGGTCCATAATATCATCAAAAGGTTCAGAGAATCTGGTGAAATCACTGCACGTAAGCACCACGGCCGGAAACCAAGACTGAATGACCGTGACCTTCGATCCCTCAGACGGCACTGCCTTAAAAACCGACATGAGTGTGTAAAGGATATCACCATATGGGCTCAGGAACACTTCAGAAAATCACTGTCAGTAAATACAGTTGGTCACTACATCAGTAAGTGCTGGTTAAAACTCTACCATGCAAAGCAAAAGCCGTTTATGAACAACATCCAGAAACGCCGCCGGGTTCTCTGGGCCCGAGCTCATGTAAAATGGACTGATGCACAATGGAAAAGTGTTTTGTGGTCTGATGAGTCCACTTTTCAAATTGTTTTTGGAAACACTGGACGTCGTGTCCTCCGGACCAAAGAGGAAGCAGACCATCCGGACAGTTATCAACGCAAAGTTCAAAAGCCAGCATCTGTGATGGTATGGGGGTGCATTAGTTCCCATGGCATGGGTGACTTACATTTCTGTGAAGGCAACATAAATGCTGAAAAGTACATACAGATTTTAGAGCAACATATGCTGCCATCCAAGCCACGTCTTTTTCATGGACGCCGCTGCTTATTTCAGCAAGATAATGCCAAGCCACATTCTGCACGTGTTACAACAGCGTGGCTTCCAAGTAAAAGAGTCCAGGTTCTCCCCTGGCCCGCTTGCAGTCCAGACCTGTCTCCCATTGAAAATGTGTGGCGCATTATGAAGCGTAAAATACGACAGAGAAGACCCCGGACTGTTGAACAACTGAAGCGGTTCATCAAGCAAGAATGGGAAAGAATTCCACATGAGAAGCTAAGAGAATTAGTCTCCTCTCTTCCAAAACGTTTATTGACTGTTATTAAAAGGAAAGGTGATGTAACGAAGTGGTAAACATGCCCTTTCCCAACTTCTACTGCACGTGTTGCAGCCATGAAATTCTAAGTTAATTATTATTTGGCAAAAAACAATAAAGTTTATCAGTTTGAACATTAAATATGTTGTCTTTGTAGTGTATTCAGTTGAATATAGGTTGAAAAGGATTTTAAAATCATTGTATTTTGTTTTTATTTACATTTTACACAATTTCCCAACTTCAACCGAATCCGGTTTGTCGCTGGATCTTCCAAACCTGGTTTATATTGTTCCTAGGTAGTATGACTACATTTCTAGAAAGTTTCATTCACTTGCTGTGTATGGTTTCTCATATTTTGCCATTTTCATCAAAGTTTCAGTCAAAGCAGCTGCTCTGCTGCACCTTCACACAGTAGTTGTGCCAAATAAGGAGGTCAAGGGGACGTGGCCAATTCCGCCACCTAGGAGAGCGGCCGAGAGTTCAGGGAGATGAAAGAGAAAAAAAAAAATTGCCATATCTCCCATGTTAACCTCTATTGACCTTCGTTAACCTCTGTTGACTTTTGTTAACCTCTATTGACCTTTGTTAACCTCTATTGACCTTTGTTAACCTCTGTTGACCTTTGTTAACCTCTATTGACCTTTGTTAACCTCTGTCGACCTTTGTTAACCTCTGTTGACTTTTTGTTAACCTCTGTTGACTTTTTGTTAACCTCTGTTGACCTTTGTTAACATATATAATACCTTAGTCTTATTTCCTGATAAACACTACTTTAATAAACTACCGTACATGTTTCTGGCCAGAATGTAAATAAATAAAACTGAAATTTCAACATGTGTCTGAATTATTAAAGTAACAGATGATGTGACAACATGATGGTTTAATGTTCAACTAAAGAAAACATTTATGTTCAGTGAGTTTAGAAAACCTGCTGTCTTTTTATTTTTCTATCATCAATAAAATAAACTCTTATTATATTTATTAGGGACAGAGCACACAGGGTCGAGTCCCTATTGTTATTCGTTCACTTTTTATTCTTCGTTATTAGGCCTTCGCCGCGGACAACATCGGCACAAGGCCTATTGAGTCTGCTGTGATGGCCAGGTGACGAAATATGCCAGGAGCGCAGTCGCCAGGGACGACTCGCACCACTCACACACACTCACACATTCACGGTAGCGAGCCGTGTCCGAGCATGTGCTCGTCACACGCACACACAGCATATTTGTTCCTGCTCAGAATGAATGGAAGTCTATGGGCCACGCCCACTCAGGGTCACTGACATGAGTGAAAGTGTGTCAAATGTGACCTCTGACCCCATTGTTTCTTTCGTCTGCCCTTTGAGCTCTAATTTGACCCCCTGAACATGAACGAAAACTCCCCAAATTTTGCACACACCTCAGAAGTGTGAAAAATTGCAAGTATTTAAAGGTTTCGTAAAAGTCAGTCAAGAAATGTGTCTACAGCGCCACCTAGAATAGGTGAAAGAGCTTTTATTAGGCCAGATCACGCCCCAGTGAAGTTAGAGCTATGAAAATCAGTACACATGTTCATCATATGATGATGAACAAAAAACCTAGTGATGACCACGCCCATAAACAAACAGGAAGTCCGCCATCTTGGATTGAAATTTTAAAGATTTTGAGTCGTCATTTTCGCTGTCATTGGAATTTATCTATCTCCTCGTAGGCCAAATTGAGCTCAAAATCAGTGAACAAGATCTAGACAAGTGGGACTTCAAAAGTTATCCAATTTATTTGGAAAAGTTGCATCATTTTTGTGCTACGCTGTCGCAAAATTTGCAAAGATTTTGGGAAAAATTACCACTACATAAATTGCTTCAGCTCGGACATACGAACACCGATTTGGCTGAACGTTGACACAGACGTCTATCTCCCTGGTCTACATCCATTTAACTAAAGACATTCTGGTTTTGTACTATAGCGCCCCCTAGAAATGTGCTTTTACTACAATGGCTGCCCCTAGAAAAGGTGAAATAGTTTGTATTAGGCCAGATCACACCCTATTAAAGCTAGAGCTATAAAAATCAGTACACACGTCCGTCATATGATGATGAGCAAAAACCCTAATGATGGCCACGCCCATAACCCAACAGGAAGTCCGCCATCTTGGATTGAATTTTTTTTCATTTTGAGTCATCATTTTCGCTTTAATTAGAATTTATCTATCTCCTCCTAGGCCATTGGACCAAATAAGCTCAAAATCGGTGAACACGATCTAGACAAGTGGGACTTCGAAAGTTATCCAATTTATTTGGAAAAGTTGCATCGTTTTTGTGCTACGCTGTCACAAAATTTGCAAATATTTCGGGAAAATTACAGCTACATAAATTGCTTCAGCTCGGACATACGAACACCAATTTGGCTGAAATTTGACACAGACATCTATCTCTCAGTCCTACACTTGGTTGTCATATGAAATTGTTATTTCACACTATAGCGCCCCCTACAGATTCACCAAATACACTCTTAGTAAAATGGTCGTAGTTCGGACATACGAACATGGATTTGGCTGAAATTTGAATCGGACATCTATCTCTGGGTTCTACACCAGTTTATCAATAGAAATTGTGATTTTGCCCTAGAGTGCCCCCTACAGCACCGCCTTTACTAAAATGGCTGTAGATCGTGCATACGAACACCGATTTGGCTGAAATTTGACTCGGGCGTCGCATGGGAAGGCGGTTGCCAGGGGAGGCGGTTGCGAGGGAGGGCAAAGGCCTTTGAGACTGCTTGCAGTTTTAATTATTATTATTTTTCTCTTGACGCCTCTTTGAGCTGTAATTTGACCCCCTAAACATGCTCAAAGACTCACGAAATAGTGCAGGCAAAATTTGATAAAATGCCATAAAGACAAGAAAAACATAAAAAGTTGCGGCCAACATTGCTTGAGGCAAAAGACATATCTAGAGGTAACGGTCGCGATCTGCCAGCGTGAATGGAAATGCTCAAAAATTATCTCCTCATAGGGCGTTTGTCACAGAGACCTACGAAAGGTACCAAATTAAAGAGGAACTGGTGAATCCAAAAAGTTGTATATAACTTTTTAAAACCTTGTGTAGTTTTTGCGTTCCGAGCCCTGCTATTTGTGACCTCCGACATTCAAAATTAAAATTTTAGTTTCTCCCAACATGTGATATATCGTGACGATCAGGACACTGAGCCGGCATCAACTACCACAAAACCTTTTAAATTACGGTTAATGTACGGTTTGGGAGATATCGCAATGGATATTTGGGTTTTTTCGACAATTTCTGGCAAAAATGCTTTTTCGGCTCTACGCCTCTTTAGGCTGGTGGTTGACCCCCTTAACATGCACGCAAGGGAATGAAGGGAATTTCATTAAATATGAAGAACAAATTTGATTCAATCCCATAATATTAATTTTATTGAGAAAACAACACACGGAAAATTCCGGAAAAATCACAAAAATGGCTCAAACGAGCCTTAGGAATGTTGCAGAAAGAGGTAAGATTGGCCAGCGTGCATGTCATCCACCCCGACATTTCATACGCTGATACTACCCACCTATCTTGGACAGGAAGTTCACAATCTGAACCTCAAAAATCTAAAAGCTGAACTGCTTGGCATAGAGACATGAAACCAATGCCAAAAGTTTCCTTGTATCCGCCTGACAAATTCATATGCTGGTACTTATGGTCTATCTCCTACAAAAAGTTCGCAATCTGGACTTGTTTGGAAATCATAAAAAATTAACTCCTCTGAAGCCGTTTGTCGCACAGATTTAAAAATAGTACCAAAGGATAGAACTGACCTATATCCATAAATCTTGTAAAAATCATTTTTCTATCTCTTGTAGATTTTTTTCTCAGGCCCGGCTAGTTGCGATCGCCGAAACTTAAAAATTAAAATTAAATTTTCCCCAACATGTGACATATTGTGAGAATCAAGGGCATGAGCAGAGGTTGCCACACCAAAGAGTTTTACAATGTGATGTACGGTGTGGGAGATATGGCATTTTTTTTTTTTTTCTCTTTCATCTCCCTGAACTCTCCTAGGTGGTGGAATTGGCCGCACCCCCTTCAACTCCTTATATGGCACATCATCTGTGTCTTGGTGCAGGAGAGGAGCTGCTTTGACTGTAACTTTGATGAAAATGGCAAAATATGAGAAACAATAAACAGCAAGTGAATGAAACTTTCCAGAAATGTAGTCATACTACCTAGGAACAATATAAACCAGGTTTGGAAGATCCAGCCCAGGTCATCCCCTGGGGACTTAGAGGTTTGTAGCTCAATGTTTGATTATTGATTCACTTTGTTATATTTTTATAATAAATGATTAAACTTTTATATCTGGTGTTGATATTTTTGAGTCGTTAACGGGGAAATCCTGGCACCATGAACGAGTGAACAGTCGAACGACGACACATCTTTGCTAATTTTACATTTAATTTAAACAATATAAAGTTAAAATGACATTTAACATTATACTAAATAAATATATTTACTGCACAGTAAATTAGTAAAAGTTATAAAAATTCCAACATCTGATGTTCTGAATTCAAATGAGTTAAGTTATGAGTTAATTTAAATTAACTGCTGTAAAATACAGACAAATATAAACACTTTACTGTAAACAAATGACACACATCACTTTTCAGTTAATGAGGATTTATTAGTAATTAACTTCATGATGTAGATGCTCCGTTTGATCCAGGAACAAACCTCAGAGAGAAAAACACAGTTAGTTGTGAACATGGAAGAAGAACAAGTTTATATCATGTGTTGTTTTGTTGTGTTCAGCACCTCTGGTTCACACACACTGAGTAGTGTGTGACCTTTAGGTAACCACAACACATTTACTCTAAGTTCATCAACAGTACATCCATCTGATATTAGACAGTGAACTGTTAATGAACCTTAACCTGAGAAGAAAAACATTAAAACAAGCAAACAATACTAACTTATTTTTTTAATTTGCCTCACAGAATTATCACTATAAGTGTTGTAATAACCTGTAGAAAGTTAACTTAACAATTAACTAACTTGAAAAGAAAAACATGAATACAAGAAACACAATTCATACAAACTTTTTTGTTGTTTTTTTGTTTGAACAGTTACACTGAACAGTTGAACTTAAAGTGAATTGTTAACAATTAACTTTCACCTGAAAAGAAAAAACATTAATTAACACAATAAGTATAAACTTTTTTTTTTACAGTTAAATTCACTTACAAATTAACACAATTGTTAATTAACTTTAACCTGAAAAGGGAAAAAAACATTCATACATAACCATTTTTTTGGTTGTTTTTCTGTTTTTTTATATAACCTGTACAAAGTGAACTATTAATTAAAATCATATACGTACAAGTAAACAATAAATGTTTTTTATATGCCTCAGAATTGTCACTATAAGTGACTATTTTATCTCATTGTTGAGATTTTATTTCATCATCACTGAGGCTTTAAAAAAATTCTAAATTTTCTACAGGTTAACAATTAACTATAACCTGAAAAGAAAAACATGAATGCAAACAAACAATACAAACTTTTTTTTTGACTGTTTTTGCATTTTGTTTTGTTTTTGGGGGTGTTTTTTTTTTTTGAACAGTTAAACTGAACAGTTGACGTTAAAGGGAACTGTTAACAATAAAGTTAGTTATTAAATACATCTTCTGATGCACCTGAACACATCATCAGTGTTGTATCCTGGGGTCATCGGGTGTTTCGGGTCTTACAACATACACCCTCACCCAGGCGACCCAGCCACGGTTGATCAGACCGTGACTTGTGTTCAGGTAGCACACGCTTGTCCCCATGGAAGTCCTCTTCGGATCCAGAGCCATCTTGAAGCTTTCTCTGCTGCTTCAGTGGCGTTCTTAATTGCTCCGGCTCTTGCTCTTCCCTTGATGCCCAGCATGCTCAAGGCTTTGTGGAGTGAGTGCCCCACAAAGCCTCTGCTGTCAACTTCGATAGGCATGCATCTTGCCTTCCACCCCTGTTGGTGGCATTCATTAACGAGGGACTCATACTTGGCCCTCTTCCTCTCATGGGCCTCTTCCAAACGGTCCTCCCATGGCACAGTCAGCTCCATGATCAGGGTGGTTTTAGTTGACTCTGAGACCAGTAGGATATCAGAGTGGTGCTGACAATGTGCTGGGGGAACCTCAGCTGTTTCTCCAGGTCTACCAAAAGCTGCCAGTCACTGGCAGTGGCCAGAATCCCTGCTGGAGCCTTCCTTCGCTTCCCACTTGGCTGGTTTCCTGCCTTGATGAAAACAATTACTCTGGTGGACTTGCGCACCTTTCTACAGCTGCTGATCCCTTCGCTGATGGCTTCTGTGATTGATTTTAGCACCTTTTTATGGCGCCAGGTGTAACGGCCCTCCCCCAGCGCTATTGGGCAGGAGCTCAGCACATGCTCCAGGGTTCCTCTGGCTGGACATAGCTGACACTTTGGCGTCTCCGATTTTCCCCAGGTGAAGAGGTTTGCTGGGCTTGGTAAGACGTCATACACAGCGCGGATCAGGAAGCTGATACGCTGTGGCTCAGCCTGCCAGAGCTCCGTCCAGGTGAGTTTGCGGTCCATGGCCTGCTCCCATCTGGTCCAGGCCCCCTGCTGCCTCTGCTAGTCCGAACTTCCTCCACTCCAGACCTGAACTCCTCCTGGATCTGCCTAAACTTTAACCTGAAAAGGAAAAACATTAACACAATACAAACAATAAGTACACATTTTTTTGTTGTTTTTGTGTGTATGTGTGTGGGGGGTTACAGAAAGAGAACAGTGAAACTTAACAGTTGAAGCTCAGACCAACTGCTCACATGTGATAGAAACAACAAAAACTACGTACAGCAGTGACACATGATAAATAAACTAATAAAATATATTAAACAACATTAAACCTATGTCTTTTACATTATTTACAATATTAACACAACAACAATATAAATAACACTCAATAAATATACTGTCCCAACACACAATAATAAACTACATCACCTAACAGGACAGATTTACACATATAAACACATAAAAAACTAACAAATAACCACAACTACTGTAAACAACCTAACAAACCACATCTAAATGACACTCTTAATATTATTGCACATTTGCCACAAATAAATACCTATAAATACCCTCTATAAATAACTGTCAATAATAAATATACTGTCCAAACACACACACAATAAACCACAAAAACTACACAACCTGATTGGACAGATTTACAAGTTAAAAATACAAACAAATATTTACATGTTAAAAGTCAGTTTCCTCTTATAAACCTATATATAAACAACTAAACTGTACCAACAACCATTATCTACTCTACACTGGACTCATCATCTAAAACAGCCTCTAAATCAAAATCCTGTCCAAACAACACATCCAGATGTTCTACCAAACTCTCATCTTTAACACGTAAACCACACCAGATGGCTTCGTGGTCACTAAAGTAAGTGGACATCACTGAACAATCCACATCATACTGTGTTGTTTTGACATAAACATGGTCGATCAGTGTTCCTTTCTCTGTGGCCTCTTGTGTTACATGTTGATTATATCCTTTTTCACCCATAAATTTACAAATTGATGGTCTTTTCAAAATGTCTTCATTAAAATCTCCCATTATAACTATTGTGTTACTGATTGGATTTAACCAATCCAGTAACTTCCCCAGATATTGTTTAAATAATAACATTGGATAACATGGTGGACGATAAATGACTCCCATCAGGATGTTAAATTTGGTACACAGGCACACCAAACACTCCAGATTTAAATCAGGACTGAACCTTGAGCCACGTTTCTGTCACAGCAATACAGTTAAGCTGCAAATGCTGTGTGCAAGACACCAAATGACACAGGTGGCGACTTAAATTTTGAACGTTCATTAAATACACAGAGAAAGTGTGTGTATTTAATGAAGGCTGGTCAATCAGAAATTGAGGCATGCTATCCAAAGCCTCCTTTATGGCGTCATTGCAGTAAATGGCCGCCTCTTTAAAATCCCTAATGATGAGTCCAGACAAAGTCTTAACACGACTGAGTGCCACATACGCCTGCCCGGCTGCAAACACCTTCTTCAACGACACTACAGCCTCGTCTACAGTTAACCCCTGTACCTTATGTACAGTACACGCCCACGCTAGCTTCAGAGGAAACTGACGACACAGACCGCCCCGTGGCGTAGCAGACTCCTGTACGGGGTCAATAGCAGTAGAAGCGGGACATTCTACTGCAGCATGGGAACGTTTTTTCCTCCTCTCAGAGCCAATTTTTACATCATCAAATTTGACATAAACTGTGAGGGGAAAGTGTTTGTCTTCACCAAACTCAATATGAGTAACTGTTCCACATGCCCCATTGACCAGACCGTCTACAACATCTATGTTTTTGCAAAGCATGACACGTGCGTTCTGACCCAAACACAAACTCGCAGCTAAACACGTGTACAATGCTTTGGGGTGATGCCCTACCATCAGTTCCAATTTGCCCGTTTGCCGACTGTTCATGTAATCCTGAGCCTCAATAGTCACATAATCTTCACCGGTTGAAAACAGCCGTTGAAGATTATGCTCACTGGTTTGCATATTTGTAGGAAAAATATGCAGACCAGTGCTCTCTTCCCCCGTCTCACGGGTGTCAGGCCTGTTCTTATACCTGTCTACAATGCTAGTCATCCACATGTCATCTGACCCTAAAGCATTAGAGGCTGCCCTTTGCAACAACACGGTGAGGGGTAAACTCATCCGAATAATGTTAGACCCTGTTGGAACAAACACAACCTTCCTAGAACACTCCTTCAAATGCATGTTCGTTAGCCTATACACTGCCTCCTGAGCGCAGACATCTCTATTGTGTAAATAAACACTCCCGAGCTTCTTCATAGCATCTTTAGCAGAGAGGTTTCCTTGTTTTGATGCTTCTCTTTTGGCGTTGCTCAATAATAGACCAATTTCTCTCTGCCTTCGTAATATACGAAACGATGTATATGATGACTGCGTAGGCGTCAGTGACAAAGCTAATGTCCATGTTAGCGTTCCAACACTTCAACAACTTCTTATTATATTGATTAACCCACGTCTCATTTACCCCTCTCTTATAAACTACCTTATTTTTCTTTTCTAACCGCCTATAAGCCACTTCAAAGACATTCTGATTAATGCCCACACTGGCAAACACCTCCTCTACACTACCAAAGGGCTCCTCCCTCTCCATGGCTTTAACTTTATTCAGAATCATCTGAGCTAGCTCCTTAGGAAACTTCTCCTCTAAACACGTACAGGGTGGCATGTTTGCTGGGTCATAAGGTACCCCTGCCTCCTTTGCTTTCTGTGGACAACGGCACCCCTTCTTTTTGCAGATAAATGTGCGTGCAAAAACCGGTTTGGGGAAATTAAAACGACATTGCGTTTTATTTTTTCTGCATGACTTTGAATGTCGTTTCGAATGGGTCTGAACAGATGACACAATTTCCAATAGCGTGTCATCGTCTGAGGGTAGCTCACATTAAAAAAATCTACGATCTTTCCAATTGGTTGTGAAGGAGACATGAGAACTTCTCTCAGAAAACAATGCCATCTGTAATCAAACATACGCGCAGCTGTGACAGGGTTACGACGCAACAACTCACACCTATCAGCCCACTCCAAATCCTCTACCGTCTGTCTTCTGCCTTCCTGTCTCAGGATGCTAGCAAGGGGATTCTGGGCTCAGGATTCAGGATTCTGCCAGCGCAGATCTGCAGACGAAAACAACGCAAAAAATGTTGGGATCCCCAACTGTCTCACACAGGCAATTAGGTCCTTCTGCACCGACGACCAGAAAGCTGGCGTCCCACGTATCGGCCGAAGGAACCTAAACCCGTCGTCGTACTCCAAAAACTGCTTCAAAGACTTCTCATCTTGAAGCTCAATCCTCTGAGACCTCTGACCTCCTTTCCCTTTACGTAGCGCTACAGAAACACTATTAACAACCTGATCCATTTCCGACATATATTGACTAAAAAAAAATTTATTCAACGTTATGTGCAAAACGGCCGTCAGCATGCATGATCCTATTATTAAAATAACGCGACAAAGTTAAATTATGCATGCGACTATCAAAGAATGTCTTCGTACTCAGAGGAAACAACACAGGGAAACACTTTGCCTCGTTCAGATGATCAGAGAGCATCCGAACTGGACTGTTTCCCTTGGCAGGCGCTAGACTAACTATGTCCTCAAAATACTGATCCAACACCTCCTGTCCCAAATTCACTGGCATTAAACAAGTGTCCTGAAACATGCAGTGTTGTTGTCTGTCATGTAACAGTTCATTTTGTATAATGTCAGCGTCAAAAATGTTCCAGAAGCTGGAGAATTTTTCTGCTTGCTTCAGCATCTGTATGTGTTTATGTCTGGCTGAAATGTTTCAAGGTCCACCTAGGGAGCTGCCTAGCCTTAGCAACACCAGGTGGGCGTGCAGCTATACGGCATGCCGAAACATAATGGATCGTTTGACAGCTGTATTGGCAGTTTTGGATGATGTGGCCAATGAGTCCGACTCGGAGAGAGCTGTTAAGGTAAATGGTAAATGGACTGCACTTATATAGCGCTTTTCCACCTTCATGGTGTTCAAAGCGCTTTACATTAGCCTCTCATTCACCCATTCACACACACTCATACACCAGTAGGTTTCTAAGGTCTAAGGTCAGTCCTACTGGGGGCCTAAGCCAGGGTTCAGTGTCTTGCCCAAGGACACTTCGACATGTAGACAGCCAGAGCCGGGACGCAAACCGCCAACCTCTCGGTCATTGGGCGACCCACTCTACCAACTGAGCCACAGCCGCCCAGGCAAGGGGTCTGCTTCATCAGACTGATCTAAACTTCATTGGACTACTGACAGTCTTTAGAACAGTGTTGGGTGAGACAAAATATGTCAGTGATCTCCTTCAGTCACCAAACACTGATTTATTGAAGGCTGTAGATATGGTGGAATGTCTTGGGCAGACTTTGGATGAATATCGCAGCAACCACAGGCAGTTTGATGAAATGTGGGAGACAGTCAAGCAAACATGTGAAAGATGCAGCATCCCAGTGGCTGTTAGGTTGAAAAGGGTAAAAAAACAGGCAAAAACACTCAATGACAGCATCGTGACCTCCACAATTGGACAGAGAGGTGAGGTAGATGGCAAAGATGCCTTTAGACGACAAACATATCTTCCAATCTTTGATCAATTAATTAGTGAGATGGAGAAGCGCTTCTCCAAGGCCAACATCAATATAATGAAGGGGATTCAGGGCCTTAATCCTAACAGTGATTCATTTTTGAGGGAGGACCTAATTATTCTTTTAGGTGGAGAGTATAGTTTAAACACGGAAGACTTGGCCAATGAAATTAAGCAAGCAAAACGACTTCTTGCAAAATATGAAGGAAATGAAAACAGTCCCTCTTCGCTCAGTGATTTAATAAAATGTTTGGAGCCATTTAAAGAAGTTATGTGTGAGCTGTACCAATTGTGTATAATAGCAGCTGTTCTCCCAGTGAGCACCGCCGGATGCGAACGCAGCTTTTCAGTCTTGAAACTGGTTAAAGGCCACCTACGGTCAAGAATCAGTGCTGTACGGTTGTCAAATTTAGCTGTACTGAGTATCGAAAAAGAGAGAGCTAAAGCCCTTGACCTAAATGTCTTTGTACAGCGCTTTGCTGCAAAGCACAAAAACAGCCGACTGAAATTGTGTGAAGCACTTGATGGATGAAGCCTCCTGTGTGATTCTTATTTTGACAGGTGGATTATAATCAATGTTCAGGCTTTTTGATGTTCTTAATTATTCTTGTCTGAACAGAATAGAACTGAACTGAAGACAATGGCCCTAAGATGTCTTTTGTTTCTGAAATAAATTTTGAATAGAATGAGTGAGCCATGTGTGTGTGCTTGACATAGAAAGGAGGGGGGAGAGACAGTGAATTCATATTTAGACAGACATTGTAATTCATGGATTAACCTTGATATGGATGAAGTTTTCAGTATTCCTGTTTTATGACTGACGCTAATAATCAGACTTTTTGATTATCTTAAGTATTTTTGTCTGGACAGAATAGAACTGAACTGAAGAGTTTGGCCCTAAGATGTTTTTTTCCCCCTGGAATTAATTTTGAATAGAATGAGAGGGCCATTTGTGTGTGCTTGACAGAGAGAAGAGGGGGGAGAGGCAATGTGTTCGTATTTAGACAGACATTGTAGTTCATGGATTAACGTTGATATGGATGTTTTTCAGTATTCTTGTTGTATGACTGATGATACTATTCAGTAGTACGAGTGTTACACATGACTTTTCTGTATTTTCTTTTGGAACTGAATGGAACAGGCCCCACATATGTGAACATTAAATTGTGTGTGTGTGTGTGATTCTGTTACTGTTGTCAATTCCAATCTTCTGCCAAAAATAAAGTGTTATGGTTAAAATGCATTTTTTTTTCTTAGAGACTGGCTTCATTACCTAGAATAAGATGAACTTGTAAAAAAATGTATGTAGACCTTTCAAAATGGTTGCATGTAGTAGTACTAACATTGGGAGGCTAGTGCAGGACTTGCTGACATAAATCACTTGTATTAATCTTTTCTACATACAGTCAGTGTGAAGTGACTATTCGATAGAAATCCATGTTTTGTCACGTTTGGTGTTGATTGATGTGCATGGGCAAAATCCAAGAAGAACTAAGACTAAGGTTGGCTTTTCAAAATGTTTTCTTGTCTGGTTACATATACAAATTGTACAAAGCTTTTCAAACTGAGCATTAAATTCAGGTTTGGGCCAGTCCATTTCCTCAGGTGCTCTCCCAGTTTACTCACCTGTGCCCTCTACAGGTCAAAGGTGAGTAAACTGGGAGAGCATGTGAGGAAGTGGCTGACTGGGAGCCCAATTCAAAACCACCAATATACAAAAGGGATTGTTAGACATGGCAGGTAAATTAACTCAATGGAAAATAAAGGAACGGCTCCTTCAGTGCAGAAATTATATTACATTTGGCACCAGTCATTTTACCACTCACCTTAACTCATTCACTGCCAGCTATTTTCTGAACAGCCAGCCTCACAGTGCCAGCAGTTTTGGAGAATCTTGAGTGATTTTTCAAGACCCACAGAATATTGAGTTTTATGACTTTATAAACACAGAACACATCAAGAGAAAGTGTAGACTTCTATGAAACAACAAAAACAACACATAAAACAAGGTGTTTAATAGAAAAACAGTCATTTATTTATAAACATGTCTTAATCAGTGTACTATTTCTCTGTGTGTGATATGCTGTAAAACATTGTCCTGCATGTAACGCCACACGGCAGGAAACACACCACATCCTGGTCTCACTGCGGCGGCCGCTGCGCGCACAGACACGACACCTCCGTGTTGGCCTGGTCTTGTTGGGGGTGGGCATCAGCTTTTCCAGCCTGTGCCTCGCCATGTTGCCATCCAGCCTACTTTCAGGGTCCATGTTGTACGGTGCTCTGGGATTGTGTGCTTCGTCTGCCTGGGCCGTCTCCGCCTCCAGCACCCCATGCTGCTTCCCTGACCACATCCTCATGACCCTGCGTGTGAACTCCAAAAGTGACTGACATTGTTGTGGATTTCTGGCCCTATAAAGAACATATGCGTTAAACATGGCAATTTGGAACATGTAAGCCACAAACTTCTTTGACCAGTTTAGGGACCTCCTTATGAAGGGGTAGTAGGCCACATTCTGGTCCAGTTTATCCACGCCATTCATGTTGGAGTTGTAGGCGATCACACACACTGGTTTAAACTGGGTCACTTTATGTCTCTGCCCCCTCTGCCACACATCAACCCCTTCCATTCTGTCTTGGTGGCAGGTTGTCACCATCTTCACGATTCGTTTGTCCTGCCAAGCTACCACCATCATGCGCCCATTGTGCCGCACAATTCGTTCCCCTGGCCCCAGGTCAGACTTTTTGATCTCCCGGATGATCACTGGCTCTCCCCTGTTTTTCCTGAGGGTTCCACAGACGTTTGTCTGTGCTCTCAGTAAGCGTTCACACAGGGACACAGAATTATAGAAATTGTCCATGTAGACAGTATAACCATGACCCTGGAGACGATCAAGCAGAGAGAACACTATCTCTGGCAGAGTACTACCTTCACCCACATAAGGCCGCAAGTTGAAGCAGTACCCTGTCGCAGAGTCACACAGAATGTGTTTCCCAACAAGATAATCTAACACTGGGCGGACTTTGTACATTTTATCAGCAGTATTTTGTGTGGCATTGTTATTGAAGTGGAGGAACCGCCATATAATTTAAATCTGTTCCTGGACATTGTCCGGCTGAAATATGGTGTTGCATCTATTTCCTCTACACTCCAGTATAAGTCAAGGCTTGGCTTTTTGATGTAGCCAGTGAGGAAACTCAGTGCAAAGAACGTTTTCAGTTCTGGGACCGACACTAGCTTCCAGGCATTACCTCTGCTGTGTGGTAGCGCCTCAGGGTTGGCTTCAAACTACTGACGAGCATACAAGTTTGTCTGAACGCGAATATGCTGCAGCAGCTCATCTGTCACAAACAGGTCTAGGTAATGGACCAGATATATATATATATATATATATATATATATATATATATATATATAACCTTTTAGCTTTCTTTCTTTGTCCTCCACCAAGAGAAGGGATGGGGGCCCTTCTGGACCCACCACCTGTAACACATAATTACCATAATGATTAGCAACAGGTGCCTATAATACAACTGGAGGAAAATGGTGTTCATGTAACAAGGACCGAATGGGGGTTAATTCTTACCTCTGTCACGTCCATTATCGGAGCAATCTGGCTCCCGCTCCGGTGATGAGGCTGTGTTGGTGTCAGACGAACCAGACGGCAGCCATTCGTCTGACGTATCCGGGTCTGGTTCACTGGGATCCTCTGAACCGGATTCACCTGGGCCATGCTGGTGCCCTCGGTCCTTCGAAGGCACATGGTGCGCACCACACCCGCTCCCTCTGCCCTTCTTCTTTGCTGGGTATCTCCGACCTACTCTCCCTTCTCTTTCCCCCTCACCTGCCGCAGTATCTCCTGAAATACTCCTAAACCTGCTTTCTTCCACCGCCAGCTGCCTCAGTTCGCTACATCTCCGCTTTTTCGCCATCTTCACTCAACCTCGTCCTTCTTCCTCTGCCAACACCAGTTGTGCCCCACCCACAAACCGATTCCCATGGTCCCGCCCTACAGGATTGGGTTAGTAATACACAAAAATTCAATGAGTACATGCCTCATTTTCAGTGACAGGTGACAGGACCTCCAGGAACCAGGGGTCTAAAGGCCAGGATGTAACCCGCCCAGAAGGCCCGGTTCTGGGGGTAAAAAGGCAGGGCATCTGGACCCCTGGAACCACATAGAACCAGGGGTCAAAAGGCCGGGCGTTAGACCGACCAATAAGCTCTGTTCTGGGGCAGAGTAGAGCAACACATGGACCCCTGTGAAAAATGACAAAGTCCAACAAAATTTAAGCTTCACTCCTGGTAGTACCATGCCTCCGGTGGGACTTAGAAAAATTTAAGCTTCACTCCTGGTAGTACCATGCCTCCAGTTTAGAAAAATGACAGTCCCACTTTCACACGTAGCGAGTTTTGCCTCTTGGTAGTTGCTGGGGACCTGGAGCCCCATTGAACCAGGGGTAAAAAGGCCGGGCCTTGACCCAGCCTGAAGGCCCCATTCTGGGGCACAGTAGCCGGGCACGTGGACCCCTGGAGCCCCATAGAACCAGGGGTAAAAAGGCCGGGCCTTGACCCAGCCTGAACGCCCCATTCTTGGGCACAGTAGCCGGGCACGTGGACCCCTGGAGCCCCATAGAACCAGGGGTCTAACCCTGGGACCTATACCCGAAAAAAGGCTCCCTATCCCCGGCCACAATCTAGACACACCCGGCCTCTACAGGACCTCCAGGGACCGACCGACCCAGTCGGTCCCTGGTACCCCAAACTTAAGCCCCCACATAGCCTTGGTACTACAAAACCATAGGTAGAAATGTTTCTAAGTCCACACAGTACAAAGTCCCACTCTCATACGTAGCGCGTTTTGCCTAGCGGGAGTTGCTGGGCACGTGGAACCACATAGAACCAGGGGTAAAAAGGCCAGCCTTTATACCCAGCCTCAAGGCCCCATTCTGGGGCACACTAGCCGGGCGCGTGGACCCCTGGAGCCCCATAGAACCAGGGCTCAGGAGGCCAGGCTTTATACCCAGCCTCAAGGCCCCATTCTTGGGCACACTAGCCGGGCGCGTGGACCCCTGGAGCCCCATAGAACCAGGGGTCTAACCCCGGGACCTATACCCGAAAAAAGGCTCCCTATCCCCGGCCACAATCTAGACACACCCGGCCCCTACAGGACCTCCAGGGACCGACCGCCCCAGTCGGTCCCTGGTACCCCAAACTTAAGCCCCCTCCTCGGGCTAAACCCCTTAAACCGGCGCCGTAAGACAACCAGAACCTTGGTACTACAAAACGAAAAAATATCAGAATTTTTTCTAAGTCCACACAATAAGAAAAATTTCCACAAGGAAATTTTTTCAGAGTCCCATGTGGACTTAGAAAAATTCCCAAAAAAAAAAAAAAAAAAAACCCTTGGTACTACAAAGACAAAGGTAGAAAATTTTCAAAGTCCAATGTGGACCAAAAAAACCCTTGGTACTACAAAACCAAAGTGGAGGCTCTTGTACCCAGCTCACGTTCCCTTCTGCTCTACGGGAGTGCCTGTTCTCCCTGGAACCATAACTGATTTAATGAGCCATTCGTAGTTTCACTGTACTGACCTTCCGCGGTTTAATCTGTGGGACAAGCATATGCTGCTATACTGGAGGATCAAATAGGATAGCCCCAAAGGTGGAGCCCACCCGTGGCAGTGCGGTGATCCGAGGGGGCGATCCAAGGCCCCCAGGAGAGTCGCCGGTCCCGAGGAGGGCATCCCCAAACCCCCCCTGTGAGCCCTTTAGTAGGGCGGGACGGGAAAGGGGCCTCCTCGGTTAGGGCGACAGACCTGGGCGGGGGCCAGGGAAAAGGAACACACCACCCCCTCAGAGCGCAGCGCGCCCCCCGGGGTTATACACAGCCGCTGGTTCTGCGCTGGGGCCAGCGCTCCGCCGCCGGAGCTGTAACCGCGCCCACTGCTGTGTGTGAACAGGATTGGAGAAACATAGTTATTTATAACGGACCCGCGTCAGCTCTGGCCGCCGTGACCGGGACCGCAACCCGCCGCCGGGTTAGACGGACCCCAGGCACCGCCTGGCACTCGCGGATCCCGTTGGAGAGCCACTGAGGGAGACAGCGCATCTCTGTCCCGCATCCTCTCCTGGAGGCCGGAGCCCTGTCCTCCCCTCCCGAATACCTAACGTGTACCAGCCCGCAATGTTGAAGGAACCTACCGCTGAACCGACAAACGGAGGCGGGGCTTCATAAATGCCTTTCGATCTGGAGGTTCGGAGGGCATAAATCCAATAAAGGGATCCGATGTCCCTCTGTCTTTGCACGGGTAACGCACCCTCCGAAGCTGGCCTCTTATTACACTGGAGCAGCACCAGTTAAAACTGTGGTTCCTTATAATGTGGACGTACATGAAAAAATACCTCCCAGAAAAACGCTATAACGACTATGCAGCCAGTGTCTCCGTTGACTTTGAACAGGGATGCCGTAGCAACTACTAAAGAGCAAAATCCGTTTACGTGTGTCAAAGTGTGGACTTAGAAAAATTTCCCCTTTGGTTTTGTAGTACCATGCCTCTATAAAAATATTTCTAAGTACAAACTTTGACACACGTAAACGGATATTGCTCTTCAGTAGTTACTAGGGCATCCCTATTCAAAGTCAACGGGGACACCGCTTGCATAGCCGTTATAGCGTTTTTCTGGGAGGTATTTTTTCATGTACGTCCACGTAAATGAACGAGAGTTTTAACTGGTGGTGCTCCAGTGTGGACTTAGAAAAATTGCCACTTTGGTTTTGTAGTACCATGCCTCCATAAAAATATTTCTAAGTCCACAATGGACTTATACCTTTATATTATATAAATATGATTATGCCTTCATATGCAGCCCCAGACCAGAGCGTTATGGGCGGATTAAACGCGCGGCTTCAGACCGCTGATCCCCAGTCCGTTTAGAGGGGGCACATGCTCCGTTATTCTGCCCCATAACAGAGCATTATGAGCGGTTTAATTTACCTGGGCTTTACACCATGGTTCCGGGACATTTTAGGGGTCCAATCTGCTCAGGAGGATCTAAAATAGCGGAGCACTTGGAAACCAGTCTGATTTTCAGTGACAGGCTGCGCGAGACCGCTCCCCGCCCCTCGCCCGTGATTGACGTATATATGCGTCGATGGCAGTGAGCGTAAGTATTTCAATTGACGTATATATACGTCAATGGCAGTGAGTGAGTTAATGACCATAGATATGGCATCTGAATGGATGTTGATCATTCACATTCTGAAGGAATTCTTATGGAATTATAGATGACACTGATTAGGTATTGTAATCAGTTTTCCTTGGTGTTACAAACAATTGTTATATGACTATGGGAGTTAAAACTATTTTTTTTTCTATAAATTGCTCCCTGCACCTCCGCCCCCCCATCTGGACCTATCACCCCCCCTCTTCCACCCCAGGACAAAATTTCTAAAACCGCCACTGCTTAAAGTCTCTACTGCACATCAGATTTGAAAACGTGGAAGTTTGCAGTTCCCCAGGAAGTTGATTGTAGTTGTTTGCTTCACACTGGTCCTTTCTGCTGCTTCTTTCCTCAGATGAACACAGGAACACCTACACTCCTTTTCACACCAGTTCAAACACAAACAATTACCAACAAGTACATTAATCAAAGAAAATCTACATTTCAAATCATCGTTGCTCAGTTTAGACTTTATAATTAATAATCTGGATTATTTATTCCTTTAATAGATTTATATAAATCTGACAATATATAACAAATTATTTCTTGTCGTAATGACAACATTGCAAAATGATTAAACCACCCACCATGGAAACATTGTTTTGTTTTAGTGTTTATGTAGCCCCTAGTACAACTATTAGTATTCAGTGACGATAACTGCAAGAACAGTTGTTTCCTGATGAATTTCATGACATGACAAAAAAAGCCAGAACAATTGTAGATAATGTCTTCACACACATCACACCAACCAATTGTTTTTCCAACCAAATACGTTAAAATGTATGGACATTGTTGATTTAAAAAGGGCTCAGATAATTTACAAAGACTCATCATTTTCCTGTGAATCTACAGAAACTGTTCAAAGAAAGATCATATGATTACAGACAGAAACTAAACTTTCAACAACCTAAAGTGCCAACGACATTAAAGAATATGTATAAAAAAAAGTTTAAGAAAACTAAACTTGATGTCAGTTATTGGATTCTTAATAGCAGACAGGGGTGTCAAACTCATTTCAGTTCAAGGGCCAAATTAAGCCAAATTTGATCTGCAGAGGGCCGAACCAGTGAAATAATAACACAATATAAAATTTCCAAACTTTGCTGTATGTTTTTGAGTAACAAAAACATACAGCAAAAACAAAACATTTAATAACAGGTCAAACATGGTAAAGTTGACCTTCAGACATTTTAAAAAATGTTCCTATTTGTTCAGGTTACTATTTTTTTTAATTAATTTCCAACTTGTTCATATTTGTTCAAATACAGTTCTTCTTCGGGCGGCACGGTGGTGCAGTGGTTAGCACGGTGGTGCAGTGGTTAGCACGGTGGTGCAGTGGTTAGCACGGTGGTGCAGTGGTTAGCACGGTGGTGCAGTGGTTAGCACGGTGGTGCAGTGGTTAGCACGGTGGTGCAGTGGTTAGCACGGTGGTGCAGTGGTTAGCACGGTGGTGCAGTGGTTAGCACTCGTGCCTCACAGCAAGAAGGACCCTGGTTCGAATCCCGTACCAGACCTTTCTGTGTGGAGTTTGCATGTCCTCCCTGTGTCCGCATGGTTTTTCGCCGGGCACTCCGGTTTCCTCCCACCATCCAAACACATGCACTGATAGGTTAATTGGTTAATCTAAAATTGTCCATAGGTGTGAATGTGAGAGTGATTGTTTGTCTATATATGTTCAGCCCTGAGATGAACTGGCGTCTCATACAGGGTGTACCCCGCCTTCGCCCATTGTAGCTGGATTAGGCCCCCAGTGACCCCCGTGACCCTAGTGAGGATAAAGCGGGTTCAGATAATGAATGACATTTCTTAGATGTAAAATTTTTTTTGTGGATTTTTCCTTTTTTCACTCAATAACAAGGAGAAATGCTTGGTGTCAAAATAATTGTAGCTTTTTATTCTGCTATTTATATTAATTCACTGGTCTGGCCCATTTTCTATCATTAGGTTGAATGTGGCCCCTGAACTAAACTAAGTTTGACATCTTTTAAATGGATTCCTTTGCCAATATGTATGATCAGCCTTTCAAATTGATGCTTAATTACATATTGTTTTTCACTTTTTTAACAACAGATTCTACAGCTAAAATTACAATATGCCATATATGACTTGAGCTATTACAGGACTTGAGTTGCCTAAGGAAAAAAAGTCTAAATTCTTCATACTTACTTGTGACTTGCACATGTGTGACTCAGCCCCATCTCTGCAAAGTTCAGTGTTCCACGCTCTCAACAAAAGCACTGTTTCAGGATGGCTGGGTAAGCTCAACACAAAAACAAATAAGCGTATATATATATATATATACACACACATTTAAAAAAAACAACACATACGCACACACCCTGACTTAATACACAAATCAGTAAAGTTAAATAAACTAAATACAGCAATAGATTAAACAAGCACTGTAAAATAAATAACCAAAGATAATCATAATTACACAAGACAGAACAAAAGTTTCATTGCTATAATTCATAACAGTAGTATTAAATTCATGTACAATGTATATTGACATTCATTTTCATGTTTCCACACATATGATTATAAACTATGCATTATTTGGTAAAAGTATGTGTGTTTCACACACAGTTTCAGGTAATGGCCACACTTGTACAGTAAATGTTGCTAATAGGGTCTATTAGCTGAGCAGGCTGGGCTTTTGAGTTGTTAATTTTAAATGACACAGCCTTTTGCATCTACTCTGGGCTTTCTAGCAGGGGTTAAAAAACTAAATCAGTGCATTCTAGTGTTAAATTGCTGAATTTGACTACAATTCTGCTGGACTGTTACAGCAGGTCAGAATGTTTCCATGCTAAGCATTAGCCTGTACACATGCTAAGCATTAGCTTGTACACACTAAGCATTAGCTTCTACATGCTAAGCATTAGCTTCTAAACAGCACTGAGATGAGAACAAAGCAGAAACATGGAAATCAGTTCACACTGTACTCACCTGTGAGTAGATGGGACACACTTTACAGCGGGTAATCCAGCGGTTTAATGAGGAACATGTGTTTCTGTAGCAATAGTAATTAATTACAAGAAGTGCAGCACACATTCATGACAATATAAACAAGAAACTCACCGATAAACGAGAGGCAGAGGCTGGAAAACTGATGTCTACACGCACAAGGATTTTTTTTCTGTTTGAAACATTGTTTTGCTGTGAGAACGTGAGTAGTTTTTACTCTATTAGCTGTGATCTGCTACCGAGCACGGTAAGTCCCGTGAGTGAAGGCGGGACATGTGATTTGAACCGGAAGCAGAAGAGCGGCACAGGAAGTGTAACCCGGGTCAAAGAAAACTAACACTGCACATCAAAATTGCTTCTATTAATCCATCTGTTACATATTCAAATGACAAATGTACATTTAAACCCCATACTTTAACATATAACAGAAAATGTAGTGAGAAAGGAAAAAAGAAAGAATTGAAAAAAATAATAAATTAATGTAGAAAGAAATGTATACCTAAAAATACTTGATAATGCAATGATAATTACAAATAAATTATTGATTTATGTTTTAAATTATACTCATCTCCTCAATTGTGCATGTTTTTCCATATATTTATATATATATATATATATATATATATATATATATATATATATATATATATATATATATATATATATATATATATATATATATATATATATATATATATATATATATATATATAAAAATGTTCCTCTCGCCCTTCAGACTCGGGTCCTCTACCAGAGGTCTGGGAGCCTGAGGGTTCTGCGCAGGATCTTAGCTGTTCCTAGTAATGCGCTCTTTTGTACAGAGATCTCTGATGTTGTTCCTGGTATCTGCTGGAGACATTCTCCCAGCTTGGGGGTCACTGCCCCTAGTGCTCCGATCACTACTGGTACCACCGTTGCCTTCACACTCCACATTTTCTCTAACTCCTCTTTCAGTCCTTGGTATTTCTCTTCTCTTCTCATGTTCTTTCTTTCTGATGTTGCTATCACTGGGGACTGCTACATCTATCACCACCACTGTCTTCTCATGTTTATCCACCACCACTATGTCAGGCTGATTGGCCATCACCATCTGGTCTGGAAGTCCCACAGGATCTTGGCCTGTTTGTTCTCTGTCACCTTTTGGGGGGTCTCCCATCTTGACCCTGTGACCTCCAGTCCATACTCTTTACAGATGTTCCTGTACAGTATGCCCGCTACCTGGTTATGTCTCTCCATGTATGTCTTACCTGCCAGCATCTTACACCCTGCTGTGATGTGCTGGACTGTTTCAGGGGCTTCTCTACACAGCCTACACCTGGGGTCCTGTCTGATGTGGTAGACCCCTGCCTCTATTGCTCTGGTGTTCAGGGCTTGTTCTTGTGCAGCCATGAGTAGCGCCTCTGTGCTGTCCTTTAGTTCAGCCTTTTCCAGCCACTTTATGTCTTTTCCATATCAGCCACTTCCTCAATTTGCCGATGGTACACGCCATGCAAGGGTTTGTCCCTCCATGATAGCCCCTCTGGTTCCTAGACCTTACTGGGCTTTTGTTGCCTGAGGCATTCACTTAGCAGTTGGTCATTGGGGGCCATATATATATATATATATATATATATATATATATATATATATATATATATATATATATATATATATATATATATATGTATAGGCACATGGAGCAATACATGAGCAGAGCACAGAAAGGAATAGGCAACAACACCAGGGGAGCCAAACACCAGCTACTGGTTGACAGGGCAATTGCCCGAGATTGCAAGACAAGGATCACCAACCTGTGCACTGCCTGGATTGATTACAAGAAAGCCTATGACTCAATGCCACATACATGGATACTGGAATGCTTAAAACTGTATAAAATCAACAGGACACTAAGAGAGTTCATCCAGAACTCAATGAGGCTGTGGAAGACAACTCTGGAGGCCAACTCAAAGCCAATTGCACAGGTGAACATCAGATGCGGCATTTACCAAGGAGATGCTCTGTCCCCCCTGCTGTTCTGCATAGGCCTAAACCCCCTCAGCCAGATCATCTCAAAGAGTGGCTTCGGATACCAGTTCCGAAGTGGAACATCCATCAACCACCTCCTCTACATGGATGACATCAAGCTGTATGCCAAGAATGAGCGTGACATTGATTCCCTAATTCACCTCACCCGGATCTACAGCAAAGACATTGGGATGTCATTCGGACTAGATAAATGTGGGCAGATGATATCTAGAAGAGGAAAGGTAATAATAATAAATAATAATAATAATACATTTTATTTATAAGGCGCCTTTCAGGGCACTCAAGGTCGCCGAACAACAAGTAAAAAACAACTAAGAGGAAACAAAGTTAAAAGCAGCAAGTAAAAACAACAAGTAAAAACAACTAAGAGGAGACAAAGTTAAAAACAGAAACAAAACAAAACAAAAAAAAATACAGCTTGCAGTACAAAGCATATATGTCAGCTATAAGCCAGCCTAAACAGGTGTGTTTTGAGGTGAGTTTGAAATGTGGTGATAGTGTCCAAGTTTCTTAAATCCGGGGGCAGAGAGTTCCACAGGTGAGGGGCAGAGCGACTGAAAGCCCTTGACCCCATTGTAGCCAGACGGGCTGGGAGGACTTGTAGTGTGACGGAGGAGGCAGACCCGAGGGACTGGGTGGGGATGTTGATATGTATAAGGTCAGATAGGTATGGGGGGGCGAGGTTGTGAATGGCTTTGAATGTATGAAGGAGGATTTTATAGTCTATGCGGAATTTGATGGGTAGCCAGTGGAGTTGATGACGGGGTTCTGGTAATGATGCGTGCAGCTGAATTCTGGACCAGTTGAAGTTTGTGGAGAAGTTTGTGGGGGAGACCAAAAAGCAGGGAATTACAGTAGTCTAAACGGGAGGTGACGAGTGAGTGAACCAGAATTGCGGCACTGTGTGGGGTAAGTGAGGGACGGAGTCTGTTGATGTTTCTGAGGTGAAAATAGGCAGACCGGATGGTGTTGTTGATGTGTGTTTGAAATGATAGGGTGCTGTCGAGGACAACACCCAGACTCTTAACCTGAGGGGAGGGGGAAACCGAGGAGTTGTCTATGTTAAGGGTGAAACTGGACTGCTTGGTGAGGGTGGATTTGGAACCAATGAGGACTACCTCGGTTTCATTGCTGTTTAGTTTGAGGAAGTTTGAAGTGAACCATAGTTTGATTTCCTGTAAACAGGTACAGAGGGAGGAGGGTGGGAGGGTGGAACATGGTTTGGAGGAGACATAGAGCTGGGTGTCGTTAAATTTCCGGAAGATCTGTCCAAGTGGGAGGAGGTAGATGATAAATAAAATCGGGCCAAGCACAGAGCCCTGGGGAACACCAGAGGTAATGGGGGAGGGATGGGATGTGAAGGTTTTTAACTGGATGAACTGAGTACGGCCGGTGAGGTATGAGAGGAACCAGTCCAGGGGTGTGCCAGAGAGGCCAATGGAGGCTAGTCGGTCAAGAAGGGTGGAGTGTGAGATGGTGTCAAAGGCTGCACTTAAATCTAAGAGGATGAGTATGGAGATCAAACCAGAGTCAGCTGCTATGAGGAGGTCGTTTGTGATTTTAATGAGGGCTGTTTCGGTGCTGTGACGGGGGCGAAAACCAGATTGAAACTGTTCGTAGAGGTTATTATTGGTGAGATGGGCCTGGAGCTGTGACGCCACTGATTTTTCCAATATTTTCGAGAGGAAAGGCAGGTTGGAGATGGGGCGGAGGTTATTAAAATTGTTGGGGTCTAAACCAGGTTTTTTGAGTAGTGGGGAAACAGCAGCAGATTTGAGGGCTGAGGGGACAGATCCAGAAATAAGGGAGGGGTGGATAATGGCCGTTATAAGGGGCAACAGAGAGGGGAGTGAGGCTAAAACCAGAGAGGATGGCAGGGGGTCGAGTTGGCAGGTGGATGGCTTGGATGTCTGGATGAGTTTAGAGAGATCGGCAGCAGAGGGGAGTTTGAAGCAGGAGAGGGGTACGGAGAGGGAGGTGTCGGGGACAAAAGGAGGTGGACTGCTGGACATGAGAGGTGTCAGTTGTTGGTAAATGTTGGTTATTTTTAAATTGAAAAATGACATTAAGGTGTTACAGTGGTCAGTGGAGTAGAAGTCCGGGGGGAGGGAATCAGGAGGGCGGAGTGAGTTGTTTACCACTGAGAACAGGGCCCTGGTGTTTCCTGCCCCAGCAGTGATTTTGGCTGTAAAGTATTGAGATTTTGCAGTGGAGATGGCATTTTTATATTGGAGAATGTGAGTATGGTACATCTGTTTGTGTATAGTGAGTCCAGTTTTGATGGAAAGCCGCTCCAGCTGGCGACATTTCGCTTTCATCTGGCATAGGTGAGGGGAGAACCAGGGAGCAGAATGGGGGAATGATACAGTCCGGGTTTTGAGGGGTGCAAGTGAATTTAGCAGTGTTTGGAGACCATCATTATAGAAGCAGACCAGCTGGTCTGTGTTGAGTGTGGGGATAATGGCTGGAAAAGTGTCAATGCCAGTTTTGAGGTCTGATAAATTAATGTTCCTGATATTCCGGAATGACATAGTGCGTGACAGTTTGGATTTTGTCAATGTTAGACTGAAATTGAATGAGACAAGCATGTGGTCAGAGATGGGGAGACAAACAGCAGAGCAGTTGAGAGGAGTGACACCAGAGCAACATACAATGTCCAAAATATGACCTTTAGAATGAGTAGGGAAATGAATATGTTGTTGAAGACCAAAACTGTCCAGGCAAGAGATGAAGTCCTTTGTGAGAGCAAGGTTTAAATTGTCCATGTGGACATTTGCATCACCAACCAGAATTATATTAGATGTGAGTGGGCAAACGTGCGTGAGGAGTGTGGTGAATTCATGAATGAAATCCTTATTTGGTTTGGGAGGGCGGTATATATTGATTAAAACGGTAGGAGTGGGTCCATTTAGTTGAATAGCCACAGACTCGAATGAACGAGACGCAGGCAGAGTGACAGCAGAGACCTTCCAAGTCTCGCGGTGTAGTATCGCAAGACCTCCTCCTTTGCCAGTGAGACGTGGTTGACAGGTGTAAACAAACCCAGGAGGAACACACTCGTTCAACTGAGAAAAGTCATCAGCTTGCTGCCATGTCTCCGTTAGACAGAGAAAGTCATACTTGCGGTCTAGGAGGAGGTCCTGCAGCAGTTGTCCCTTGCCGGTGAGGGAGCGAATGTTAAATAATCCAAATTTGACGTCGGACTGCTGGTTGGAGAAGGCAGTGTTAGCCGACCTAGCCAGGCGGGCTAACACGCTGTGATCCACCGTCCACCAGATGGAGCTGATCGCTGTGGAGTCATCGAAGTGCACATTTCGACCGGATCCGCGATGGATGTACCTCCGGTGGGGAAGACAGGCGATGTCCGGGAAAAGGTGCAGTTCAGGCGGCGAAGTAGACTGGTGGTAACCGTGGTAACGCAGCTGGAGGAGCTCCGCGCTCATGTACTGGATCAAAGTTTGCGCTGGATATATTAATATGGACAGGACAGTCCACAGGAGCACAAAGCTCACAGCGAGTTTGTAGATCCACATGGTGCACGGGCATACGGGCATGTAAATGTCACGTCCACCGAACAGCAGCAGCGGTTGCTACAAGACTCAGGTGAGTAGGACGCCAACACGCTATATGTATCGCTTGAAACGGTGTATAACGCAAAACTGACGAACGGATTGATTTGACAGTAAGCCCAGAATAGAGGTCACCAGTAACCACATATATGTGATCTGCTGCAAGACATGCAGAAATCATAAAAACTTAACAAACAACCGGAGAGCAGCGGCAGCTAGTCGCGTCAGCATACACTCAGACCGGAAGCAAAAAAGATTGTTTCAGGTGATCACAACTGAAGGGGTTGACCTACCTGAAGGGAATATCACAGATGTGCAGGAAAGTTACAAATACCTAGGGATCCCACAGGCAAAGGGTAATCATGAGGAGGCAGCTGGGAAGTCAGCCACAGCCAAATACCTACAGAGGGTAAGACAGGTCCTGAAAAGTCAGCTGAACGGCAAAAATAAGATCCAGGCCATTAACACCTATGCCCTGCCAGTGATCAGATACCCAGCTGGGATAATATCCTGGCCACTGGAAGAGATACAAGCCACTGATATCAAGACAAGGAAACTCCTTACCATGCATGGAGGGTTCCACCCCAAGTCCAGTGTCCTGAGGCTGTACACTAAGCGAAAGGAAGGGGGCCGAGGACTAGTAAGTGTCAGAACTACTGTCCAGGAGGAAACGGCGAACCTCCAGGAATACATCAAGAAAATGGCCCCCAATGACCAACTGCTAAGTGAATGCCTCAGGCAATAAAAGCCCAGTAAAGTCGAGGAACCAGAGGGGCTATCATGGAAGGACAAACCCTTGCATGGGTATTATGTAAAATTTTACTTTCTGTCTTATTGACTTTTTTTAAGGATGACACCTGGTGAAGATTTTATATATTACACTGTTTTTTTATACTACACTTTTTACTTGATTAGCACTGCAATGTGTAGGCTTGTGATTGTTCAACACTTTTTAAAATACCTCTTCCTGCTTTGTGGCATATTCTGACTCCCTGATGAAGGCTATGATGTCAAAACGCGTTGGGATTTTTATAGGATTTTATAACCAAGCCATATACACTCAACAAAAATATAAACGCAACACTTTTGTTTTTGCTCCCATTTTTCATGAGATGGACTCAAAGATCTAAAATTCATTCCAGATACACACTATTACCATTTCTCTACCATACCTCTTATCTTAAAGATGATCTGGTTCCGTACCAACCCAATAGAACCCTTCGTTCTCAGAATGCAGGTTTATTGAAAGTTCCTAGGGTTTGTAAAAGTACAGTAGGAGCTAGAGCCTTTAGTTACCATGGTTACTGTCTGATGGAGCTAGAGCCTTTGGTTACCACGGTTACTTTCTGATGGAATCAGCTTCCCTTTAATATTAAAGACGACGACACAGTCTCTACATTTAAAATTAGGCTGAAAACATTCCTGTTTGAGAAAGACTATGATCAGGTTAGTTAAAAATTATGTGACTCATATATCATGTATACATGATGTATGAGTCACAGTTCAGTCTAGGCTGCCCTAGGAGTTAGAATGCTGGGGGAAGTACAGACACTGAGTTCTTTCTTCTCTTTCTCTTCCTCACACCTGTTTCTGTCATTTTTATAACCTATCTTTCATACCAAGTCTGTTCATGACTAGTCACCTGGTGTCCCCTTTCCCCCCTCCCCCCCTGGCCATGCAAGAACTGGGACATTTTCAGCTTCCAAGAATTGTGTACAGATCCTTGCAACATGGGGCCGTGCGTTATCTTACTGAAACATGAGGTGATGTTCATGGATGTATGGCACAACAATGGGCCTCAGGATCTCATCACAGTATCTCTGTGCATTCAAAATGCCATCAATAAAATGCACCTGTGATCTTCGTCCATACCAGATGCCTGCCCATACCATAAGCCCACCACCACCATGGGCCACTCCATCCACAACATTGACATCAGCAAAGCGCTCACCCACACGACGCCACACACGCTGTCTGCCATCTGCCCTGAACAATGTAAACCCACATTCATCAGTGAAGAGAACACCTCTCCAACGTGCCAGACGCCATCGAATGTGAGCATTTGCCCACTAAAGTCTGTTATGGCGACGATCTGGAGTCAGGTTAAGACCCCGATGAGGACGACGAGCATGCAGTTGAGCTTCCCTGAGACGGTTTCTGACAGTTTGTGCAGAAATTGTTTGGTTATGCAAACCAATTGTTTCAGCAGCTGTCTGAGTGGCTGGTCTCAGACCATCTTGGAGGTGAACCTGCTGGATGTGGAGGTCCTGGGCTGGTGTGGTCACACGTGGTCTGCGGTTGTGAGGCCGGTTGGATGTACTGCCATATTCCCTGAAACGCCTTTGGAGACGACTTATGGTGGAGAAATGAACATTCAATGCACGAGCAACAGATGTGGTTGACATTCCTGCTGTCACCATGACAACTGCACGCTCCCTCAATGCTTGTGACATCTGTGGCATTTTGCTGTGAGACAAAACTGCACATTTCAGAGTGGCCTTTTATTGTGGGCAGTATAAGGCACACCTGTGCACTAATCATGATGTCAGATCAGCATCTTGATGTGGCACACCTGTGAGGTGGGATGGATTATCTCAGCAAAGCACAAGTGCTCACTATCACACATTTAGACAGATTTGTGAACAATGTTTGAGAGAAATGGTAATATTGTGGATCTGGAATGAATTTTACATCTTTAAGTCCGTCTCATGAAAAATGGGAGCAAAAACAAAAGTGTTGCATTTATATTTTTGTTGAGTGTATATATATATATATATATATATATATATATATATATATATATATATATATATATATATATATATATATATATATATATATATATATATAATTAGTGAAAAACAACAATATATACATAAATAGAAATACAAGCACATACATTGTTATGTATCAAAACCCTCACATTCACCCATTCACACACTCACACACCAGTAGCTTTCTAAGGTTCTGTTAGTCCTACTAGGAGACTAAGCCCAAATTCAGTGTCTTTGTCCAACTGCATTTCGACATGTGGACAGACAGAGCTGTGATGTGAACCGACAACCCTTCAGTCACTGGACGACCAGCTCTACCACAGCACACGCACACAGGCACGCATGCGCGTACACAGCTGATTGGCTGTCAGCCTGTGAGTGGAACAGAGTGGACAGACCTTTATTTCAAGACAAACATCTACAAAAACTCCTCATAAAAATAACATTTCTTACTTTTATTTCATTTTATTTTATTCATTACCTTTCTCCCTGAAATACACAGACAGACACACACACAGACATTTAGAATTTTTTATTTTTTTTTTAATGCTAGATCATGAGTACAATGAAGTGATTCAAACATATTCTCTCTTCATTTCTCTCACACAGATGGACACAAACTTTTCGAAATCCCATGTATGGTTTGGGACAGTGTTGTACATGAACAAGTTCATTTAACGATCGTTCACGAACTACATCATATTTTTGACGAACGTGAACGACTCGTTCACTTTTGCCAAATGAACGGGAAGTTGTGAACGTGGTTATTCTGGCATTTATTGAACTGCGCTCTTATGTAGTTCATATTTTGTTCTCATCATGTTGTAATTATTGAGTCCTATAAGGAATAAAATGGATCAAAACACAGCATTATCATAAATGTCATTATTTTATTATTCTGAACTAATGTTGGCAAAATTATGTGTTGTGGAATAACCAATGAGAAGTGTTTTGTGCGAGAGAGAGTGAGAGAGAGAGGGGGGGGGTGCAGAGAGTTTTTGGGAGCGGAGAAAAAGTGTTAAATGTACAGAGTGTGACCGGCGACCGGAGCAGGTGTTGTCCCGTTCCTGGAAATAAACATTGAAAATGAAAGTCACTGAAACCGCTTCTTGTGTTCTAAGAACCTGCAGAGGGAAGTTAACCCTGGGGTAAGGTACTTAGTGGAGATTCCGTCCGAGAGGACGGCATTTTCCCCTGATTTCCTGACTACGGTCAGGAACGGTTAATAATAAGTTTACAATAATAACACGAAAAAGAGCGAAAAAGTTCATATTGGGATCCATGAATTTCTAGTTGATAATTTGTAAGAATGAACGATGAACTGAATTAATTCATATTGACTAACTTGAACTGAACTATGAACTAGTTCCTAATCAAGGTGGACTTTCCCAACACTGGTTTGGGAGATATGGCAATTTTAGTTTTTTTTCCTCTCATTGACAAAATGTCTCCCTGAATTCTGTCTGACACTGTAGCAGGGAGCTGCGGTCACGCCCCCTTCCCTAATATGAAAAGGCTCACAGCTGTGTGTAATTGAAGCAGAGCAGCTGCTTTGAAAGAAACTTTGATGAAAATGGCAAAACATGAGTATAATTAACTGATTAATACATGTTATCTCTCAATTTCTCTCACACAGACACAATAAAAACACAGCCCTGTGGGCTGTGGTCTGTGTATGTGCCCACACCTACACAAACCTACATACACGCATATATATGACCCAGTATACACAGTGTATATGTATGTTTTATATACACAGTGTGTGTGACATATACTTTGCTCCTTTTTCCCTCTCTCTCTGTCATTCTGCCCAGATATAGCCACACCCTCTAATACTGACAGCTGATTGGCTAATATGCTCCCACTCCTGTACACCTATACATGTGACATACACTTTGCTCCTTTTCTCTCTCTGACTTTCTGCCTGGATACAGCCACACCCTCTATTGCTGAAAGCTGATTGGCTAACACTCTCACCCTGCTCTACACATACACGCCCCCTTCCCTCCATATATAGGGCACAACTGCGCTGTGTCTGGCTCCAGCAGATGCCATATTATGGAGTATAATTTGCCTATTTTTACAAATACAAAGGGTAAGGGTGGTTGCGTAAAGTCGAGGTCCCGATCCAATGCTGCTTGCAGCTTTAATTTATTTTTATTATTTTTAAGTATATATCCAATAAAAGGGCGTTTCATGTACATAAAATACATTAGTGATGTGTAAACACAACAGTGTTACCTGAGAAGCATTTGTGTCAAACTTCATTTAAATGATCAAACCTCCATCAACCCTTTGGTTTTTCAAAATAAAACCAAATATAAAACAACTCACTGCTTCATTATTTGTTTCCAAAACCAAAATAAAACACAGATGATGCATTTGTTCAGTTTTACTTTTTGTGTTTAAATAAATAATTAAAAAAACTGATAATGACTGTTTTGTTTGATCTCATTTTAACTTGAAGTAAATATAATAAAGTCTAAATGACCTTTGACCTTCACTGACACACATGTAAACAAAAGAGGATCAAGAAAGAACTGGATTTTTTCATTGTCGTATTGTTAGTTTTATTTTTCAAAAACTAATTAATTAATTAAATAACATGTGTTTAGTAGAACATGTGTTTAGTAGAACATGTTTTTAGAAGAACATGTGTTTAGTAGAACATGTGTTTAGTAGAACATGTGTTTAGTAGAACATGTGTTTAGTAGAACATGTTTTTAGTAGAACATGTTTTTAGAAGAACATGTGTTTAGTAGAACGTGTTTAGTAGAACATGTTTTTAGAAGAACATGTGTTTAGTAGAACATGTTTTTAGAAGAACATGTGTTTAGTAGAACATGTGTTTAGTAGAACATGTTTTTAGAAGAACATGTGTTTAGTACAACATGTGTTTAGTAGAACATGTTTTTAGAATAACATGTGTTTAGTAGAACATGTTTTTAGAAGAACATGTGTTTAGTAGAACATGTGTTTAGTAGAACATGTTTTGAGAAGAACATGTGTTTAGTAGAACATGTTTTTAGAAGAACATGTGTTTAGTACAACATGTGTTTAGTAGAACATGTTTTTAGAATAACATGTGTTTAGTAGAACATGTGTTTAGTAGAACATGTTTTTAGAAGAACATGTGTTTAGTAGAACATGTGTTTAGTAGAACATGTGTTTAGTAGAACATGTGTTTAGTAGAACATGTTTTTAGTAGAACATGTTTTTAGAAGAACATGTGTTTAGTAGAACGTGTTTAGTAGAACATGTTTTTAGAAGAACATGTGTTTAGTAGAACATGTTTTTAGAAGAACATGTGTTTAGTAGAACATGTGTTTAGTAGAACATGTTTTTAGAAGAACATGTGTTTAGTACAACATGTGTTTAGTAGAACATGTTTTTAGAATAACATGTGTTTAGTAGAACATGTTTTTAGAAGAACATGTGTTTAGTAGAACATGTGTTTAGTAGAACATGTTTTGAGAAGAACATGTGTTTAGTAGAACATGTTTTTAGAAGAACATGTGTTTAGTACAACATGTGTTTAGTAGAACATGTTTTTAGAATAACATGTGTTTAGTAGAACATGTGTTTAGTAGAACATGTTTTTAGAAGAACATGTGTTTAGGAGAACATGTGTTTAGTAGAACATGTGTTTAGTAGAACATGTGTTTAGTAGAACATGTTTTTAGTAGAACATGTTTTTAGAAGAACATGTGTTTAGTAGAACGTGTTTAGTAGAACATGTTTTTAGAAGAACATGTGTTTAGTAGAACATGTTTTTAGAAGAACATGTGTTTAGTAGAACATGTGTTTAGTAGAACATGTTTTTAGAAGAACATGTGTTTAGTACAACATGTGTTTAGTAGAACATGTTTTTAGAATAACATGTGTTTAGTAGAACATGTTTTTAGAAGAACATGTGTTTAGTAGAACATGTTTTTAGAAGAACATGTGTTTAGTAGAACATGTGTTTAGTAGAACATGTTTTTAGAAGAACATGTGTTTAGTACAACATGTGTTTAGTAGAACATGTTTTTAGAATAACATGTGTTTAGTAGAACATGTGTTTAGTAGAACATGTTTTTAGAAGAACATGTGTTTAGTACAACATGTGTTTAGTAGAACATGTTTTTAGAATAACATGTGTTAAGTAGAACATGTGTTTAGTAGAACATGTTTTTAGAAGAACATGTGTTTAGTAGAACATGTTTTTAGAAGAACATGTGTTTAGTAGAACATGTGTTTAGTAGAACATGTTTTTAGAAGAACATGTGTTTAGTACAACATGTGTTTAGTAGAACATGTTTTTAGAAGAACATGTGTTTAGTAGAACATGTTTTTAGAATAACATGTTTTTAGAATAACATGTGTTTAGTAGAACATGTTTTTAGAAGAACATGTGTTTAGTAGAACATGTTTTTAGAAGAACATGTGTTTAGTAGAACATGTGTTTAGTAGAACATGTTTTTAGAAGAACATGTGTTTAGTACAACATGTGTTTAGTAGAACATGTTTTTAGAATAACATGTGTTTAGTAGAACATGTGTTTAGTAGAACATGTTTTTAGAAGAACATGTGTTTAGTACAACATGTGTTTAGTAGAACATGTTTTTAGAAGAACATGTGTTAAGTAGAACATGTGTTTAGTAGAACATGTTTTTAGAAGAACATGTGTTTAGTAGAACATGTTTTTAGAAGAACATGTGTTTAGTAGAACATGTGTTTAGTAGAACATGTGTTTAGTAGAACATGTGTTTAGTAGAACATGTTTTTAGTAGAACATGTTTTTAGAAGAACATGTGTTTAGTAGAACGTGTTTAGTAGAACATGTTTTTAGAAGAACATGTGTTTAGTAGAACATGTTTTTAGAAGAACATGTGTTTAGTAGAACATGTGTTTAGTAGAACATGTTTTTAGAAGAACATGTGTTTAGTACAACATGTGTTTAGTAGAACATGTTTTTAGAATAACATGTGTTTAGTAGAACATGTTTTTAGAAGAACATGTGTTTAGTAGAACATGTGTTTAGTAGAACATGTTTTGAGAAGAACATGTGTTTAGTAGAACATGTTTTTAGAAGAACATGTGTTTAGTACAACATGTGTTTAGTAGAACATGTTTTTAGAATAACATGTGTTTAGTAGAACATGTGTTTAGTAGAACATGTTTTTAGAAGAACATGTGTTTAGTAGAACATGTGTTTAGTAGAACATGTGTTTAGTAGAACATGTGTTTAGTAGAACATGTTTTTAGTAGAACATGTTTTTAGAAGAACATGTGTTTAGTAGAACGTGTTTAGTAGAACATGTTTTTAGAAGAACATGTGTTTAGTAGAACATGTTTTTAGAAGAACATGTGTTTAGTAGAACATGTGTTTAGTAGAACATGTTTTTAGAAGAACATGTGTTTAGTACAACATGTGTTTAGTAGAACATGTTTTTAGAATAACATGTGTTTAGTAGAACATGTTTTTAGAAGAACATGTGTTTAGTAGAACATGTTTTTAGAAGAACATGTGTTTAGTAGAACATGTGTTTAGTAGAACATGTTTTTAGAAGAACATGTGTTTAGTACAACATGTGTTTAGTAGAACATGTTTTTAGAATAACATGTGTTTAGTAGAACATGTGTTTAGTAGAACATGTTTTTAGAAGAACATGTGTTTAGTAGAACATGTTTTTAGAATAACATGTGTTTAGTAGAACATGTGTTTAGTAGAACATGTTTTTAGAAGAACATGTGTTTAGTAGAACATGTGTTTAGTAGAACATGTGTTTAGTAGAACATGTGTTTAGTAGAACATGTTTTTAGTAGAACATGTTTTTAGAAGAACATGTGTTTAGTAGAACGTGTTTAGTAGAACATGTTTTTAGAAGAACATGTGTTTAGTAGAACATGTTTTTAGAAGAACATGTGTTTAGTACAACATGTGTTTAGTAGAACATGTTTTTAGAAGAACATGTGTTTAGTACAACATGTGTTTAGTAGAACATGTTTTTAGAATAACATGTGTTTAGTAGAACATGTTTTTAGAAGAACATGTGTTTAGTAGAACATGTTTTTAGAAGAACATGTGTTTAGTAGAACATGTGTTTAGTAGAACATGTTTTTAGAAGAACATGTGTTTAGTACAACATGTGTTTAGTAGAACATGTTTTTAGAATAACATGTGTTTAGTAGAACATGTGTTTAGTAGAACATGTTTTTAGAAGAACATGTGTTTAGTACAACATGTGTTTAGTAGAACATGTTTTTAGAATAACATGTGTTAAGTAGAACATGTGTTTAGTAGAACATGTTTTTAGAAGAACATGTGTTTAGTAGAACATGTTTTTAGAAGAATATGTGTTTAGTAGAACATGTGTTTAGTAGAACATGTTTTTAGAAGAACATGTGTTTAGTACAACATGTGTTTAGTAGAACATGTGTTTAGTAGAACATGTGTTTAGTAGAACATGTTTTTAGAAGAACATGTGTTTAGTACAACATGTGTTTAGTAGAACATGTTTTTAGAATAACATGTGTTTAGTAGAACATGTGTTTAGTAGAACATGTTTTTAGAAGAACATGTGTTTAGTACAACATGTGTTTAGTAGAACATGTTTTAGTATAACATGTTTGTAGAAGAACATGTGTTTAGTAGAACGTGTGTTTAGAAGAACATGTGTTTAGTAGAACATGTGTTTAGTAGAACATGTTTTTAGAAGAACATGTGTTTAGTAGAACATGTTTTTAGAAGAACATGTGTTTAGTAGAACATGTGTTTAGAAGAACATGTGTTTAGACGAACATGTATTTAGAAGAACATGTGTTTAGTTGAAAAGGTTTTTAGAAGAACATGTGTTTAGTAGAAAATGTTTTAGTATAACATGTTTGTAGAAGAACATGTGTTTAGTAGAACATGTGTTTAGTAGAACATGTTTTTAGAAGAACATGTGTTTAGTAGAACATGTGTTTAGTAGAACATGTTTTTAGAATAACATGTGTTTAGTAGAACATGTGTTTAGTAGAACATGTTTTTAGAAGAACATGTGTTTAGTAGAACATGTGTTTAGTAGAACATGTTTTTAGAAGAACATGTGTTTAGTACAACATGTGTTTAGTAGAACATGTTTTTAGAATAACATGTGTTTAGTAGAACATGTGTTTAGTAGAACATGTTTTTAGAAGAACATGTGTTTAGTAGAACATGTTTTAGTATAACATGTTTTTAGAAGAACATGTGTTTAGTAGAACATGTGTTTAGTAGAACATGTTTTGAGAAGAACATGTGTTTAGTAGAACATGTGTTTAGTAGAACATGTTTTTAGAAGAACATGTGTTTAGAAGAACATGTGTTTAGTTGAAAAGGTTTTTAGAAGAACATGTGTTCAGTAGAACGTGTTTAGTAGAACATGTGTTTAGTAGAACATGTTTTTAGAAGAACATGTGTTTAGTAGAACATGTGTTTAGTAGAACATGTTTTTAGAAGAACATGTGTTTAGTACAACATGTGTTTAGTAGAACATGTTTTTAGAATAACATGTGTTTAGTAGAACATGTTTTTAGAAGAACATGTGTTTAGTACAACATGTGTTTAGTAGAACATGTTTTTAGAATAACATGTGTTTAGTAGAACATGTGTTTAGTAGAACATGTTTTTAGAAGAACATGTGTTTAGTACAACATGTGTTTAGTAGAACATGTTTTAGTATAACATGTTTGTAGAAGAACATGTGTTTAGTAGAACATGTTTTTAGAAGAACATGTGTTTAGTAGAACATGTGTTTAGTAGAACATGTTTTTAGAAGAACATGTGTTTAGTAGAACATGTTTTAGTATAACATGTTTTTAGAAGAACATGTGTTTAGTACAACATGTGTTTAGTAGAACATGTTTTTAGAATAACATGTGTTTAGTAGAACATGTGTTTAGTAGAACATGTTTTTAGAAGTACATGTGTTTAGTAGAACATGTTTTAGTATAACATGTTTTTAGAAGAACATGTGTTTAGTAGAACATGTGTTTAGTAGAACATGTTTTGAGAAGAACATGTGTTTAGTAGAACATGTGTTTAGTAGAACATGTGTTTAGTAGAACATGTGTTTAGTAGAACATGTTTTTAGAAGAACATGTGTTTAGTAGAACATGTTTTAGTATAACATGTTTTTAGAAGAACATGTGTTTAGTAGAACATGTGTTTAGTAGAACATGTTTTGAGAAGAACATGTGTTTAGTAGAACATGTGTTTAGTAGAACATGTGTTTAGTAGAACATGTTTTTAGAAGAACATGTGTTTAGTAGAACATGTGTTTAGAAGAACATGTGTTTAGTAGAACATGTGTTTAGTAGAACATGTGTTTAGTAGAACATGTTTTTAGTAGAACATGTTTTTAGAAGAACATGTGTTTAGTACAACATGTGTTTAGTAGAACATGTTTTTAGAATAACATGTGTTTAGTAGAACATGTGTTTAGAAGAACATGTGTTTAGTAGAACATGTGTTTAGTAGAACACGTTTTTAGAAGAACATGTGTTTAGTAGAACATGTTTGTAGAAGAACATGTGTTTAGTAGAACATGTGTTTAGAAGAACATGTGTTTAGACGAACATGTGTTTAGAAGAACATGTGTTTAGTTGAAAAGGTTTTTAGAAGAACATGTGTTTAGTAGAACATGTTTTAGTATAACATGTTTGTAGAAGAACATGTGTTTAGTAGAACATGTGTTTAGTAGAACATGTTTTTAGAAGAACATGTGTTTAGTAGAACATGTGTTTAGTAGAACATGTTTTTAGAAGAACATGTGTTTAGTACAACATGTGTTTAGTAGAACATGTTTTTAGAATAACATGTGTTTAGTACAACATGTGTTTAGTAGAACATGTTTTTAGAAGAACATGTGTTTAGTAGAACATGTGTTTAGTAGAACATGTGTTTAGTAGAACATGTTTTTAGAAGAACATGTGTTTAGTAGAACATGTTTTAGTATAACATGTTTTTAGAAGAACATGTGTTTAGTAGAACATGTGTTTAGTAGAACATGTTTTGAGAAGAACATGTGTTTAGTAGAACATGTGTTTAGTAGAACATGTGTTTAGTAGAACATGCTTTTAGAAGAACATGTGTTTAGTAGAACATGTTTTAGTATAACATGTTTTTAGAAGAACATGTGTTTAGTAGAACATGTGTTTAGTAGAACATGTTTTTAGAAGAACATGTGTTTAGTAGAACATGTGTTTAGTAGAACATGTTTTTAGAAGAACATGTGTTTAGTAGAACATGTGTTTAGAAGAACATGTGTTTAGACGAACATTTGTTTAGAAGAACATGTGTTTAGTTGAAAAGGTTTTTAGAAGAACATGTGTTTAGTAGAACATGTTTTAGTATAACATGTTTTTAGAAGAACATGTGTTAAGTACAACATGTGTTTAGTAGAACATGTTTTGAGAAGAACATGTGTTTAGTAGAACATGTTTTTAGAAGAACATGTGTTTAGTAGAACATGTGTTTAGTAGAACATGTTTTTAGAAGAACATGTGTTTAGTAGAACATGTGTTTAGAAGAACATGTGTTTAGACGAACATGTGTTTAGAAGAACATGTGTTTAGTTGAAAAGGTTTTTAGAAGAACATGTGTTTAGTAGAACATGTTTTAGTATAACATGTTTTGAGAAGAACATGTGTTTAGTAGAACATGTGTTTAGAAGAACATGTGTTTAGTAGAACATGTGTTTAGTAGAACATGTTTTTAGAAGAACATGTGTTTAGTAGAACATGTTTTTAGAAGAACATGTGTTTAGACGAACATGTGTTTAGAAGAACATGTGTTTAGTAGAACATGTTTTTAGAATAACATGTGTTTAGTAGAACATGTGTTTAGTAGAACATGGTTTTAGAAGAACATGTGTTTAGTAGAAAATGTTTTAGTATAACATGTTTTTAGAAGAACATGTGTTTAGTAGAACATGTTTTGAGAAGAACATTTGTTTAGTAGAACATGTGTTTAGTAGAACATGTGTTTAGTAGAACATGTTTTTAGAAGAACATGTGTTTAGTAGAACATGTTTTAGTATAACATGTTTTTAGAAGAACATGTGTTTAGTAGAACATGTGTTTAGTAGAACATGTTTTTAGAAGACCATGTGTTTAGTAGAACATGTGTTTAGTAGAACATGTTTTTAGAAGAACATGTGTTTAGTAGAACATGTGTTTAGAAGAACATGTGTTTAGACGAACATTTGTTTAGAAGAACATGTGTTTAGTTGAAAAGGTTTTTAGAAGAACATGTGTTTAGTAGAACATGTTTTAGTATAACATGTTTTTAGAAGAACATGTGTTAAGTACAACATGTGTTTAGTAGAACATGTTTTGAGAAGAACATGTGTTTAGTAGAACATGTTTTTAGAAGAACATGTGTTTAGTAGAACATGTGTTTAGTAGAACATGTGTTTAGTAGAACATGTGTTTAGTAGAACATGTGTTTAGTAGAACATGTTTTTAGAAGAACATGTGTTTAGTAGAAAATGTGTTTAGTAGAACATGTTTTGAGAAGAACATGTGTTTAGTAGAACATGTGTTTAGTAGAACATGTGTTTAGTAGAACATGTGTTTAGTAGAACATGTTTTTAGTAGAACATGTTTTTAGAAGAACATGTGTTTAGTAGAACGTGTTTAGTAGAACATGTTTTTAGAAGAACATGTGTTTAGTAGAACATGTTTTTAGAAGAACATGTGTTTAGTAGAACATGTGTTTAGTAGAACATGTTTTTAGAAGAACATGTGTTTAGTACAACATGTGTTTAGTAGAACATGTTTTTAGAATAACATGTGTTTAGTAGAACATGTTTTTAGAAGAACATGTGTTTAGTAGAACATGTTTTTAGAAGAACATGTGTTTAGTAGAACGTGTTTAGTAGAACATGTTTTTAGAAGAACATGTGTTTAGTACAACATGTGTTTAGTAGAACATGTTTTTAGAATAACATGTGTTTAGTAGAACATGTGTTTAGTAGAACATGTTTTTAGAAGAACATGTGTTTAGTAGAACATGTGTTTAGTACAACATGTGTTTAGTAGAACATGTGTTTAGTAGAACATGTGTTTAGTAGAACATGTTTTTAGAATAACATGTGTTTAGTAGAACATGTGTTTAGTAGAACATGTTTTTAGAAGAACATGTGTTTAGTAGAACATGTGTTTAGTAGAACATGTGTTTAGTAGAACATGTGTTTAGTAGAACATGTTTTTAGTAGAACATGTTTTTAGCAGAACATGTGTTTAGTAGAACGTGTTTAGTAGAACATGTTTTTAGAAGAACATGTGTTTAGTAGAACATGTTTTTAGAAGAACATGTGTTTAGTAGAACATGTGTTTAGTAGAACATGTTTTTAGAAGAACATGTGTTTAGTACAACATGTGTTTAGTAGAACATGTTTTTAGAATAACATGTGTTTAGTAGAACATGTTTTTAGAAGAACATGTGTTTAGTAGAACATGTGTTTAAAAGAACATGTGTTTAGTAGAACATGTGTTTAGTAGAACATGTTTTTAGAAGAACATGTGTTTAGTACAACATGTGTTTAGTAGAACATGTTTTTAGAATAACATGTGTTTAGTAGAACATGTGTTTAGTAGAACATGTTTTTAAAAGAACATGTGTTTAGTAGAACATGTGTTTAGTAGAACATGTGTTTAGTAGAACATGTGTTTAGTAGAACATGTTTTTAGTAGAACATGTTTTTAGAAGAACATGTGTTTAGTAGAACGTGTTTAGTAGAACATGTTTTTAGAAGAACATGTGTTTAGTAGAACATTTTTTTAGAAGAACATGTGTTTAGTACAACATGTGTTTAGTAGAACATGTTTTTAGAAGAACATGTGTTTAGTACAACATGTGTTTAGTAGAACATGTTTTTAGAATAACATGTGTTTAGTAGAACATGTTTTTAGAAGAACATGTGTTTAGTAGAACATGTTTTTAGAAGAACATGTGTTTAGTAGAACATGTGTTTAGTAGAACATGTTTTTAGAAGAACATGTGTTTAGTACAACATGTGTTTAGTAGAACATGTTTTTAGAATAACATGTGTTTAGTAGAACATGTGTTTAGTAGAACATGTTTTTAGAAGAACATGTGTTTAGTACAACATGTGTTTAGTAGAACATGTTTTTAGAATAACATGTGTTAAGTAGAACATGTGTTTAGTAGAACATGTTTTTAGAAGAACATGTGTTTAGTAGAACATGTGTTTAGTAGAACATGTTTTTAGAAGAACATGTGTTTAGTACAACATGTGTTTAGTAGAACATGTGTTTAGTAGAACATGTGTTTAGTAGAACATGTTTTTAGAAGAACATGTGTTTAGATGAACATTTGTTTAGAAGAACATGTGTTTAGTTGAAAAGGTTTTTAGAAGAACATGTGTTTAGTAGAACATGTTTTAGTATAACATGTTTTTAGAAGAACATGTGTTAAGTACAACATGTGTTTAGTAGAACATGTGTTTAGTAGAACATGTTTTTAGAAGAACATGTGTTTAGTACAACATGTGTTTAGTAGAACATGTTTTAGTATAACATGTTTGTAGAAGAACATGTGTTTAGTAGAACGTGTGTTTAGAAGAACATGTGTTTAGTAGAACATGTGTTTAGTAGAACATGTTTTTAGAAGAACATGTGTTTAGTAGAACATGTTTTTAGAAGAACATGTGTTTAGTAGAACATGTGTTTAGAAGAACATGTGTTTAGACGAACATGTATTTAGAAGAACATGTGTTTAGTTGAAAAGGTTTTTAGAAGAACATGTGTTTAGTAGAAAATGTTTTAGTATAACATGTTTGTAGAAGAACATGTGTTTAGTAGAACATGTGTTTAGTAGAACATGTTTTTAGAAGAACATGTGTTTAGTAGAACATGTGTTTAGTAGAACATGTTTTTAGAATAACATGTGTTTAGTAGAACATGTGTTTAGTAGAACATGTTTTTAGAAGAACATGTGTTTAGTAGAACATGTGTTTAGTAGAACATGTTTTTAGAAGAACATGTGTTTAGTACAACATGTGTTTAGTAGAACATGTTTTTAGAATAACATGTGTTTAGTAGAACATGTGTTTAGTAGAACATGTTTTTAGAAGAACATGTGTTTAGTAGAACATGTTTTAGTATAACATGTTTTTAGAAGAACATGTGTTTAGTAGAACATGTGTTTAGTAGAACATGTTTTGAGAAGAACATGTGTTTAGTAGAACATGTGTTTAGTAGAACATGTTTTTAGAAGAACATGTGTTTAGAAGAACATGTGTTTAGTTGAAAAGGTTTTTAGAAGAACATGTGTTCAGTAGAACGTGTTTAGTAGAACATGTGTTTAGTAGAACATGTTTTTAGAAGAACATGTGTTTAGTAGAACATGTGTTTAGTAGAACATGTTTTTAGAAGAACATGTGTTTAGTACAACATGTGTTTAGTAGAACATGTTTTTAGAATAACATGTGTTTAGTAGAACATGTTTTTAGAAGAACATGTGTTTAGTACAACATGTGTTTAGTAGAACATGTTTTTAGAATAACATGTGTTTAGTAGAACATGTGTTTAGTAGAACATGTTTTTAGAAGAACATGTGTTTAGTACAACATGTGTTTAGTAGAACATGTTTTAGTATAACATGTTTGTAGAAGAACATGTGTTTAGTAGAACATGTTTTTAGAAGAACATGTGTTTAGTAGAACATGTGTTTAGTAGAACATGTTTTTAGAAGAACATGTGTTTAGTAGAACATGTTTTAGTATAACATGTTTTTAGAAGAACATGTGTTTAGTACAACATGTGTTTAGTAGAACATGTTTTTAGAATAACATGTGTTTAGTAGAACATGTGTTTAGTAGAACATGTTTTTAGAAGAACATGTGTTTAGTAGAACATGTTTTAGTATAACATGTTTTTAGAAGAACATGTGTTTAGTAGAACATGTGTTTAGTAGAACATGTTTTGAGAAGAACATGTGTTTAGTAGAACATGTGTTTAGTAGAACATGTGTTTAGTAGAACATGTGTTTAGTAGAACATGTTTTTAGAAGAACATGTGTTTAGTAGAACATGTTTTAGTATAACATGTTTTTAGAAGAACATGTGTTTAGTAGAACATGTGTTTAGTAGAACATGTTTTGAGAAGAACATGTGTTTAGTAGAACATGTGTTTAGTAGAACATGTGTTTAGTAGAACATGTTTTTAGAAGAACATGTGTTTAGTAGAACATGTGTTTAGAAGAACATGTGTTTAGTAGAACATGTGTTTAGTAGAACATGTGTTTAGTAGAACATGTTTTTAGTAGAACATGTTTTTAGAAGAACATGTTTTTAGTACAACATGTGTTTAGTAGAACATGTTTTTAGAATAACATGTGTTTAGTAGAACATGTGTTTAGAAGAACATGTGTTTAGTAGAACATGTGTTTAGTAGAACACGTTTTTAGAAGAACATGTGTTTAGTAGAACATGTTTGTAGAAGAACATGTGTTTAGTAGAACATGTGTTTAGAAGAACATGTGTTTAGACGAACATGTGTTTAGAAGAACATGTGTTTAGTTGTAAAGGTTTTTAGAAGAACATGTGTTTAGTAGAACATGTTTTAGTATAACATGTTTGTAGAAGAACATGTGTTTAGTAGAACATGTGTTTAGTAGAACATGTTTTTAGAAGAACATGTGTTTAGTAGAACATGTGTTTAGTAGAACATGTTTTTAGAAGAACATGTGTTTAGTACAACATGTGTTTAGTAGAACATGTTTTTAGAATAACATGTGTTTAGTACAACATGTGTTTAGTAGAACATGTTTTTAGAAGAACATGTGTTTAGTAGAACATGTGTTTAGTAGAACATGTGTTTAGTAGAACATGTTTTTAGAAGAACATGTGTTTAGTAGAACATGTTTTAGTATAACATGTTTTTAGAAGAACATGTGTTTAGTAGAACATGTGTTTAGTAGAACATGTTTTGAGAAGAACATGTGTTTAGTAGAACATGTGTTTAGTAGAACATGTGTTTAGTAGAACATGCTTTTAGAAGAACATGTGTTTAGTAGAACATGTTTTAGTATAACATGTTTTTAGAAGAACATGTGTTTAGTAGAACATGTGTTTAGTAGAACATGTTTTTAGAAGAACATGTGTTTAGTAGAACATGTGTTTAGTAGAACATGTTTTTAGAAGAACATGTGTTTAGTAGAACATGTGTTTAGAAGAACATGTGTTTAGACGAACATTTGTTTAGAAGAACATGTTTTTAGAAGAACATGTGTTTAGTAGAACATGTTTTAGTATAACATGTTTTTAGAAGAACATGTGTTTAGTAGAACATGTGTTTAGTAGAACATGTTTTGAGAAGAACATGTGTTTAGTAGAACATGTGTTTAGTAGAACATGTTTTTAGAAGAACATGTGTTTAGAAGAACATGTGTTTAGTTGAAAAGGTTTTTAGAAGAACATGTGTTCAGTAGAACGTGTTTAGTAGAACATGTGTTTAGTAGAACATGTTTTTAGAAGAACATGTGTTTAGTAGAACATGTGTTTAGTAGAACATGTTTTTAGAAGAACATGTGTTTAGTACAACATGTGTTTAGTAGAACATGTTTTTAGAATAACATGTGTTTAGTAGAACATGTTTTTAGAAGAACATGTGTTTAGTACAACATGTGTTTAGTAGAACATGTTTTTAGAATAACATGTGTTTAGTAGAACATGTGTTTAGTAGAACATGTTTTTAGAAGAACATGTGTTTAGTACAACATGTGTTTAGTAGAACATGTTTTAGTATAACATGTTTGTAGAAGAACATGTGTTTAGTAGAACATGTTTTTAGAAGAACATGTGTTTAGTAGAACATGTGTTTAGTAGAACATGTTTTTAGAAGAACATGTGTTTAGTAGAACATGTTTTAGTATAACATGTTTTTAGAAGAACATGTGTTTAGTACAACATGTGTTTAGTAGAACATGTTTTTAGAATAACATGTGTTTAGTAGAACATGTGTTTAGTAGAACATGTTTTTAGAAGTACATGTGTTTAGTAGAACATGTTTTAGTATAACATGTTTTTAGAAGAACATGTGTTTAGTAGAACATGTGTTTAGTAGAACATGTTTTGAGAAGAACATGTGTTTAGTAGAACATGTGTTTAGTAGAACATGTGTTTAGTAGAAAATGTGTTTAGTAGAACATGTTTTTAGAAGAACATGTGTTTAGTAGAACATGTTTTAGTATAACATGTTTTTAGAAGAACATGTGTTTAGTAGAACATGTGTTTAGTAGAACATGTTTTGAGAAGAACATGTGTTTAGTAGAACATGTGTTTAGTAGAACATGTGTTTAGTAGAACATGTTTTTAGAAGAACATGTGTTTAGTAGAACATGTGTTTAGAAGAACATGTGTTTAGTAGAACATGTGTTTAGTAGAACATGTGTTTAGTAGAACATGTTTTTAGTAGAACATGTTTTTAGAAGAACATGTGTTTAGTACAACATGTGTTTAGTAGAACATGTTTTTAGAATAACATGTGTTTAGTAGAACATGTGTTTAGAAGAACATGTGTTTAGTAGAACATGTGTTTAGTAGAACACGTTTTTAGAAGAACATTGTTTAGTAGAACATGTTTGTAGAAGAACATGTGTTTAGTAGAACATGTGTTTAGAAGAACATGTGTTTAGACGAACATGTGTTTAGACGAACATGTGTTTAGAAGAACATGTGTTTAGTTGAAAAGGTTTTTAGAAGAACATGTGTTTAGTAGAACATGTTTTAGTATAACATGTTTGTAGAAGAACATGTGTTTAGTAGAACATGTGTTTAGTAGAACATGTTTTTAGAAGAACATGTGTTTAGTAGAACATGTGTTTAGTAGAACATGTTTTTAGAAGAACATGTGTTTAGTACAACATGTGTTTAGTAGAACATGTTTTTAGAATAACATGTGTTTAGTACAACATGTGTTTAGTAGAACATGTTTTTAGAAGAACATGTGTTTAGTAGAACATGTGTTTAGTAGAACATGTGTTTAGTAGAACATGTTTTTAGAAGAACATGTGTTTAGTAGAACATGTTTTAGTATAACATGTTTTTAGAAGAACATGTGTTTAGTAGAACATGTGTTTAGTAGAACATGTTTTGAGAAGAACATGTGTTTAGTAGAACATGTGTTTAGTAGAACATGTGTTTAGTAGAACATGCTTTTAGAAGAACATGTGTTTAGTAGAACATGTTTTAGTATAACATGTTTTTAGAAGAACATGTGTTTAGTAGAACATGTGTTTAGTAGAACATGTTTTTAGAAGAACATGTGTTTAGTAGAACATGTGTTTAGTAGAACATGTTTTTAGAAGAACATGTGTTTAGTAGAACATGTGTTTAGAAGAACATGTGTTTAGACGAACATTTGTTTAGAAGAACATGTGTTTAGTTGAAAAGGTTTTTAGAAGAACATGTGTTTAGTAGAACATGTTTTAGTATAACATGTTTTTAGAAGAACATGTGTTAAGTACAACATGTGTTTAGTAGAACATGTTTTGAGAAGAACATGTATTTAGTAGAACATGTTTTTAGAAGAACATGTGTTTAGTAGAACATGTGTTTAGTAGAACATGTTTTTAGAAGAACATGTGTTTAGTAGAACATGTGTTTAGAAGAACATGTGTTTAGACGAACATGTGTTTAGAAGAACATGTGTTTAGTTGAAAAGGTTTTTAGAAGAACATGTGTTTAGTAGAACATGTTTTAGTATAACATGTTTTGAGAAGAACATGTGTTTAGTAGAACATGTGTTTAGAAGAACATGTGTTTAGTAGAACATGTGTTTAGTAGAACATGTTTTTAGAAGAACATGTGTTTAGTAGAACATGTTTTTAGAAGAACATGTGTTTAGACGAACATGTGTTTAGAAGAACATGTGTTTAGTAGAACATGTTTTTAGAATAACATGTGTTTAGTAGAACATGTGTTTAGTAGAACATGGTTTTAGAAGAACATGTGTTTAGTAGAAAATGTTTTAGTATAACATGTTTTTAGAAGAACATGTGTTTAGTAGAACATGTTTTGAGAAGAACATTTGTTTAGTAGAACATGTGTTTAGTAGAACATGTGTTTAGTAGAACATGTTTTTAGAAGAACATGTGTTTAGTAGAACATGTTTTAGTATAACATGTTTTTAGAAGAACATGTGTTTAGTAGAACATGTGTTTAGTAGAACATGTTTTTAGAAGACCATGTGTTTAGTAGAACATGTGTTTAGTAGAACATGTTTTTAGAAGAACATGTGTTTAGTAGAACATGTGTTTAGAAGAACATGTGTTTAGACGAACATTTGTTTAGAAGAACATGTGTTTAGTTGAAAAGGTTTTTAGAAGAACATGTGTTTAGTAGAACATGTTTTAGTATAACATGTTTTTAGAAGAACATGTGTTAAGTACAACATGTGTTTAGTAGAACATGTTTTGAGAAGAACATGTGTTTAGTAGAACATGTTTTTAGAAGAACATGTGTTTAGTAGAACATGTGTTTAGTAGAACATGTGTTTAGTAGAACATGTGTTTAGTAGAACATGTGTTTAGTAGAACATGTTTTTAGAAGAACATGTGTTTAGTAGAAAATGTGTTTAGTAGAACATGTTTTGAGAAGAACATGTGTTTAGTAGAACATGTGTTTAGTAGAACATGTGTTTAGTAGAACATGTGTTTAGTAGAACATGTTTTTAGTAGAACATGTTTTTAGAAGAACATGTGTTTAGTAGAACGTGTTTAGTAGAACATGTTTTTAGAAGAACATGTGTTTAGTAGAACATGTTTTTAGAAGAACATGTGTTTAGTAGAACATGTGTTTAGTAGAACATGTTTTTAGAAGAACATGTGTTTAGTACAACATGTGTTTAGTAGAACATGTTTTTAGAATAACATGTGTTTAGTAGAACATGTTTTTAGAAGAACATGTGTTTAGTAGAACATGTTTTTAGAAGAACATGTGTTTAGTAGAACGTGTTTAGTAGAACATGTTTTTAGAAGAACATGTGTTTAGTACAACATGTGTTTAGTAGAACATGTTTTTAGAATAACATGTGTTTAGTAGAACATGTGTTTAGTAGAACATGTTTTTAGAAGAACATGTGTTTAGTACAACATGTGTTTAGTAGAACATGTTTTTAGAATAACATGTGTTAAGTAGAACATGTGTTTAGTAGAACATGTTTTTAGAAGAACATGTGTTTAGTAGAACATGTTTTTAGAAGAACATGTGTTTAGTAGAACATGTGTTTAGTAGAACATGTTTTTAGAAGAACATGTGTTTAGTACAACATGTGTTTAGTAGAACATGTGTTTAGTAGAACATGTGTTTAGTAGAACATGTTTTTAGAATAACATGTGTTTAGTAGAACATGTGTTTAGTAGAACATGTTTTTAGAAGAACATGTGTTTAGTAGAACATGTGTTTAGTAGAACATGTGTTTAGTAGAACATGTGTTTAGTAGAACATGTGTTTAGTAGAACATGTTTTTAGTAGAACATGTTTTTAGCAGAACATGTGTTTAGTAGAACGTGTTTAGTAGAACATGTTTTTAGAAGAACATGTGTTTAGTAGAACATGTTTTTAGAAGAACATGTGTTTAGTAGAACATGTGTTTAGTAGAACATGTTTTTAGAAGAACATGTGTTTAGTACAACATGTGTTTAGTAGAACATGTTTTTAGAATAACATGTGTTTAGTAGAACATGTTTTTAGAAGAACATGTGTTTAGTAGAACATGTGTTTAAAAGAACATGTGTTTAGTAGAACATGTGTTTAGTAGAACATGTTTTTAGAAGAACATGTGTTTAGTACAACATGTGTTTAGTAGAACATGTTTTTAGAATAACATGTGTTTAGTAGAACATGTGTTTAGTAGAACATGTTTTTAAAAGAACATGTGTTTAGTAGAACATGTGTTTAGTAGAACATGTGTTTAGTAGAACATGTGTTTAGTAGAACATGTTTTTAGTAGAACATGTTTTTAGAAGAACATGTGTTTAGTAGAACGTGTTTAGTAGAACATGTTTTTAGAAGAACATGTGTTTAGTAGAACATTTTTTTAGAAGAACATGTGTTTAGTACAACATGTGTTTAGTAGAACATGTTTTTAGAAGAACATGTGTTTAGTACAACATGTGTTTAGTAGAACATGTTTTTAGAATAACATGTGTTTAGTAGAACATGTTTTTAGAAGAACATGTGTTTAGTAGAACATGTTTTTAGAAGAACATGTGTTTAGTAGAACATGTGTTTAGTAGAACATGTTTTTAGAAGAACATGTGTTTAGTACAACATGTGTTTAGTAGAACATGTTTTTAGAAGAACATGTGTTTAGTAGAACATGTGTTTAGTAGAACATGTTTTTAGAAGAACATGTGTTTAGTACAACATGTGTTTAGTAGAACATGTGTTTAGTAGAACATGTGTTTAGTAGAACATGTTTTTAGAAGAACATGTGTTTAGATGAACATTTGTTTAGAAGAACATGTGTTTAGTTGAAAAGGTTTTTAGAAGAACATGTGTTTAGTAGAACATGTTTTAGTATAACATGTTTTTAGAAGAACATGTGTTAAGTACAACATGTGTTTAGTAGAACATGTGTTTAGTAGAACATGTTTTTAGAAGAACATGTGTTTAGTACAACATGTGTTTAGTAGAACATGTTTTAGTATAACATGTTTGTAGAAGAACATGTGTTTAGTAGAACGTGTGTTTAGAAGAACATGTGTTTAGTAGAACATGTGTTTAGTAGAACATGTTTTTAGAAGAACATGTGTTTAGTAGAACATGTTTTTAGAAGAACATGTGTTTAGTAGAACATGTGTTTAGAAGAACGTGTGTTTAGACGAACATGTATTTAGAAGAACATGTGTTTAGTTGAAAAGGTTTTTAGAAGAACATGTGTTTAGTAGAAAATGTTTTAGTATAACATGTTTGTAGAAGAACATGTGTTTAGTAGAACATGTGTTTAGTAGAACATGTTTTTAGAAGAACATGTGTTTAGTAGAACATGTGTTTAGTAGAACATGTTTTTAGAATAACATGTGTTTAGTAGAACATGTGTTTAGTAGAACATGTTTTTAGAAGAACATGTGTTTAGTAGAACATGTGTTTAGTAGAACATGTTTTTAGAAGAACATGTGTTTAGTACAACATGTGTTTAGTAGAACATGTTTTTAGAATAACATGTGTTTAGTAGAACATGTGTTTAGTAGAACATGTTTTTAGAAGAACATGTGTTTAGTAGAACATGTTTTAGTATAACATGTTTTTAGAAGAACATGTGTTTAGTAGAACATGTGTTTAGTAGAACATGTTTTGAGAAGAACATGTGTTTAGTAGAACATGTGTTTAGTAGAACATGTTTTTAGAAGAACATGTGTTTAGAAGAACATGTGTTTAGTTGAAAAGGTTTTTAGAAGAACATGTGTTCAGTAGAACGTGTTTAGTAGAACATGTGTTTAGTAGAACATGTTTTTAGAAGAACATGTGTTTAGTAGAACATGTGTTTAGTAGAACATGTTTTTAGAAGAACATGTGTTTAGTACAACATGTGTTTAGTAGAACATGTTTTTAGAATAACATGTGTTTAGTAGAACATGTTTTTAGAAGAACATGTGTTTAGTACAACATGTGTTTAGTAGAACATGTTTTTAGAATAACATGTGTTTAGTAGAACATGTGTTTAGTAGAACATGTTTTTAGAAGAACATGTGTTTAGTACAACATGTGTTTAGTAGAACATGTTTTAGTATAACATGTTTGTAGAAGAACATGTGTTTAGTAGAATATGTTTTTAGAAGAACATGTGTTTAGTAGAACATGTGTTTAGTAGAACATGTTTTTAGAAGAACATGTGTTTAGTAGAACATGTTTTAGTATAACATGTTTTTAGAAGAACATGTGTTTAGTACAACATGTGTTTAGTAGAACATGTTTTTAGAATAACATGTGTTTAGTAGAACATGTGTTTAGTAGAACATGTTTTTAGAAGAACATGTGTTTAGTAGAACATGTTTTAGTATAACATGTTTTTAGAAGAACATGTGTTTAGTAGAACATGTGTTTAGTAGAACATGTTTTGAGAAGAACATGTGTTTAGTAGAACATGTGTTTAGTAGAACATGTGTTTAGTAGAACATGTGTTTAGTAGAACATGTTTTTAGAAGAACATGTGTTTAGTAGAACATGTTTTAGTATAACATGTTTTTAGAAGAACATGTGTTTAGTAGAACATGTGTTTAGTAGAACATGTTTTGAGAAGAACATGTGTTTAGTAGAACATGTGTTTAGTAGAACATGTGTTTAGTAGAACATGTTTTTAGAAGAACATGTGTTTAGTAGAACATGTGTTTAGAAGAACATGTGTTTAGTAGAACATGTGTTTAGTAGAACATGTGTTTAGTAGAACATGTTTTTAGTAGAACATGTTTTTAGAAGAACATGTTTTTAGTACAACATGTGTTTAGTAGAACATGTTTTTAGAATAACATGTGTTTAGTAGAACATGTGTTTAGAAGAACATGTGTTTAGTAGAACATGTGTTTAGTAGAACACGTTTTTAGAAGAACATGTGTTTAGTAGAACATGTTTGTAGAAGAACATGTGTTTAGTAGAACATGTGTTTAGAAGAACATGTGTTTAGACGAACATGTGTTTAGAAGAACATGTGTTTAGTTGAAAAGGTTTTTAGAAGAACATGTGTTTAGTAGAACATGTTTTAGTATAACATGTTTGTAGAAGAACATGTGTTTAGTAGAACATGTGTTTAGTAGAACATGTTTTTAGAAGAACATGTGTTTAGTAGAACATGTGTTTAGTAGAACATGTTTTTAGAAGAACATGTGTTTAGTACAACATGTGTTTAGTAGAACATGTTTTTAGAATAACATGTGTTTAGTACAACATGTGTTTAGTAGAACATGTTTTTAGAAGAACATGTGTTTAGTAGAACATGTGTTTAGTAGAACATGTGTTTAGTAGAACATGTTTTTAGAAGAACATGTGTTTAGTAGAACATGTTTTAGTATAACATGTTTTTAGAAGAACATGTGTTTAGTAGAACATGTGTTTAGTAGAACATGTTTTGAGAAGAACATGTGTTTAGTAGAACATGTGTTTAGTAGAACATGTGTTTAGTAGAACATGCTTTTAGAAGAACATGTGTTTAGTAGAACATGTTTTAGTATAACATGTTTTTAGAAGAACATGTGTTTAGTAGAACATGTGTTTAGTAGAACATGTTTTTAGAAGAACATGTGTTTAGTAGAACATGTGTTTAGAAGAACATGTGTTTAGACGAACATTTGTTTAGAAGAACATGTGTTTAGTTGAAAAGGTTTTTAGAAGAACATGTGTTTAGTAGAACATGTTTTAGTATAACATGTTTTTAGAAGAACATGTGTTAAGTACAACATGTGTTTAGTAGAACATGTTTTGAGAAGAACATGTGTTTAGTAGAACATGTTTTTAGAAGAACATGTGTTTAGTAGAACATGTGTTTAGTAGAACATGTTTTTAGAAGAACATGTGTTTAGTAGAACATGTGTTTAGAAGAACATGTGTTTAGACGAACATGTGTTTAGAAGAACATGTGTTTAGTTGAAAAGGTTTTTAGAAGAACATGTGTTTAGTAGAACATGTTTTAGTATAACATGTTTTGAGAAGAACATGTGTTTAGTAGAACATGTGTTTAGAAGAACATGTGTTTAGTAGAACATGTGTTTAGTAGAACATGTTTTTAGAAGAACATGTGTTTAGTAGAACATGTTTTTAGAAGAACATGTGTTTAGACGAACATGTGTTTAGAAGAACATGTGTTTAGTAGAACATGTTTTTAGAATAACATGTGTTTAGTAGAACATGTGTTTAGTAGAACATGGTTTTAGAAGAACATGTGTTTAGTAGAACATGTTTTAGTATAACATGTTTTTAGAAGAACATGTGTTTAGTAGAACATGTTTTGAGAAGAACATTTGTTTAGTAGAACATGTGTTTAGTAGAACATGTGTTTAGTAGAACATGTTTTTAGAAGAACATGTGTTTAGTAGAACATGTTTTAGTATAACATGTTTTTAGAAGAACATGTGTTTAGTAGAACATGTGTTTAGTAGAACATGTTTTTAGAAGACCATGTGTTTAGTAGAACATGTGTTTAGTAGAACATGTTTTTAGAAGAACATGTGTTTAGTAGAACATGTGTTTAGAAGAACATGTGTTTAGACGAACATTTGTTTAGAAGAACATGTGTTTAGTTGAAAAGGTTTTTAGAAGAACATGTGTTTAGTAGAACATGTTTTAGTATAACATGTTTTTAGAAGAACATGTGTTAAGTACATGTGTTTAGTAGAACATGTTTTGAGAAGAACATGTGTTTAGTAGAACATGTTTTTAGAAGAACATGTGTTTAGTAGAAAATGTGTTTAGTAGAACATGTTTTGAGAAGAACATGTGTTTAGTAGAACATGTGTTTAGTAGAACATGTGTTTAGTAGAACATGTTTTTAGAAGAACATGTGTTTAGTAGAACATGTTTTAGTATAACATGTTTTTAGTAGAACATGTTTTTAGAAGAACATGTGTTTAGTAGAACATGTGTTTAGAAGAACATGTGTTTAGACGATCATGTGTTTAGAAGAACATAGGTTTAGTTGAAAAGGTTTTTAGAAGAACATGTGTTTAGTAGAACATGTTTTAGTATAACATGTTTTGAGAAGAACATGTGTTTAGTAGAACATGTGTTTAGAAGAACATGTGTTTAGTAGAACATGTGTTTAGTAGAACATGTGTTTAGTAGAACATGTTTTTAGAAGAACATGTGTTTAGTAGAACATGTTTTAGTATAACATGTTTTTAGAAGAACATGTGTTTAGTACAACATGTGTTTAGTAGAACATGTTTTTAGAATAACATGTGTTTAGTAGAACATGTTTTTAGAAGAACATGTGTTTAGTAGAACATGTGTTTAGTAGAACATGTGTTTAGTAGAACATGTTTTTAGAAGAACATGTGTTTAGTAGAACATGTTTTAGTATAACATGTTTTTAGAAGAACATGTGTTTAGTAGAACATGTGTTTAGTAGAACATGTTTTGAGAAGAACATGTGTTTAGTAGAACATGTGTTTAGTAGAACATGTGTTTAGTAGAACATGTTTTTAGAAGAACATGTGTTTAGTAGAACATGTGTTTAGAAGAACATGTGTTTAGTAGAACATGTGTTTAGTAGAACATGTGTTTAGTAGAACATGTTTTTAGAAGAACATGTGTTTAGTACAACATGTGTTTAGTAGAACATGTTTTTAGAATAACATGTGTTTAGTAGAACATGTGTTTAGAAGAACATGTGTTTAGTAGAACATGTGTTTAGTAGAACATGTTTTTAGAAGAACATGTGTTTAGTAGAACATGTTTTTAGAAGAACATGTGTTTAGTAGAACATGTGTTTAGAAGAACATGTGTTTAGACGAACATGTGTTTAGAAGAACATGTGTTTAGTTGAAAAGGTTTTTAGAAGAACATGTGTTTAGTAGAACATGTTTTAGTATAACATGTTTGTAGAAGAACATGTGTTTAGTAGAACATGTGTTTAGTAGAACATGTTTTTAGAAGAACATGTGTTTAGTAGAACATGTGTTTAGTAGAACATGTTTTTAGAAGAACATGTGTTTAGTACAACATGTGTTTAGTAGAACATGTTTTTAGAATAACATGTGTTTAGTACAACATGTGTTTAGTAGAACATGTTTTTAGAAGAACTTGTGTTTAGTAGAACATGTGTTTAGTAGAACATGTGTTTAGTAGAACATGTGTTTAGTAGAACATGTTTTAGTATAACATGTTTTTAGAAGAACATGTGTTTAGTAGAACATGTGTTTAGTAGAACATGTTTTGAGAAGAACATTTGTTTAGTAGAACATGTGTTTAGTAGAACATGTGTTTAGTAGAACATGTTTTTAGAAGAACATGTGTTTAGTAGAACATGTTTTAGTATAACATGTTTTTAGAAGAACATGTGTTTAGTAGAACATGTGTTTAGTAGAACATGTTTTTAGAAGAACATGTGTTTAGTAGAACATGTGTTTAGTAGAACATGTTTTTAGAAGAACATGTGTTTAGTAGAACATGTGTTTAGAAGAACATGTGTTTAGATGAACATTTGTTTAGAAGAACATGTGTTTAGTTGAAAAGGTTTTTAGAAGAACATGTGTTTAGTAGAACATGTTTTAGTATAACATGTTTTTAGAAGAACATGTGTTAAGTACAACATGTGTTTAGTAGAACATGTTTTGAGAATAACATGTGTTTAGTAGAACATGTTTTTAGAAGAACATGTGTTTAGTAGAACATGTGTTTAGTAGAACATGTTTTTAGAAGAACATGTGTTTAGTAGAACATGTGTTTAGAAGAACATGTGTTTAGACGAACATGTGTTTAGAAGAACATAGGTTTAGTTGAAAAGGTTTTTAGAAGAACATGTGTTTAGTAGAACATGTTTTAGTATAACATGTTTTGAGAAGAACATGTGTTTAGTAGAACATGTGTTTAGAAGAACATGTGTTTAGTAGAACATGTGTTTAGTAGAACATGTTTTTAGAAGAACATGTGTTTAGTAGAACATGTTTTTAGAAGAACATGTGTTTAGTAGAACATGTGTTTAGAAGAACATGTGTTTAGACGAACATGTGTTTAGAAGAACATGTGTTTAGTTGAAAAGGTTTTTAGAAGAACATGTGTTTAGTAGAACATGTTTTAGTATAACATGTTTGTAGAAGAACATGTGTTTAGTAGAACATGTGTTTAGTAGAACATGTTTTTAGAAGAACATGTGTTTAGTAGAACATGTGTTTAGTAGAACATGTTTTTAGAAGAACATGTGTTTAGTACAACATGTGTTTAGTAGAACATGTTTTTAGAATAACATGTGTTTAGTACAACATGTGTTTAGTAGAACATGTTTTTAGAAGAACATGTGTTTAGTAGAACATGTGTTTAGTAGAACATGTGTTTAGTAGAACATGTTTTTAGAAGAACATGTGTTTAGTAGAACATGTTTTAGTATAACATGTTTTTAGAAGAACATGTGTTTAGTAGAACATGTGTTTAGTAGAACATGTTTTGAGAAGAACATTTGTTTAGTAGAACATGTGTTTAGTAGAACATGTGTTTAGTAGAACATGTTTTTAGAAGAACATGTGTTTAGTAGAACATGTTTTAGTATAACATGTTTTTAGAAGAACATGTGTTTAGTAGAACATGTTTTTAGAAGACCATGTGTTTAGTAGAACATGTGTTTAGTAGAACATGTTTTTAGAAGAACATGTGTTTAGTAGAACATGTGTATAGAAGAACATGTGTTTAGACGAACATTTGTTTAGAAGAACATGTGTTTAGTTGAAAAGGTTTTTAGAAGAACATGTGTTTAGTAGAACATGTTTTAGTATAACATGTTTTTAGAAGAACATGTGTTTAGTAGAACATGTGTATAGAAGAACATGTGTTTAGTAGAACATGTGTATAGAAGAACATGTGTTTAGTAGAACATGTGTTTAGAAGAACATGTGTTTAGTAGAACATGTGTTTAGAAGAACATGTGTTTAATAGAACATGTGTTTAGAAGAACATGTGTTTAGTAGAACATGTGTTTAGAAGAACATGTGTTTAGTAGAACATGTGTTTAGAAGAACATGTGTTTAGTAGAACATGTGTTTAGAAGAACATGTGTTTAGTAGAACATGTGTTTAGAAGAACATGTGTTTAGTTGAAAAGGTTTTTAGAAGAACATGTGTTTAGTTGAAAAGGTTTTTAGAAGAACATGTGTTTAGACGAACATGTGTTTAGAAGAACATGTGTTTAGTAAAACACATGACATCGGATTAATATGGGTCCTGGTGTTATTAGACCTTAGTGCAGCCTTTGACACCATTGACCACAGTATCTTAGTGCACAGATTAGAATGTGATATAGGTATTAGAGGAGCAGCCCTCTGCTGCTTTAAATCATATTTATCGGATCGCTACCAATTTGTTCACATCAACAAACAATCATCGCAGTCCTCCAGAGTTAATTATGGCGTTCCTCAAGGGTCAGTCCTTGGGCCTATTTTGTTTACACTATATATGCTCCCTTTAGGTAACATCATTAGAAAACATGGTATTAATTTTCATTGTTATGCAGATGACACACAGCTATATTTATCGATTAAACCTGATCAGACCAGACAAATAGATAAACTAAGTACATGTGTCCAAGACATAAAGACTTGGATGAGTGACAATTATCTTTTATTGAACCCTGAAAAAACTGAAGTCGTTATAATTGGTCCTAAAAATGCCACAGACTCCCTACCTGACCACATAGTTACTGTAGACAACTTAAGTGTAACACCCAGTGACACAGTTAAAAATTTAGGAGTTTTATTTGATCCACATCTTTCATTCAAAGGGTCAGGGGTCAGAGGTCAGGGCACATTAACCAAACTTGCAGAACAGCCTTCTTTCACCTGCGCAACATTAGCCAAAATTAGGAATATTCTGAAACGACTGCAGAAAAATTAATTCATGCATTTGTTACATCACGATTAGATTATTGTAACTCCTTACTTGTAGCGTGTCCTAAATATTCCCTAAAAAGCTTCAACTGGTTCAAAATGCAGCAGCAAGATTATTAACAGGATCAAATAGAAGAGAACACATCACCCCTGTGCTCCAAACCCTGACCCCTGACCCCTAACCCTATCACCCCTGTGCTCCAAACCCTGACCCCTGACCCCTAACCCTATCACCCCTGTGCTCCAAACCCTGACCCCTGACCCCTAACCCTATCACCCCTGTGCTCCAAACCCTGACCCCTGACCCCTAACCCTATCACCCCTGTGCTCCAAACCCTTCACTGGCTACCAGTTGAGTCTAGAATTAAATTTAAAATCCTCCTCCTTACATATAAAACCATTAATGGTATGGGTTAGGGTTAGGGGTCAGGGGTTAATGGTATGGGCCCCTCTTATCTTAAAGATGATCTGGTTCCGTACCAGCCCAATAGAACCCTTCGTTCTCAGAATGCAGGTTTACTGAAAGTTCCTAGGGTTTCTAAAAGTACAGTAGGAGCTAGAGCCTTTAGTTACCATGGTTACTGTCTGATGGAGCTAGAGCCTTTAGTTACCATGGTTACTGTCTGATGGAATCATCTTCCCTTTAATATTAAAGACGCCGACACAGTCTCTACATTTAAAATTAGGCTTAAAACATTCCTGTTTGAGAAAGACTATGGTCAGGTTAGTTAAAAAATGATGTGACTCATATATCATGTATACATGATGTATGAGTCACAGTTCAGTCTAGGCTGCCCTAGGAGTTAGAATGCTGGGGGAAGTACAGACACTGAGTTCTTTCTTCTCTTTCTCTTCCTCACACCTGTTTCTGTCATTTTTATAACCTATCTTTCATACCAAGTCTGTTCATGACTAGTCACCTGGTGTCCCCTTTCCCCCCTCCCCCCCTGGGGGGAGTGGTGGCTCTCCTGACAGTGTCTGCACGGGAGCCATGGACGACAGGATCTGGAGTATCTTACCTGTGCTGACCTGTGACCCCGGACCACCGCCCCTGCCTGTCTGGACCAGCCCCCCTTCCTGCATTTATAAATGGACGTTCATCTATAGTCTGTCCGTCCATGGGAGTGGATCTGTCCTTCAATGTGGTTCTCCTCAAGATTTCTTCTTTTTCCCACTGGGTTTGGAAGTTTTTTCTTGCCGAGAAGGAGGGTCTAAGGACAGGGGGAGGGTCTAAGGACAGGGGATGCTTGGGACTTTTCATGTATTTCTGTAGTTGATTATGTTTTTGTAAAGCCCTCTGAGACGACTTTGTTGTGATTTAGGGCTTTATAAATAAAATTGAATTAAAAGAACATGTGTTTAGTAGAACATATATTTAGTGTTGCTCAGTTAACAGTTTTTGTCCAAAACTTCCATCTTTTTTTTATTTTCTGTATTTTTCAGACTAGACAGATTAGTACACAGGTGTACCTTAGACTGTAGACAATAAAAGGCCACGTGCAGAGCGTGTAAATGTGCATTTTTTTTTGCTTTATTGGGGGTCTGGGGACTCAGAACCAGTCAGTATCTGGTGTGACCACCATTTGCCTCATGCAGTGCAACACATCTTCTTCACATAGAGTTTATCAGATTGTCAATTGTGTCCTGTGGAATGTTGGTCCACTCCTCTTCAATGGCTGTGCCAAGTTGCTGGATATTAGTGGGAACTGGTACACGCTGTCGAATACGCCGGTCAAGCACAAACATGCTCAATGGGTGACATGTCAGGTGAGTATGCTTACCATGCAAGAACTGGGACATTTTCAGCTTCCAAGAATTGTGTACAGATCCTTGCAACATGGGGCCGTGCGTTATCTTACTGAAACATGAGGTGATGTTCATGGATGTATGGCACAACAATGGGCCTCAGGATCTCATCACGGTATCTCTGTGCATTCAAAATGCCATCGATAAAATGCACCTGTGATCTTGGTCCATAACAGATGCCTGCCCATACCATAACCCCACCACCACCATGGGCCACTCCATCCACAACATTGACATCAGCAAAGCACAGGTGCTCACTATCACACATTTAGACAGATTTGTGAACAATGTTTGAGAGAAATGGTAATATTGTGGATCTGGAATGAATTTTAGATCTTTGAGTCCATCTTGTGAAAAATGGGAGCAAAAACAAAAGTGTTGCGTTTATATTTTTTTTGAGTGTATTTATGGTTATTTCAGAGCGAGGACATTAAATGACATAAACATGATTGCTTAAAGAGAAAAAAAAGTCCTTTCAAATACTTTTTCCCGTGACACATTTGATATTTTCACATCTTCTGTGTTCTTGTTTTTAGGCTTTAATAAAAGAAAGGTCAAATGTCATCATTTTCATGGTTTCTATTTGGATGCTCGTCTGTCGTCAGTGCAAACAAACTGTGAGGAAAAAGTGCAGCGTCGTTTTCTGGGATCTTTGGCTTTTTTGGTTTTTCTGTTAGTTTTGAACACATTGTGGAACGACGGTGGTCGACAGGGTCAAAGGTCAAAAGTCTGCAAACACATGAAGATGCAACAAACAAAAACACAAACATAAAAGTGAAACTGAAAAAGAAAAAAACACTAAGAACAGAAGCCAAGAAGAAAAAAACAAAAAACACTGAAACAACTGCAACAATGATCTGATAAAAGGTCAACATTATTAGATTTGATCTAATAATTTACACTTTGATCTGATCATTGTTGCAGTTGTTTCAGTGTTTTTCTTCTTCTTGGGTTCTGTTCCAGTATTTTTCAGTTTCATTTGTTTTGTATTTGTGTGTTTGACCTTTGACCCTGTGGACACTGTATAAAAACAGCGACAGTGAACAGACATGGGAACACACACAACCTGATAAACAGTAAATATATAAAAACAATCAACTCAGAAGAATCAAATATGTGCAGGATTAAAAGTGCAAACAGTAAATAAATAAATATATCATTAAATAATCAATGACACATGTCATTAATTAATTAAAATGGCAATTAAATACATACATACATGTGTTATTAAATGTGTCATTAATTCCTTAAAATATCAATTTGAGGTCAGCTGGTAGAACAGGTTCTCTATTAACCGAAGGGTTGGTGGTTCAAATCCCACTCTGTCCTCGTCAATCCGTTGTGACCTTGAACAAAGGCACCCTCCAGTGTCGCTGTGGTAGTGGGAGGGGCCATATGTGGTGGTGGTAGGTCAGTCTTCTGTCAGTCTGCCCCAGGGCAGCTGTGGATACGTATGTAGTTTAGCACCACCAGAGCGAGCATGTGAGAGTGAATGAATAATTGGTCACTAATGTGAAGAGTTTTGAGTGACTAAAAAAGAACTATGTAAATATTGATCGGCAGGGTTACCAGAGGTTGACATTTAATTGATGAATTTTGTCATGTGTTTTTTTATTTTGTTGATTATTTTGGTAATTTTATTGATTAATTGTTTAATTTTGTTTAATACTTTGGTCATTTTCTTGAATAATTAATTACATTTTTGCATTATTTTGGTAATTTTGTTCATTATTTTGTTTGTTTTCATTGACCACATTCCCAAACACTGGGTGACCTTTAACCTCTACATTTGTTTGGATATTTTAAGAAACTAAACTTTATTGGTAAAAAAAAAAATCTATACTCCCTATAGAGTGGATTTGACTGGATCTGCCTTAGCCTCACCCACTGACTTTGATTGACAAGGTTGACAGATAAAATAAATTCATCATCCACTGCAACACAATGACCAGGAAATAATTTTAATTAGTGAAATAATAATACTGTATATATATTTTTAACCTCAAATTAATATATCACGTACTCATCGTACTCGTCGTCTCCCGCTTCATCCGGGTCCGGGGTCCAGCAGCTTCAGCAAAGTAGCCCAGACTTCCCTTTTAAATTAACTAATTAAAATTAATATATATTTTAATGAATTAATTTAATAAGACATTAGAATTCATTATTTAAGGATGTATTAATTTATTAATTTTGTCACTTGTAGTCGTTCACAGTAAAACACACAAAGTACATAAATACACATATTCATTCAATAATAAACTGAAAAGATTCATCAGCACGGATTCATTCACTCTTTTTTGTCGTATCTTTGTGTCTCACACTTCATTCTTTTGATCATGAGCCACAAGTTAAATATGTAAAAATACCCAGGGGTCATAGGTCACTTTAGGAAAACCATATTCTGAAGCAGAAGGCTGCTGCAGCCATGGAGCTGTTCACTATTATTATTATTATTATTATTATTATTATTATTATTATTATTATTATTATTATTATTATTATTATTATTATTATTATTATTATTATTATTCAGTATTATTTGTACTGGTTGCAGTGAAGGCAGCAGAGGAATCTTCAAGATTGTTTTCATGGCTTCTTAGTTGTTGGAGGAAAAAGATGTCCTGGGTCTGGTGACAGGTCTGAGGACCCTAAGAGGAGGCTGCAGAGAAGGACCCACATAAACATGGTCTTTAATAAGCAGACAGTCAACACTGCAAAACAAACAACACAAACACACTCATATTAAATGTTTTTGGGTTCATGCTAATGACATATATTTTACTCAGACTCAGTTTTATAAACAGTTTAACATCCTGAAGTCATTAATGTTCATGTTTGTCCAACAGTGTTTAATGGTTTTAAATATATCAATTATAACCTTCTGTTTGTCAGCCTCAAAAATGTCCCATGATGCATCAAAATGGACAAATCCAATATGGCCACCAAACCAAATCCAAATCTAATGAATGAGTTAACTTTAATGAATGACTTAACTTTAATGAATGACTTAACTTTAATGAATGAGTTAACTTTAATGAATGAGTTAACTTTAATGAATGACTTAACTTTAATGAATGAGTTAACTTTAATGAATGACTTAACTTTAATGAATGACTTAACTTTAATGAATGACTTAACTTTAATGAATGACTTAACTTTATGACAGTAGAAGTAAGAACATGAATATAATGTTTTTTATAGTTTATTCAATGACACTCAGATTTAAGATCAACATAAAGAAAATGATTGAATTTCATATGTTTAAAATATTTAAATTGTTCTGTCATTTGTTTTCTACTGATTTTAACAAGTTATGTGACATAAATGATGTGACCTTTGAACTCATCTGACCTGAGCATCTATGGAGTGACTGTAGAATGACGGACAGACAAACATGTGACTGTAGACTGACGGACAGACAAACATGTGACTGTAGACTGATGGACAGACAAACATGTGACGTTAGACTGACGGACAGACAAACATGTGACTGTAGACTGACGGACAGACACAAACATGTGACTGTAGACTGACGGACAGACACAAACATGTGACTGTAGACTGACGGACAGACACAAACATGTGACTGTAGACTGACGGACAGACACAAACATGTGACTGTAGACTGACGGACAGACAAACATGTGACTGTAGACTGACGGACAGACACAAACATGTGACTGTAGACTGACGGACAGACAAACATGTGACTGTAGACTGACGGACAGACACAAACATGTGACTGTAGACTGATGGACAGACACAAACATGTGACTGTAGACTGACGGACAGACACAAACATGTGACTGTAGACTGACGGACAGACACAAACATGTGACTGTAGACTGACGGACAGACACAAACATGTGACTGTAGACTGATGGACAGACAAACATGTGACTTGAGACTGACGGACAGACACAAACATGTGACTGTAGACTGATGGACAGACAAACATGTGACTGTAGACTGACGGACAGACACAAACATGTGACTGTAGACTGATGGACAGACACAAACATGTGACTGTAGACTGACGGACAGACACAAACATGTGACTGTAGACTGACGGACAGACACAAACATGTGACTGTAGACTGACGGACAGACACAAACATGTGACTGTAGACTGACGGACAGACACAAACATGTGACTGTAGACTGACGGACAGACACAAACATGTGACTGTAGACTGACGGACAGACACAAACATGTGACTGTAGACTGACGGACAGACACAAACATGTGACTGTAGACTGATGGACAGACAAACATGTGACTTGAGACTGACGGACAGACACAAACATGTGACTGTAGACTGATGGACAGACAAACATGTGACTTGAGACTGACGGACAGACAAACATGTGACTGTAGACTGACGGACAGACAAACATGTGACTGTAGACTGACGGACAGACAAACATGTGACTGTAGACTGACGGACAGACAAACATGTGACTTGAGACTGACGGACAGACACAAACATGTGAATGTAGACTGACGGACAGACACAAACAGACTTAGGGACAGACAAACATGTGAAGGCTTTATTTGTCAACTGTTTACATCACATTTTTCTTTCCCTTTTTATCCAGTGAAAATCAATAGGTTTTTAAATTGTCATTACTTTCATTAAGGAGGTTATGTTTTTGCAGATGTCCTTTGATTTGTTTGTTTGTTTTTGTACAGGATAACTCAAAAACTTATGTACGGATTTTGCCGATTTTTTTTTCAGAATAGGTTGGTAATGAGGAGGTCTCGAAATGATTAGATCTAGTGGTGATGTGTGTGGGGTCTACTGAAGAGGTCTGCTCTTTTCTAGTGTGATGTGAATGTATCATAATGTATATTACGTCCATGTCATATAAATAAATTAAGGTCATATATATATATATATATATATATATATATATATATATATATATATATATATATATATATATATATATATATATATATATATATATATATATATATATATATATATATATAATTATATTATTTTATTGTTTTTTTCATGTATTAATTATTTTCTGTTTCATTTATTTATTCCATTTTTATTCATTTATTTATTTATTATTTATTTAGTTTAAAAAGAAAAGGGGAAAAATAAGATGTATATATAAGGTCCTACAAATACAAATAAATAATAAATTTTTTCAGAAGTCATCATAAAGCATGAGGGAAACAGGTGTAAAGTTAAATATGTAATTTTCAAATGTTTGAAGACGTGTTTATTTTTCTGTATTTTTAAAATATTTATTTAATTTACTTATTTTTTCAAAATTATTATTGTTTGTTTTATTTATTTAAAATTAAAAACATATTATACATTTTACTTATGTATTTTCTAATAATAATAATATTTATTGTTATTGTTATTATTTTTAAAGATGTGTTTACACTCATCCAATTGCTATTTGACAAGACATTTGGTCCTCATAAGACATAAATGTGTGTGTGTTGTCATGATTTAAGACTCACACACACACACACACACACACACACACACACACACACACACACACACACACACACACACACACACACACACGTCACAGATATTTTCATGTTGTTTTGGTTTTGAACTTTGTTTATAGTCTGAGGATGTGGAACTGTTGATGTGGTGGTCATGTGATCACTTAAGTTAAAAGGTTCATAACATTTACTCAAGACTAAACATTAAAATAATACAAACATTTTGTCAATACTGAAGTTTTCACCTATGTGAACATGAACACAACAGGAAAGGGTTAAAATGACCAGGCCACATGACCCCTGATCCATGAAGACAAACACCCACTGACTGTGACCTAAAATCATTTACATGTATTTCCTCTCAGTTTTCTTTGATCTTTTATAAACATCAGTAATGATCAGTGAACTAAAGCTAAAAAATGGAATTACAATAAATGATAATAAATAACTTCAGCCTTTTATATATTCATTATACGTTGAATCAACATGTATTTTTTTCTTAACTGTTTGAATTCTTTTTTTAGGCATAAGAAAAAAAAATATTTTTTATTAACCAGTTTTTGTTTTTTTTTGGTTTTTTTTTAGACATTTCCACTCACCTGGAAACCTGGTGTTTAGTTTTAAAAGTAAAGAAACTTTTACATTTACTAACATCCTGTTTGAAAACAATGAAATAAAAACATGTCAAATGTTTTTTAATAAAAAGGACTGTATTTATTTTTATTATTATTGCTTTTTAAATACAATGTTTAATGTTTATCATTTTTTTCTTTTAACTATTCATTCATTTTTAACTGTAAAATTAAACCTCATGCTAATGGGATTTAAACTGACATTTTAAACCTACCTGTATGGACATAATATGGAAAAACAAAACAGTTAATTATCATCTAAGAACAATTATCATTTAAAAAAACAAACCCTGAAACAGATCATGTTTTTCCAGTCATGACAGTAATGGGACAAAGTCAAGCTTATGGGACGATGCATAAATATCCAGTGTTTTGGGAAAGATGGAAGTAAAACAATAAAACCATAAATATACAAGAGATGATCTTTGAACAGATGTTCACTGTCCTGACAACTGCATCAAAGGTTTAAAAAAGTGACAAAAAGAAGGAAAACATCATTTAGGAACTGAGTCTGTTCTGTTAAACTGATGACATCATCAAACAGTGTCAGTGATAACTCCATTCATCTGTTAGAGATGCATCTGTTATTGAAATACAGCGACACGAGCGGGACAAACAGTGAGTGTGTGTGTGTGTGTGTGTGTGTGTGTGTGTGTGTGTGTGTGTGTGTGTGTGTGTGGGGGGGGGGGGGGGGGGGGGGGGGGGGGGGGGGGTGTTAGGTTCAGGAAGCAGCTCATAGACATAGTTTACATAGACCCAGTAGACGACATAAACACCCACGGGTGATGACGAGAATGGAGCCACCATATAGGTGGAATATAAAATATAAACACTGACATTGGTTCACCAGTGTAACTATGGTTAAACATTTATAGTAGTGTTGTTTCATCAGTGTAACTATGGTTAAACATTTATACTAGTGTTGTTTCATCAGTGTAACTATGGTTAAACATTTACTCTTGTTTTGTTTCATCAGTGTAACTATGGTTAAACATTTACTCTTGTTTTGTTTCATCAGTGTAACTATGGTTAAACATTTACACTAGTGTTGTTTCACCAGTGTAACTATGGTTAAACATTTACTCTTGTTTTGTTTCATCAGTGTAACTATGGTTAAACATTTACACTAGTGTTGTTTCATCAGTGTAACTATGGTTAAACATTTACTCTTGTTTTGTTTCATCAGTGTAACTATGCTTAAACATGTACACTAGTGTTCTTTCATCAGTGTAACTATGGTAAAACATTTACACTAGTGTTGTTTCACCAGTGTAACTATGGTTGAATATTTACACTAGTGTTGTTTTACCAGTATACCTATGGTTAAACATTTACTCTAGTGTTGTTTCATCAGTGTAATTAAGGTTAAACATTTACATTAGTGTTGTTTCATCAATGTAATTATGGTTAAACATTAACTCTAGTGTTGTTTCACCAGTGTAACGATGGTTAAACATTTACACTAGTGTTGTTTCATCAGTGTAAATATGGTTAAACATTTATAGTAGTGTTGATTCATCAGTGTAACTATGGTTAAACATTTATACTAGTGTTGTTTCATCAGTGTAACTATGGTTGAAGATTTAAACTAGTGTTGTTTCATCAGTGTAAATATGGTTAAACATTAACTCTAGTGTTGTTTCATGAGTATAACTATGGTTAAACATTTACTCTATTGTTGATTCATCGGTGTAACTATGGTTAAAAATTACTCTAGTGTTGTTTCATCAGTGTAACTATGGTTAAACATTTACAGTAGTGTTGTTTTATCAGTGTAACTATGGTTCAACATTTACACTAGTGATGTTTCATCAGTGTAAATATGGTTAAACATTTACAGTAGTGTTGTTTCATCAGTGTAACTATGGTTAAACATTTACACTATTGTTGTTTCATCAATGTAACTATGGTTAAACATTAACTCTAGTGTTGTTTCATCAGTGTAACTATGGTTCAACATTTACACTAGTGATGTTTCATCAGTGTAAATATGGTTAAACATTTACAGTAGTGTTGTTTCATCAGTGTAACTATGGTTAAACATTTACACTAGTGTTGTTTCATCAGTGTAACTATGGTTAAACATTTACACTAGTGTTGTTTCATCAGTGTAACTATGGTTAAACATTTACACTATTGTTGTTTCATCAATGTAACTATGGTTAAACATTAACTCTAGTGTTGTTTCATCAGTGTAACTATGGTAAAACATTTACACTAGTGTTGTTTCACCAGTGTAACTATGGTTAAACATTTACACTAGTGTTGTTTCACCAGTGTAACTATGGTTAAACATTTACTCTTGTTTTGTTTCATCAGTGTAACTATGGTTAAACATTTACTCTTGTTTTGTTTCATCAGTGTAACTATGGTTAAACATTTACTCTTGTTTTGTTTCATCAGTGTAACTATGGTTAAACATTTACACTAGTGTTGTTTCACCAGTGTAACTATGGTTAAACATTTACTCTTGTTTTGTTTCATCAGTGTAACTATGGTTAAACATTTACACTAGTGTTGTTTCATCAGTGTAACTATGGTTAAACATTTACTCTTGTTTTGTTTCATCAGTGTAACTATGCTTAAACATGTACACTAGTGTTCTTTCATCAGTGTAACTATGGTAAAACATTTACACTAGTGTTGTTTCACCAGTGTAACTATGGTTGAATATTTACACTAGTGTTGTTTTACCAGTATACCTATGGTTAAACATTTACTCTAGTGTTGTTTCATCAGTGTAATTAAGGTTAAACATTTACATTAGTGTTGTTTCATCAATGTAATTATGGTTAAACATTAACTCTAGTGTTGTTTCACCAGTGTAACGATGGTTAAACATTTACACTAGTGTTGTTTCATCAGTGTAAATATGGTTAAACATTTATAGTAGTGTTGATTCATCAGTGTAACTATGGTTAAACATTTATACTAGTGTTGTTTCATCAGTGTAACTATGGTTGAAGATTTAAACTAGTGTTGTTTCATCAGTGTAAATATGGTTAAACATTAACTCTAGTGTTGTTTCATGAGTATAACTATGGTTAAACATTTACTCTATTGTTGATTCATCGGTGTAACTATGGTTAAAAATTACTCTAGTGTTGTTTCATCAGTGTAACTATGGTTAAACATTTACAGTAGTGTTGTTTTATCAGTGTAACTATGGTTCAACATTTACACTAGTGATGTTTCATCAGTGTAAATATGGTTAAACATTTACAGTAGTGTTGTTTCTTCAGTGTAACTATGGTTAAACATTTACACTATTGTTGTTTCATCAATGTAACTATGGTTAAACATTAACTCTAGTGTTGTTTCATCAGTGTAACTATGGTTCAACATTTACACTAGTGATGTTTCATCAGTGTAAATATGGTTAAACATTTACAGTAGTGTTGTTTCATCAGTGTAACTATGGTTAAACATTTACACTAGTGTTGTTTCATCAGTGTAACTATGGTTAAACATTTACACTAGTGTTGTTTCATCAGTGTAACTATGGTTAAACATTTACACTATTGTTGTTTCATCAATGTAACTATGGTTAAACATTAACTCTAGTGTTGTTTCATCAGTGTAACTATGGTAAAACATTTACACTAGTGTTGTTTCACCAGTGTAACTATGGTTAAACATTTACACTAGTGTTGTTTCACCAGTGTAACTATGGTTAAACATTTACTCTTGTTTTGTTTCATCAGTGTAACTATGGTTAAACATTTACTCTTGTTTTGTTTCATCAGTGTAACTATGGTTAAACATTTACTCTTGTTTTGTTTCATCAGTGTAACTATGGTTAAACATTTACACTAGTGTTGTTTCACCAGTGTAACTATGGTTAAACATTTACTCTTGTTTTGTTTCATCAGTGTAACTATGGTTAAACATTTACACTAGTGTTGTTTCATCAGTGTAACTATGGTTAAACATTTACTCTTGTTTTGTTTCATCAGTGTAACTATGCTTAAACATGTACACTAGTGTTCTTTCATCAGTGTAACTATGGTAAAACATTTACACTAGTGTTGTTTCACCAGTGTAACTATGGTTAAACATTTACTCTAGTGTTGTTTCATCAGTGTAATTAAGGTTAAACATTTACATTAGTGTTGTTTCATCAATGTAATTATGGTTAAACATTAACTCTAGTGTTGTTTCACCAGTGTAACGATGGTTAAACATTTACACTAGTGTTGTTTCATCAGTGTAAATATGGTTAAACATTTATAGTAGTGTTGTTTCATCAGTGTAACTATGGTTAAACATTTATACTAGTGTTGTTTCATCAGTGTAACTATGGTTGAAGATTTAAACTAGTGTTGTTTCATCAGTGTAAATATGGTTAAACATTAACTCTAGTGTTGTTTCATGAGTATAACTATGGTTAAACATTTACTCTATTGTTGTTTCATCAATGTAACTATGGTTAAACATTTACACTATTGTTGTTTCATCAATGTAACTATGGTTAAACATTAACTCTAGTGTTGTTTCATCAGTGTAACTATGGTTCAACATTTACACTAGTGATGTTTCATCAGTGTAAATATGGTTAAACATTTACAGTAGTGTTGTTTCATCAGTGTAACTATGGTTAAACATTTACACTAGTGTTGTTTCATCAGTGTAACTATGGTTAAACATTTACACTAGTGTTGTTTCATCAGTGTAACTATGGTTAAACATTTACACTATTGTTGTTTCATCAATGTAACTATGGTTAAACATTAACTCTAGTGTTGTTTCATCAGTGTAACTATGGTAAAACATTTACACTAGTGTTGTTTCACCAGTGTAACTATGGTTAAACATTTACACTAGTGTTTTTTCATCAGTGTAACTATGGTTAAATATTCACTCTAGTGTTGTTTCATCAGTGTAACTATTGTTAAATATTTACTCTATTGTTGATTCATCGGTGTAACTATGGTTAAAAATTACTCTAGTGTTGTTTGATCAGTGTAACTATGGTTAAAAATGTATGCTTGTTTTGTTTCATCAGTGTAAATATGGTTAAAGATTTACACTACTGTTGTTTCGTCGTGTAAATATGGTTAAACATTTACAGTAGTGTTGTGTCATCAGTGTAACTATGGTTAAAGATTTACACTAGTGTTGTTTCATCAGTGTAACTATGGTAAAACATTTACACTAGTGTTGTTTCATCAATGTAACTATGGTTAAACATTTACACTAGCATTGTTTCACCAGTGTAACTATGGGTAAACATTTACAGTAGTGTTGTTTCACCAGTGTAACTATGGTTAAACATTTACACTAGATTTGTTTCACCAGTGTAACTATGGTTAAACATTTACACTAGTGTTGTTTCACCAGTGTAACTATGGTTAAACATTTACACTAGTGTTGTGTCATCAATGTAACTATGGTTAAACATTTACACAAGTGTGGTGTCATCAGTGCAACTTTGGTTAAACATTTACTGTAGTGTTATTTCATCAGTGTAACTATGGTTAAACATTAACTCTAGTGTTGTTTCATCAGTGCAACTTTGGTTAAACATTTACTCTAGTGTTATTTGATCAGTGTAACTATGGTTAAACATTTACACTAGTGTTGTTTCACCAGTGTAACTATGGTTAAACATTAACTCTAGTGCTGTTTCATCAGTGTAACTACGGTTAAACATATACTCTATTGTTGATTCATCGGTGTAACTTTGGTTAAACATTTACTCTAGTGTTGTTTCATCAGTGTAACTATGGTTAAACATTTACACTAGTGTTGTTTCATCAGTGTAACTACGGTTAAACATATACTCTATTGTTGTTTCATCAGTGTAACTATGGTTAAACATTTACAGTAGTGTTGTTTCATCAGTGTAACTATGGTTAAACATTTACAGTAGTGTTGTTTCATCAGTGTAACTATGGTTAAACATTTACACTAGTGTTGATTCATCGGTGTAACTTTGGTTAAACATTTACTCTAGTGTTGTTTCATCGGTGTAACTATGGTTAAACATTTACTCTAGTGTTGTTTCATCAGTGTAACTATGGTTAAACATTTACTCTAGTGTTGTTTCATCAGTGTAACTATGGTTAAACATTTACACTAGTGTTGTTTCATCAGTGTAACTACGGTTAAACATATACTCTATTGTTGTTTCATCAGTGTAACTATGGTTAAACATTTACAGTAGTGTTGTTTCATCAGTGTAACTATGGTTAAACATTTACACTAGTGTTGTTTCATCAATGTAACTATGGTTAAACATTTACACTAGCGTTGTTTCACCAGTGTAACTATGGTTAAACATTTACAGTAGTGTTGTTTTATCAGTGTAACTGTGGTTAAACATTTACAGTAGTGTTGTTTTATCAGTGTAACTATGGTTAAACATTTACAGTAGTGTTGTTTTACCAGTGTAACTATGGTTAAACATTTACTCTTGTGTTGTTTCATCAGTGTAACTATGGTTAAACATTTACAGTAGTGTTGTTTCATCAGTGTAACTATGGTTAAACATTTACACTAGTGTTGTTTCATCAATGTAACTATGGTTAAACATTTACACTAGCATTGTTTCACCAGTGTAACTATGGTTAAACATTTACAGTAGTGTTGTTTTATCAGTGTAACTGTGGTTAAACATTTACAGTAGTGTTGTTTCATCAGTGTAACTATGGTTAAACATTTACAGTAGTGTTGTTTCATCAGTGTAACTATGGTTAAACATTTACACTAGCATTGTTTCACCAGTGTAACTATGGTTAAACATTTACACTAGTGTTGTTTCATCAATGTAACTATGGTTAAACATTTACACTAGCATTGTTTCACCAGTGTAACTATGGTTAAACATTTACAGTAGTGTTGTTTTATCAGTGTAACTGTGGTTAAACATTTACAGTAGTGTTGTTTTATCAGTGTAACTATGGTTAAACATTTACACTAGCATTGTTTCACCAGTGTAACTATGTTTAAACATTTATAGTAGTGTTGTTTTATTAGTGTAACTGTGGTTAAACATTTACAGTAGTGTTTTTTTATCAGTGTAACTATGGTTAAACATTTACAGTAGTGTTGTTTTACCAGTATAACTATGGTTAAACATTTACTCTATTGTTTATTCATCGGTGTAACTATGGTTAAAATTACTCTAGTGTTGTTTCATCAGTGTAACTATGGTTAAACATTTACAGTAGTGTTGTTTTATCAGTGTAACTATGGTTCAACATTTACACTAGTGTTGTTTCATCAGTGTAACTATGGTTAAAGATTTACACTAGTGTTGTTTCATCAGTGTAACTGTGGTTCAACATTTACACTAGTGTTGTTTCATCAATGTAGCTATGGTTAAACATTTACTCTTGTATTGTTGCATCAGTGTAAATATGGTTAAACATTAACTCTAGTGTTTTTTCATCAGTGTAACTATGGTTAAATATTTACTCTAGTGTTGATTCATCGGTGTAACTATGGTTAAAAATTACTCTAGTGTTGTTTGATCAGTGTAACTATGGTTAAAAATGTATGCTTGTTTTGTTTCATCAGTGTAAATATGGTTAAAGATTTACACTACTGTTGTTTCATCAGTGTAAATATGGTTAAACATTTACAGTAGTGTTGTGTCATCAGTGTAACTATGGTTAAAGATTTACACTAGTGTTGTTTCATGAGTATAACTATGGTTAAACATTTACTCTATTGTTGATTCATCGGTGTAACTATGGTTAAAAAATACTCTAGTGTTGTTTCATCAGTGTAACTATGGTTCAACAATTACACTAGTGGTGTTTCATCAGTGTAACTATGGTTAAACATTTACACTAGTGTTGTTTCATCAGTGTAACTATGGTTAAAGATTTACACTAGTGTTGTTTCATCAGTGTAACTGTGGTTCAACATTTACACCTTTGTTGTTTCATCAATGTAACTATGGTTAAACATTTACTCTTGTATTGTGGCATCAGTGTAAATATGGTTAAACATTAACTCTAGTGTTGTTTCATAAGTGTAACTATGGTTAAATATTTACTCTAGTGTTGTTTCATCAGTGTAACTATTGTTAAATATTTACTCTATTGTTGATTCATCGGTGTAACTATGGTTAAAAATTACTTTAGTGTTGTTTGATCAGTGTAACTATGGTTAAAAATTTACGCTTGTTTTGTTTCATCAGTGTAAATATGGTTAAACATTTACAGTAGTGTTGTGTCATCAGTGTAAATATGGTTAAACATTAACTCTAGTGTTGTTTCATCAGTGTAACTATGGTTAAATATGTACTCTATTGTTGATTCACCGGTGTTACTATGGTTAAAAATTTACTGTAGTGTTGTTTCATCAGTGTAACTATGGTTAAACATTAACTCAAGTGTTGTTTCATCAGTGTAACTATGGTTAAATATTTACGCTTGTTTTGTTTAATCAGTGTAACTATGGTTAAACATTTACACTAGTGTTGTGTCAACAGTGTAACTATGGTTAAACATTTACACTAGTGATTTTTTACCAGTGTAACTATGGTTAAACATTTACACTAGTGTTGTGTCAACAGTGTAACTATCGTTAAACATTTACTGTAGTGTTGTTTCATAAGTGTAAATATGGTTAAACATTAACTCTAGTGTTGTTTCATGAGTATAACTATGGTTAAACATTTACTCTATTGTTTATTCATCGGTGTAACTATGGTTAAAATTACTCTAGTGTTGTTTCATCAGTGTAACTATGGTTAAACATTTACAGTAGTGTTGTTTTATCAGTGTAACTATGGTTCAACATTTACACTAGTGTTGTTTCATCAGTGTAACTATGGTTAAAGATTTACACTAGTGTTGTTTCATCAGTGTAACTGTGGTTCAACATTTACACTAGTGTTGTTTCATCAATATAGCTATGGTTAAACATTTACTCTTGTATTGTTGCATCAGTGTAAATATGGTTAAACATTAACTCTAGTGTTTTTTCATCAGTGTAACTATGGTTAAATATTTACTCTAGTGTTGTTTCATCAGTGTAACTATTGTTAAATATTTACTCTATTGTTGATTCATCGGTGTAACTATGGTTAAAAATTACTCTAGTGTTGTTTGATCAGTGTAACTATGGTTAAAAAGTTATGCTTGTTTTGTTTCATCAGTGTAAATATGGTTAAAGATTTACACTACTGTTGTTTCATCAGTGTAAATATGGTTAAACATTTACAGTAGTGTTGTGTCATCAGTGTAACTATGGTTAAAGATTTACACTAGTGTTGTTTCATCAGTGTAACTATGGTAAAACATTTACACTAGTGTTATTTCATCAATGTAACTATGGTTAAACATTTACACTAGCATTGTTTCACCAGTGTAACTATGGGTAAACATTTACACTAGTGTTGTTTCACCAGTGTAACTATGGTTAAACATTTACACTAGATTTGTTTCACCAGTGTAACTATGGTTAAACATTTACACTAGTGTTGTTTCACCAGTGTAACTATGGTTAAACATTTACACTAGTGTTGTGTCATCAATGTAACTATGGTAAAACATTTACACTAGTGTGGTGTCATCAGTGACACTTTGGTTAAACATTTACTGTAGTGTTATTTCATCAGTGTAACTATGGTTAAACATTAACTCTAGTGTTGTTTCATCAGTGCAACTTTGGTTAAACATTTACTCTAGTGTTATTTGATCAGTGTAACTATGGTTAAACATTTACACTAGTGTTGTTTCACCAGTGTAACTATGGTTAAACATTAACTCTAGTGCTGTTTCATCAGTGTAACTATGGTTAAACATTTACAGTAGTGTTGTTTCATCAGTGTAACTATGGTTAAACATTTACAGTAGTGTTGTTTCATCAGTGTAACTATGGTTAAACATTTACACTAGTGTTGATTCATCGGTGTAACTTTGGTTAAACATTTACTCTAGTGTTGTTTCATCAGTGTAACTATGGTTAAACATTTACTCTAGTGTTGTTTCATCAGTGTAACTATGGTTAAACATTTACACTAGTGTTGTTTCATCAGTGTAACTATGGTTAAACATATACTCTATTGTTGTTTCATCAGTGTAACTATGGTTAAACATTTACAGTAGTGTTGTTTCATCAGTGTAACTATGGTTAAACATTTACAGTAGTGTTGTTTCATCAGTGTAACTATGGTTAAACATTTACACTAGTGTTGTTTCATCAATGTAACTATGGTTAAACATTTACAGTAGCATTGTTTCACCAGTGTAACTATGGTTAAACATTTACAGTAGTGTTGTTTTATCAGTGTAACTGTGGTTAAACATTTACAGTAGTGTTGTTTTATCAGTGTAACTATGGTTAAACATTTACAGTAGTGTTGTTTTACCAGTGTAACTATGGTTAAACATTTACTCTTGTGTTGTTTCACCAGTGTAACTATGGTTAAACATTTACTGTAGTGTTGTTTCATCAGTGTAAATATGGTTAAACATTAACTCTAGTGTTGTTTCATGAGTATAACTATGGTTAAACATTTACTCTATTGTTGATTCATCGGTGTAACTATGGTTAAAAATTACTCTAGTGTTGTTTCATCAGTGTAACTATGGTTAAACATTTACAGTAGTGTTGTTTCATCAGTGTAACTATGGTTCAACAATTACACTAGTGGTGTTTCATCAGTGTAACTATGGTTAAACATTTACACTAGTGTTGTTTCATCAGTGTAACTATGGTTAAAGATTTACACTAGTGTTGTTTCATCAGTGTAACTGTGGTTCAACATTTACACTAGTGTTGTTTCATCAATGTAACTATGGTTAAACATTTACTCTTGTATTGTGGCATCAGTGTAAATATGGTTAAACATTAACTCTAGTGTTGTTTCATAAGTGTAACTATGGTTAAATATTTACTCTAGTGTTGTTTCATCAGTGTAACTATTGTTAAATATTTACTCTATTGTTGATTCATCGGTGTAACTATGGTTAAAAATTACTCTAGTGTTGTTTGATCAGTGTAACTATGGTTAAAAATTTACGCTTGTTTTGTTTCATCAGTGTAAATATGGTTAAACATTTACAGTAGTGTTGTGTCATCAGTGTAAATATGGTTAAACATTAACTCTAGTGTTGTTTCATCAGTGTAACTATGGTTAAATATGTACTCTATTGTTGATTCATCGGTGTTACTATGGTTAAAAATTTACTGTAGTGTTGTTTCATCAGTGTAACTATGGTTAAACATTAACTCAAGTGTTGTTTCATCAGTGTAACTATGGTTAAATATTTACGCTTGTTTTGTTTAATCAGTGTAACTATGGTTAAACATTTACACTAGTGTTGTGTCAACAGTGTAACTATGGTTAAACATTTACACTAGTGTTGTTTTACCAGTGTAACTATGGTTAAACATTTACACTAGTGTTGTGTCAACAGTGTAACTATCGTTAAACATTTACTGTAGTGTTGTTTCATAAGTGTAAATATGGTTAAACATTAACTCTAGTGTTGTTTCATGAGTATAACTATGGTTAAACATTTACTCTATTGTTTATTCATCGGTGTAACTATGGTTAAAATTACTCTAGTGTTGTTTCATCAGTGTAACTATGGTTAAACATTTACAGTAGTGTTGTTTTATCAGTGTAACTATGGTTCAACATTTACACTAGTGTTGTTTCATCAGTGTAACTATGGTTAAAGATTTACACTAGTGTTGTTTCATCAGTGTAACTGTGGTTCAACATTTACACTAGTGTTGTTTCATCAATGTAGCTATGGTTAAACATTTACTCTTGTATTGTTGCATCAGTGTAAATATGGTTAAACATTAACTCTAGTGTTTTTTCATCAGTGTAACTATGGTTAAATATTTACTCTAGTGTTGATTCATCGGTGTAACTATGGTTAAAAATTACTCTAGTGTTGTTTGATCAGTGTAACTATGGTTAAAATGTATGCTTGTTTTGTTTCATCAGTGTAAATATGGTTAAAGATTTACACTACTGTTGTTTCATCAGTGTAAATATGGTTAAACATTTACAGTAGTGTTGTGTCATCAGTGTAACTATGGTTAAAGATTTACACTAGTGTTGTTTCATCAGTGTAACTATGGTAAAACATTTACACTAGTGTTGTTTCATCAGTGTAACTATGGTTAAACATTTACACTAGTGTTGTTTCATCAATGTAACTATGGTTAAACATTTACACTAGCATTGTTTCACCAGTGTAACTATGGGTAAACATTTACAGTAGTGTTGTTTCACCAGTGTAACTATGGTTAAACATTTACACTAGTGTTGTGTCATCAATGTAACTATGGTTAAACATTTACACTAGTGTGGTGTCATCAGTGCAACTTTGGTTAAACATTTACTGTAGTGTTATTTCATCAGTGTAACTATGGTTAAACATTAACTCTAGTGTTGTTTCATCAGTGCAACTTTGGTTAAACATTTACTCTAGTGTTATTTGATCAGTGTAACTATGGTTAAACATTTACACTAGTGTTGTTTCACCAGTGTAACGATGGTTAAACATTAACTCTAATGCTGTTTCATCAGTGTAACTACGGTTAAACATATACTCTATTGTTGATTCATCGGTGTAACTTTGGTTAAACATTTACTCTAGTGTTGTTTCATCAGTGTAACTATGGTTAAACATTTACACTAGTGTTGTTTCATCAGTGTAACTATGGTTAAACATTTACAGTAGTGTTGTTTCATCAGTGTAACTATGGTTAAACATTTACAGTAGTGTTGTTTCATCAGTGTAACTATGGTTAAACATTTACACTAGTGTTGTTTCATCAGTGTAACTATGGTTAAACATTTACACTAGTGTTTTTTCATCAGTGTAACTACGGTTAAACATATACTCTATTGTTGTTTCATCAGTGTAACTATGGTTAAACATTTACAGTAGTGTTGTTTCATCAGTGTAACTATGGTTAAACATTTACACTAGTGTTGTTTCATCAGTGTAACTATGGTTAAACATTTACACTAGTGTTGTTTCATCAGTGTAACTACGGTTAAACATATACTCTATTGTTGTTTCATCAGTGTAACTATGGTTAAACATTTACAGTAGTGTTGTTTCATCAGTGTAACTATGGTTAAACATTTACAGTAGTGTTGTTTCATCAGTGTAACTATGGTTAAACATTTACACTAGTGTTGTTTCATCAATGTAACTATGGTTAAACATTTACACTAGTGTTGTTTCATCAATGTAACTATGGTTAAACATTTACACTAGCATTGTTTCACCAGTGTAACTATGGTTAAACATTTACAGTAGTGTTGTTTTATCAGTGTAACTGTGGTTAAACATTTACAGTAGTGTTGTTTCATCAGTGTAACTATGGTTAAACATTTACAGTAGTGTTGTTTCATCAGTGTAACTATGGTTAAACATTTACACTAGCATTGTTTCACCAGTGTAACTATGGTTAAACATTTACACTAGTGTTGTTTCATCAATGTAACTATGGTTAAACATTTACACTAGCATTGTTTTACCAGTGTAACTATGGTTAAACATTTACACTAGCATTGTTTTACCAGTGTAACTATGGTTAAACATTTACACTAGCATTGTTTTACCAGTGTAACTATGGTTAAGGCCAAATGTTTGACTTGTTTTATTAGTCACAGTTGGTTTAATATTGTAGAACGTTCTAATATGAAAATAACATCAGTGTCAGATCATTTCTACTGAATGAATGCATTCGATGTCAGGTCTTCTGGAGGACAAGGGCACTGGATCATTGGACGTCTCCAAAGAGGACCTAGAGAATCCTATCCAGGCTACATGTCCAAACCACTGGAACAACAACAGAATTCGATGTATCTCCTCCTAAAGTAAGAGAAGTTGTCCACAAGGAAAGGTCATCATCAGCACCAGGACCAAATGGACCCTCATATCTGGGCTAAACACATCATTCCCATTAGAGTGGCAGAGGGTGATAGTCCCAGTCCCAAAAGAGCAGAACTCCAGAACCCTCAGCAGTTTGGAATCATAGCCTTGGTGAATCTTCTCTCAGTCATGACTACACACCTCATGTCCAATATGGACATGGACACCAGCTGTCAGAAGGCAGAGTCCCAGATTACCAGGGTGTGTAGAACACACCTCTATGATGTGGGACCAAATCCAAACAGCAAAGAGGGAGAAGGAGGACGTGCATGTAGCGTGTGTAGATGAAGCTAACGAATGTGGCGCAGTGCTTCAACAACTCATTACATTCACACTGGATGTCTTCTAAAACCCAGACAACACCACGGCCATGACAGACACTTCCTTCCAGGACAGACTGCAAAACTTTACCACCAATTGGCAGCAACTGGAAGTAGGAATGGTGATGGGGTGTTCTGTCTGTCCCATCCTGTTTGTGGCTGTGTTTCAGTGGTAGGGGTGTTCGGTAGTCACAGGGCCGACGGCTGCCTCCATTACAAACTACATGGATGACATCACATGTCAAGACTGCTATGAGCTGATCAGCTGGGCTAGGATAAAGGTTAAAGCGGGTAATTCGAGGAGCCTCTCTATGTGGAACACAACTGTAGAAGTGAAGAACATTTAAACATCTAAACTATTATATAAAAAAAAAAAAATGTTCCTCTCGCCCCACGTGGGCGGTGTCTCCTTCAGACTCGGGTCCTCTACCAGAGGCCTGGGAGCCTGAGGGTTCTGCGCAGGATCTTAGCTGTTCCTAGCAATGTACAGACATTTTGTACAGAGATCTCTGATGTTGTTCCTGGTATCTGCTGGAGACATTGTCCCAGCTTGGGGGTCACTGCCCCTAGTGCCCCCATCACTACTGGTACCACTGTTGCCTTCACACTCCACATTTTCTCTAACTCCTCTTTCAGCCCTTGGTATTTCTCAAGCTTCTCATGTTCTTTCTTTCTCATGTTGCTATCACTGGGGACTGCTACATCTATCACCACCACTGTCTTCTCATGTTTATCCACCACCACTATGTCAGGCTGATTGGCCATCACCATCTTGTCAGTCTGGATCTGGAAGTCCCACAGGATCTTGGCCTGTTTGTTCTCTGTCACCTATATATATATATATATATATATATATATATATATATATATATATATATATATATATATATATGTATATATATATATATATATATATATATATATATATATATATATATATATATATATATATATATATATATATATATATATATATAAACTAATGAAGTATGTGAAGTTCCTGGTGAACTCTTTAAAGGCACTGACATGTGACAGTGGATGATATTATAAAGGTCTGTACATGTAGTCCTACATTACCAGCTACAAACATTAAGTGTAAATATGCTCAGCACTTAACAAAAACAAATGTGTTTATGTAGTGTTTTTCGCACAGTTCTTACACTTGACACTTTATAGAACAGAAAATATTTTTATCTGTAAAAGAGCAACTTAAATATTTAAAACCTAACAGATAATAAAATGAAACTGTTAATGTGTCTACTACTGTAGGAATCACCCTGACCACCACTCTAAGATGGCCGCTGTCGTCACGTCCCAGCAGCCAATGCTGGGTCTATGGCATACTATGTCTATGGTATACTATGGTCTATGGTATACTATGTCTATGGTATACTATGGTCTATGATATACTATGTCTATGGTATACTATGGTCTATGGTATACTATGTCTATGGTATACTATGTCTATGGTATACTATGGTCTATGGTATACTATGGTCTATGATATACTATGGTCTATGATATACTATGTCTATGGTATACTATGGTCTATGGTATACTATGTCTATGGTATACTATGGTCTATGGTATACTATGTCTATGGTATACTATGGTCTATGGTATACTATGTCTATGGTATACTATGTCTATGGTATACTATGGTCTATGGTATACTATGGTCTATGATATACTATGGTCTATGATATACTATGTCTATGGTATACTATGGTCTATGGTATACTATGTCTATGGTATACTATGGTCTATGGTATACTATGTCTATGGTATACTATGGTCTATGGTATACTATGTCTATGGTATACTATGTCTATGGTATACTATGGTCTATGGTATACTATGGTCTATGATATACTATGGTCTATGATATACTATGTCTATGGTATACTATGGTCTATGGTATACTATGGTCTATGATATACTATGGTCTATGATATACTATGTCTATGGTATACTATGGTCTATGGTATACTATGGTCTATGATATACTATGGTCTATGATATACTATGTCTATGGTATACTATGGTCTATGGTATACTATGGTCTATGATATACTATGTCTATGGTATACTATGGTCTATGATATACTATGTCTATGGTATACTATGGTCTATGATATACTATGTCTATGGTATACTATGGTCTATGATATACTATGTCTATAGTATACTATGGTCTATGGCATACTATGTCTATGGTATACTATGGTCTATGATATACTGTCTATGGCAGGGGTGCCCAACCAGTCGATCACAGGAGGAGTTACAATCGATCGGGAGAATGTGTCATGACCTCTGCTCCGGTGACCTTTCCCCCAGTGCTCATCCACACTCACCTGGTCCCACACTGCGCAGCTGCAGCCGTTCCTCATCTGTGGCTATAAAAGCAGTAAGGCTTGCAGTTGCCAGTGCGGGACCATTCAGTTTTGTCACCTCCATAACCCGGACAGTTTTACCATCTCCTCAATCACCATAACCCGGACATTCATCATCACGGACTCTGGTCATCTGTTCCCAGGTTTTGTCTGTCTTGTCTTTGTTTCTTAGTTTTGTTATTAAATTATTTTTCCCTTCAGTACTGTGCAATGGAGTCCTCCTTCACCTCACCCCGATCCGTGACAGAATGGTCCCGCCAACCATCAGGACTCCGCCAGTGCTGAAGGGACCCTTTTTGTTTTAGTTTTCCCCGGTCTGTTCTGTCTAAAGTCTGTCCAGTCTTGCGTTCTGTCCTGTTCTGTGTTTCTGGCTTAAGCGTTCTGTGTTTCTGGCTTTAGCGTCTCTGTGTTTCTGGCTTTAGCGTCTCTGTGTTTCTGGCTTTAGCGTCTCTGTGTCTCTGGCTTTAGCGTCTCTGTGTCTCTGGCTTAAGCGTCTCTGTGTTTCTGGCTTAAGCGTCTCTGTGTTTCTGGCTTAAGCGTTCTGTGTTTCTGGCTTTAGCGTCTCTGTGTTTCTGGCTTTAGCGTCTCTGTGTTTCTGGCTTTAGCGTCTCTGTGTTTCTGGCTTTAGCGTCTCTGTGTTTCTGGCTTTAGCGTCTCTGTGTTTCTGGCTTTAGCGTCTCTGTGTCTCTGGCTTTAGCGTCTCTGTGTCTCTGGCTTAAGCGTCTCTGTGTCTCTGGCTTAAGCGTCTCTGTGTCTCTGGCTTAAGCGTCTCTGTGTCTCTGGCTTAAGCGTCTCTGTGTCTCTGGCTTAAGCGTCTCTGTGTCTCTGGCTTAAGCGTCTCTGTGTTTCTGGCTTAAGCGTCTCTGTGTTTCTGGCTTTAGCGTCTCTGTGTCTCTGGCTTAAGCGTCTCTGTGTCTCTGGCTTAAGCGTCTCTGTGTCTCTGGCTTAAGCGTCTCTGTGTCTCTGGCTTAAGCGTCTCTGTCTTTGGCTTAAGCGTTCCGAGTTTCTGGCTTAAGCGTTCCGAGTTTCTGGCTTAAGCGTTCCGAGTTTCTGGCTTAAGCGTTCCGAGTTTCTGGCTAGCGTTCCGAGTTTCTGGCTAGCGTTCCGAGTTTCTGGCTAGCGTTCCGAGTTTCTGGCTAGCGTTCCGAGTTTCTGGCAAGCGTTCCGAGTTTCTGGCTAGCGTCTCTTTGCGTCTCTTTCCAGCGTCTCTTTGCGTCTCTTTCCAGCGTCTCTTTGCGTCTCTTTCCAGCGTCTCTTTGCGTCTCTTTCCAGCGTCTCTTTGGTCTGTCTTTTGTCTGTCTTGGTCGGTCCTTTTCGTCTCTTTTGTTTATTTTCGTCTCTTTTGTCTTGTCTTCTACTTTAGTCTGCAGTTTCTTTTTCGTCTGTGGCTGTCACTACCTGTTGCCTGTTGCTGGCTTCTTAGTCCCTGTCCCTGACTCTTGCCCGTTGCTGGCTTCTGTCCCCTGTCCCTGACTCTTGCCCGTTGCTGGCTTCTGTCCCCTGTCCCTGACTCTTGCCCGTTGCTGGCTTCAGTCCCCTGTCCCTGCCTGTTGCCCGTTGCTGGCTTCTGTCCCCTGTCCCTGACTCTTGCCCGTTGCTGGCTTCTGTCCCCTGTCCCTGACTCTTGCCCGTTGCTGGCTTCTGTCCCCTGTCCCTGACTCTTGCCCGTTGCTGGCTTCTGTCCTTTTGTTTCATCGTTTTGTCCTGTCTTTGTCCAGTGCCTTGTCTGTTCTTTTTTGTTTCTCCCTGCCAGAGTCCGTGGTGACCCCACCCTATCAGTTTTGCTCCTGCTACCAACCCAGTCCACTCCAAACCGCTCTGCCCAGAGGGTACTCCGCCCAGGGGGTTTCCACACCGCCCTGCCCAGAGGGATTCCACACCGCTCTGCCTAGAGGGTACTCCGCCCAGGGGGTTTCCACACCGCCCTGCCCAGAGGGATTCCACACCGCTCTGCCTAGAGGGTACTCCGCCCAGGGGGTTTCCACACCGCCCTGCCCAGAAGGGATTCCACACCGCTCTGCCCAGAGGGTACTCCGCCCAGGGGGTTTCCACACCGCCCTGCCCAGAAGGGATTCCACACCGCTCTGCCCAGAGGGTATTCCGCCCAGGGGGTTTCCACACCGCCCTGCCCAGAGGGATGCTACACCGCTCTGCCCAGAGGGTACTCCGACCAGGGGGTTTCCACACCGCCCTGCCCAGAAGGGATTCCACACCGCTCTGCCCAGAGGGTACTCCGCCCAGGGGGTTTCCACACCGCCCTGCCCAGAAGGGATTCCACACCGCTCTGCCCAGAGGGTACTCCGACCAGGGGGTTTCCATGCCGCCCTGCCTGGAGAAATACTTTTTTTTTTTTTTAAGCTCTGGACAATGGGGGGAAGGGTCTTTGTTTTTTTTAGGGGCGTCAGGAGCCGCCCCTTAGGGGGGGGGTACTGTCATGACCTCTGCTCCGGTGACCTTTCCCCCAGTGCTCATCCACACTCACCTGGTCCCGCACTGCGCAGCTGCAAGCCGTTCCTCATCTGTGGCTATAAAAGCAGTAAGGCTTGCAGTTGCCAGTGCGGGACCATTCAGTTTTGTCACCTCCATAACCCGGACAGTTTTACCATCTCCTCAATCACCATAACCCGGACATTCATCATCACGGACTCTGGTCATCTGTTCCCAGGTTTTGTCTGTCTTGTCTTTGTTTCTTAGTTTTGTTATTAAATTATTTTTCCCTTCAGTACTGTGCAATGGAGTCCTCCTTCACCTCACCCCGATCCGTGACAGAATGCCCCCCTCACCACCAAAAAAAAGCACAAATAAATCCATTGTTCATGAGGACCGGAATATATTTTCATATTTAAATTAACTATATAAATAATTCATAAATATATAAATAATTGGCCTTTAATTATAAAATATATAAATAATTATGCACGGACCTATTCTGACGCTTGCTGGGTATGGTTTGCCACGGTTGCTAGGTAACCAGGGACTAAAGCGCGAAGCCAAGTGCCAGTGTGGTGGAAGGGAGAAGATCATGGCGGACGCCAAAAAAGCTAAAAATTATTACTTTCATCCTGAGTGGGAAGAGGAATACTTTTTTGTTCATTCGAATTCAAAGCCAGTGTGTTTGATCTGTAATGCTACCGTGGCCATCCCAAAGAAGGGGAATTTGGAGCGACACTTCATGACAGTTCACAAGAGCTATGCTAAAGACTTCCCGGCGAAATCAGCTTTACGATATGAAAAGGTAAACAGCCTGAGAAGACAGCTAGCTGCAAAGCAGGCAGTGTTTACGCGACCAGTTAAGAAAAGTAAAGCTACCACGATAGCATCTTACCGTGTGAGTCATGTTCTGGCAAAGCACAAGAAATGTTTTAAAGACGGCGAAGTTTTTAAAGAAGCCTTTGTGGAGGCCGCGGAAGCACTTTTTGCTGACTTTAAGAATAAGAAGGAGGTCATGTCGGCTATTGAAGAAACCCAGCTGTCCAGGAACACAATTACAAGGCGGTGTGAGGCCATGTCGGAGGACATTGAGCAACAGCTTAGAAATGACATCGATAGCTGTCTTTGCATTTCGCTGCAATTTGACAAGTCAACTGATGCTGTGGACGTGGCGCAGTTATGCGTTTTCATCCGGATGGTTTTTCATGACATGACAGCAAAAGAAGAGCTCCTAACAATTTTGCCTATGCAAGGGCACACAAGAGGATCGGATATTTTTGACACGTTCATGGAGTTTGTCAGTAAGTCTCATTTACCCCTCTTCAAACTCACGTCAATCACAACGGATGGGGCTCCATCTATGATTGGGCGCACTGCTGGGTTCGTGGCTTTGTGCAAGCAGTCAGAATCTTTTCCGGATTTTCTGAACTATCACTGCATTATTCACCAACAAGGGCTGTGCGGGAAGATTTTGAACATGAGGGATGTCATGGACGTGGTTATGAAAATCGCGTGCTCTATTCGGGCCAGGAGTTTACAGAGGCGTTTATTCCGTTCCCAGCTCGAGGAGGCAGGTGCAGACCACACCGATCTGCTGCTGCACACCGACGTGAGGTGGTTGAGCAGAGGTAAATTCCTAGAAAGATTTTTGGAACTTTTGCCAGAAATTAAAGATTTCCTGAAGCACTCTACTACCCACACTGCTGCTTATACTCAGCTGGAGGACAGTCAGTGGCTGGCTGATTTGGCTTTTCTCACAGATGTCACCAATAAGATCAATGACTTGAATCTCGAGCTGCAGGGGAAAGGAAAGCACATCGTGAACATGATCAGTTCAGTCAACACGTTTAAAACAAAGTTGCACCTGCTGTTACGCAGGCTGCAACAGTGTGATTTCAGGAACTTTCCGCACTTGGAAGCATAGCTCGGCCGTCAGGGCAAAGACAGCGTGGAATCTGCTCGTTATGAGCAACAAATCCAAAACATTCTTGTGGAGTTTGAGCGCCGGTTTACTGACTTTGCGTCCATTGAGCCTGTAGCTCAGTTTCTGTGCTTTCCATTTGGTGAAAATGTTAATGTGGATTGCATTGCGCCCAAAGTAGCTACACTCTTCGGCCTGGACCCCTGTGCTGTTGAGGATGAAATTCTCACACTGCAAAATGACATTGAGATCAAATCCAGAGCAACACCTGGCATAAGTGGTGAGTTCTGGAACCTGCTGCTAGAAGAAAAGTATCCAAGCCTCAGACAATGCGCAGTGAATATGACTTCCCTTTTTGGATCAACATATTTGTGTGAGTCTGCCTTTTCACACATGAAAATAATAAAGTCCAAGTACAGAACCACACTGACTGATGACCATCTCACAGCCTGTTTGAGGCTGGCACTCAACTCTTACTGTCCGGATTACGAGAAACTAGCTGCCTCCTCCCAGTGCCAGAAGTCCCACTAAGGTAGATAAGTGTTTCTCATGAGGATGATTATTATTATTTTGAATTCTTGAATGAGACATATTCATTTCATATCCATATAGTTAGAGGAGAATGTTCCGATTTTATCTGTTTTCCAGATTAATTTAAATCCAACTGCCGGTTTCCCTGCTATTGCTACCCTCCAATGAAGTTTAGCATTTTGAAATATTGGACTTCTCTCCTCCTCCTGCTTTGAAATGATCTCTTCCGGAGAGTGTGCATGCATTAATCTGCTGAATTCATGTTTTTCCAATTTTGGGCTTCTGTTATGGAGGTTTTGGAGTACTCTTTTCCGTAGGTGTGTGTGGTAGAGAGAGAGAGAGGGGTAGAGCGAGAGAGATGCACGGTGTACCCGTGAGGGGGTTTGTTTGGACAACCAGTTTGTTATATGTTGATAAGTTGCTCATTTACTGCCTCCTCCCGTGCAAATAAAAACTCAACTACATTTGATCTACGATTGTGGTTCCTTGTTTGAATTATTACCCGGCCCTTGATCTTGACTTGGTAGATCTCGGCATGCCATCAACTTCAAAAGTAGATCTGGTTAAAAAAAGGTTGGGCACCCCTGGTCTATGGTATACTATAGTCTATGGTATACTATGGTCTCTAATGTACTATGGTCTATTGTATACTATGGTTTATGGTATACTATGGTGTATTGTATACTATGTCTATGGTATACCATGGTCTATGGCACATATGTCAAAGTCAAGGCCCGCGGGCCGGATACGGCCCGCAAAGGAATTATCTATGGCCCCCAGGATGATATTTGATTAGTATTAGAACCCCCCGCGGGCTGTAGCAGCCCCTTGGTGTTTTGCACGCACCAATACTACATTTCCCACAATGCAACGGTAACCCGCGAACTCACTGCAGCGCAGCAAGTGGACCTCGGCCTCATCATTCATCAGCAGTCAGAGCAGATGTCAACTTTAAGCTACGTCCTCCCCAAAAAATGGCTTCACTGCAATGACACACTGAAGGAAAAGTATGAGAGAGTTGGTGCTGCTGAGTTTGCACGTTTCATCCCCGACACAATGGCCGAGCTGCGCATCCAAGCTGCTCAGACGCTCTCTATGTTTGGCAGCACATACCTGTGCGAACGACTGTTCTCTTTGATGAAGCTAAACAAAACATCACACAGGAGCCGACTTACTGATCAGCACCTCCACTCAATCCTGAGGATTTCCTCAGCTCAGAGCCTTACCCGAACATTGATGAACTTGTACAAAAGATGAGACACCACCAAGTATCAGGCTCATCCTCAGACAAGTGAGCATCACAGAGCATTAACGTATTTTTAGATTTTAATTCAGTTACATTTTTACATTTGTTTCTACAAGACATGTGATTTTTCTTTGAAGGAAGTATTGTTTTCTCTGTGTGCCATATATTTTTGCATTTTATTTTATTTATTTATTTATATTTATTTTTCAGTTAATGGACTCAGGGGAAATTGCAGATAAGAGCCATGAGAAAGAATACAACTGATTTGATTTATTCTATATTTTCTCATTTTACTATTTGAAGCAGTAATTTAGGATAATAGAGCAGCATAATATTGCATTTTCAGTTTATAATGCATGCAGTTTCATTTATGCATTTATCTTGATATAAGGAACATATTTTGTTTTTGAAGGAAAATTGTTTTTTTGCTGTTTGCCTGTTGAAAATGTTTTCTCTTTAACTTACTGACAGAGCCATAAAAAATATTACTTTAGTCATTTAATCATTAAATAATACACTGTGTTAGGTCTTGGTTCAATAGGCTACGTGCAATCATTTCAATATGTTTTAATAAACATTGAACCAGTCCGGCCCTCGGATTATAGCCAATTTGTTTTTTTGGCCCTCTGTGTATTTGACTTTGACATACCTGGTCTATGGTATACTATGTCTATGGTATACTATGGTCTATGGTATACCATGGTCTATGGTATACTATGTCTATGGTATACTATGTCTATGGTATACCATGGTCTATGGTATACTATGGTCTATGGTATACTATGTCTATGGTATACCATGGTCTATGGTATACTATGGTCTATGGTATACTATGGTCTATGGTATACTATGGTCTATGGTATACCATGGTCTATGGTATACTATGTCTATGGTATACCATGGTCTATGGTATACTATGGTCTATGGTATACCATGGTCTATGGTATACCATGGTCTATGGTATACTATGTCTATGGTATACCATGGTCTATGGTATACTATGGTCTATGGTATACTATGGTCTATGGTATACCATGGTCTATGGTATACCATGGTCTATGGTATACTATGTCTATGGTATACCATGGTCTATGGTATACTATGGTCTATGGTATACTATGGTCTATGCTATACCATGGTCTATGGTATACCATGGTCTATGGTATACTATGGTCTATGGTATACTATGGTCTATGCTATACCATGGTCTATGGTATACCATGGTCTATGGTATACTATGTCTATGGTATACTATGTCTATGGTATACCATGGTCTATGGTATACTATGGTCTATGCCAGGGGTGTCAAACATATGGCCCGTGGGCCGGAACCGGCCCGCAAGGAGGTTCAATCAGGCCCACAGGATAATTTAAAAGTGAAAAAATGCATAAAAGACTCAGAATTAATATTTTTAATAAGATGCGATTCATTGATTATCCGCTAGGGGGCACATTGTTTTGATCAGAGTAGAAGACAACATTGTTTTGATCAGGGAAGAAGACAGCAGTCTCAGTCTGTCACTGAGACAGACCCAACAGAGCAGACGGTATCAATGCGCCATCTGCTGCTTGTTACGACGTTGTTTCTACCCTTATCCAAATGGAGAAAAGTAGATACGGAGTGTAGAATTTTCAATGAAAAATCGACAACGTCCTATTTATTTATAGAAATGCACAGAAAACCGTTGTGCTTGGTGTGTTTGCAACAAGTTTCGGTATTGAAGGAATATAATATTCGACGCCACTATGAGACTCTTCACAGCGAAAAATATGACGGCTTGCAAGGACAACTGAGAAGAGATAAGATCAACGAATTGCAAGCGGGTCTGAGGAAACAACAGTCAACTTTCATCCAGAGCCGACAAGTCAGTGAAGCAGCGGTAAAAGCCAGCTACGTAATTGCTAGCGAAATAGCATTAGCATCAAAGCCGTATTCTGACGGTGACTTTGTTAAATGATGCATGATGAAGGCGCGAGAAGAGACAAGCTTTTGCCAATATTAGTCTGACGAGGAATACTATAGCAGAGACGATTTGGGACCTATCAGCAGATGTAGACAGACAAATGAAACAGAGTCAAGTCATTTATTGCATTTTCCGTTGCAATTGATGAGAGCACTGACATCACAGACGTGGCACAACTGGCCTTATTTATTCGTGGAGTTGATGAGACATTAACTGACATTCTTGAGTTGGTGCCAATGATAGACACCACAACAGCCGAAGACATCTTCGGCTCTGTTGTTGCTGCACTGGACAGAGTTAGAGTGGACTGGTCCCGTGCTATCAGCCTGGCTACAGACGGAGCACCATCCATGGTAGGAAAGAAAGCCGGTGTCGCAACAAAGTACAAGCCCTTAATGGAGGACATAGTTTCTGGACATTTCACTGTATTTTTCACCAGGAGGCAGAAATAATTGATTTGCAATGTGATGTAGATTTGAAGGGCAAATTTGCCTCCGTATGTCTGGACAAATTTTATCAGTATCTACTACCATGGTACCCCATATTAACAGCCCTGGCTGCTAACATTTTGTGCATGTTTGGGACAACCTACCTTTGTGAAAACATTTTCTCAGTAATGAATATCAATAAAACAAAAATGCGTTCAAGGCTCACAAACCAGCACTTGAATGACATTCTGAAAGTGACAGCTAGTCAGGACATGGCACCTGGTATTGATGAATCCTTACTGTGGTGATTTAAAAAATTAGCAATTTAATGTTAGTCAGCAACATCACTACAAAAAGTATGGTGGAATTTTCAGTATGTATTGTATTTGTGTTTTACACATTTACAGGACATGTGAATACTTTCTTCTTTACACATTTAATAGCACAGGATTAAATTTAGATTTTATATGCACATGTATAAATGGTTTAAAAATTCCTTTCATTATAAATTTCATTTAATCTTAAAGTCTATTACTATATTTTTCAATACCAATTACTTGTTAAAGTTTTGTGCCTTTTGTACAATCAGCGGGGTCAGTTGCAATGCATATATGTGAATGATAAAATTAAATTGCACATTTGTCTAAGGAAATCTGAGGTGTTTTGTAAAAGGAATATTCATTAAATTTCAACATTTTCCTCATGTTCTTGTGCTTCTTTACACCAAAACAAAGGAAAGACATGATATTTTGGTTATTTATAGCAGAGTATGGTATAATTTTAATGGTCCGGCCCACTTGACATCTACCGAGGCCGTATGTGGCCCACAATGTGAAATGAGTTTGACACCCTGGTCTATGGTATACTATGTCTATGGTATACTATGTCTATGGTATACTATGTCTATGGTATACTATGTCTATGGTATACTATGTCTATGGTATACTATGTCTATGGTATACTATGTCTATGGTATACTATAGTCTATGGTATACTATAGTCTATGGTATACTATAGTCTATGGTATACTATAGTCTATGGTATACTATAGTCTATGGTATACTATAGTCTATGGTATACTATGTCTATGGTATACTATAGTCTATGGTATACTATAGTCTATGGTATACTATAGTCTATGGTATACTATAGTCTATGGTATACTATGTCTATGGTATACTATGTCTATGGTAGTTATACTGTGCATGTACAGGTGTTGTTAGGTTCAGCCCACATGGCTCAGAACAGGCAGTACCTCTGGAGCCTTCCTCTTAACCAGCCTGAGCTGTGGAGAGTCCGACGAGCACCCCGACCCTTTCACTACCTCCCCAGGTTGTTCTGAGGCAGGTGGGGAGGCAGGGGGAAGAGGAAGGGGAATGGCAGGAAGAGGTGTGGGAGGTGGTGAAGGTGTGGAGCGTGGGGAGGCCTGGGGAGAGTCGGAGGTTGAAATGTTCTGGGACAGTGTATCCTTGGAGTCCCACTGGTCCAAAGCCAACACCTCAAACTCTGTCATGTCAAAATCTGCTCCTACACCCAGGAAGAAGGTCCAAGACAGGTGTCAACAACACACCAAATGGACTAAAATATATACATCTGTGTCCCTCCAACACAAAACCAGTCACTTGGGTCAAATTTCATAAATTCAGATTTTATATTTATTAAAGTTTATTAAAATGTTTGTGTGACACTAATTCAACCAATCAGGTAATTTTTCAACATCGCCATAGCAACAAGGGCTTTAGTTTAGTGTAGAAGGCTTTGTTCTGAGGCCTCCCATTGGTTCAAATCTATAATTCTGTAGATTTCTATTTAAGGGTTGTCTAGAGGGAATCCCCATCTTTCCAACGGTACCAAACATGACGGGGAAATACCTAACGCCAGCGCCAAGGAAAGTCGTGTTTGGAGTCGATTTGTCTTAGTTTTAGACTTAATTACTGTCAGTCAGTTGTTGTTCTTCCTAAAAGGTATGATTTGAAGAAGTTACGCTAGGAATTTAACAAACACTCAAAGTTAGAAGTGTTCAGGAGACATTTTACTGGGATTTTATCAATAAACTTTAAATTTGATCATTCAATTCAATTATGAAACCAAACCCCCTGACACATAAATACAGTACTGTACATATCATCCCATTGGCTATGAGGGAGCTACCCATAATGCTTTTGCCTTTGACCCTCATTTATCACAGAGTTACTGTTGTTTGGTGAGTTTTTCCCAGTGTGTTCATTTAAACTTTATTACAGAACAGATTCATTATTCATCGTGAGCCCAAAGAAAGTGATTCTGATGACAATGAAAAGAAGAAGAAAGAGTTATTAATAGAAGTGAAACAGGAGATGAAAAAAAGAGGAAATAATTTAGACTTTTTATCTATTAAAGGACTCATTCTATGCTTATTTATTAATATTAACTTTATTAAAGGACTCATTCTATGCTTATTTATTAATATTAACTTTATTAAAGGACTCATTCTATGCTTATTTATTAATATTAACTTTATTAAAGGACTCATTCTATGGTTATTTATTAATATTAACTTTATTAAAGGACTCATTCTATGCTTATTTATTAATATTGTTGTTCTTCATTGTTATTGAATTCATTGTGTGTTGGTTCTATTTATAAAAACGTTCAGATTGTTTTGTTTCCAGTTGTTTTTTCACGGTAGAAAAATGACTGGAGGTGGAACAACACAGTTTACTTCTACTTCCTCATACATGTCCATGACGCGCTGATGAGGCATCTGTGATTGGCTCAGAATGTGTGAAGGAACACTCCCCCCTCCCCTCTGGCTCTGTGTATGTTTACCTTTACCATAGTAACATCCAGCTAGGTTTGGTGACGTCACTTGTTTTGAAAACGTGCAGTAAAAAAACAGTCTTTATTTAAACAGAGACACATGAACCACTTTTTTACAGTTTGTGCAGCAGTGGCTGCAATGGGGGAGGGGCTTAACCCCAGGTGGGTGACACTGTCTTTTTCTGGGTCCCTGGTTCCTGTTGTTGTTTAGTGTGAATGCAGTATGCAGCCAGTGGAGGTGATGAACCACTGTTAAAGGAGCAAGTGTTGGTAAGTCTGGGTGAGCCATCACCATGGTAACGCTGGGTGAGCCATCACCATGGTAACGCTGGGTGAGCCATCACCATGGTAACGCTGGGTGGGCTGTCAACATGGTAATGCTGGGTGAGCCATCAGATTCCAAAAGTACAAAAGTGGTTTTAGTGGAATGACTCCTTTAATTTTGACTTTTTATCTCATGATTTTGACTTCACTTAATGCGCCTTATAATTCAGTGCACCTTATAGTGCAGGAAATACGGTATATCAATAATAAAAAAAAGACATCCATTGTGCCTTAAGGCCAGATCTGTTGTTGTGTCCAAAATATTCAACCAGTTTTCATGTTCATAAAGGAATTATTATGTAGTGAACAAAATAAGGAACCATGAGACCAGGACAAAGTGTTTTGTACATAGTTTCAGAGTGGGAACTGCCGGCAGATACATGTGACTTTAGTCACAGGACAGTTTGTGTGGAAACACTTCCAGGATACACCTGCTCCAAACAGGAAGAAACTGAACCCTCTTAACCCCAACAAACTATTATCCCACATTTTCTTCAGTATTCCACTAGTGTTGTACCAAGGTGCTGTTCACTGTACATATGTTCAGAGTTTTATCGACTGTATTTGAAAAACTATAAGGTGACCCTTTAATGAACCCTAACAACCACAGAGCACTTATATATGGATTCATTCTGCTTCTGCTTAGTGACCGACAATTTAGACGTTTTATCTCAGAACTTTGGGTTTTTTATGTCATAATTTCCACTTTTTATCTTATATTTTGGGTTTTTATTTAATAATTTTGAGTTTTTACCTCAAATTTGACTTTTTATCTCACAATTTAGGTTTATTTAATCTCATAATGTTGGTTTTTTGTTTCATGATTTACATTTTTTATCAAAATGTTTTACTTTTTATCTTTTGACTTCACTTAATGCACCTTATATATGAAAAAAAAAATAAATAAAATAAACCATTCATTGACAGTGGTACCTTGTAGTGCGGAAAATACCGTAGTTATTATCACTGATTTAATTCAATTTTATTTCATTTCAGGAAAAAGTATGAAAAAAAAGGGAGGTGAGGTTATTGCTTTTGGTTAATTTGTTTGTTTGTTACTCCAGCCTTGTGTTTGAGTTTTTTTGTTTTGTTTGTTTGACCAATTTCTATTAAATGTTCTGTAAAAGGGTGAGGTGGTCCAGAATAGATCCCATTAAAATTTGGTGACTAAAGGTCAAAGGTCGCAGTCACCAAAATGTGTTTTCATAATGTTCATAGAAAGGTCACATCAGGTCAAATGTGTGGAAAAACACAAAATACAGAAGATAATATTATAATAAACAGCAGAGGTGTGACGAGACACTCAGTTTACGAGACTGAAATGAGACCAGATTTTAATCAAACTAATTAAAAATGATATGAATGAACACATACTTATTTAACTCAGTTACACATGGGTTTTATAACTCTGTAAGAGTTCACTTTTAATGAACGTCTTCCTTGAGAAAATAAAACAAAATAAAATGTTATAAAAGTTAAAATAAATAAAATTATATATTTCTCCTTTTTTCAAATGCAAACAATATGTGCAAAATAAACAGTTCTGTCAAAACAAACAGAAAATAGTTCAACTGGGTCAGTTGGTAGAGCGGGTCGCCCAATGACCCAGAGGTCCACATGTCCAAGTGTCCATATGTCCCAAGTGTCCACATCTCCAAGAGTCCACCTGTCCACCTGTCCACATGTCCACATGTCCAAGTGTCCTTGGACAAAGACACTGAACCCTTAGTCTCCCAGTAGGACTGACAGAACCTTAGAACCTACTGGTGTATGAGTGTGTGTGAATGTGAGGCTAATGTAAAGAGCTTTCAACCATGAAGGTGGAACAACTATAGAAGTGCAGAACATTTATAGAAGCTTGTCACTGACATGTTCTACAAATTCAAAATAAAATGTTATAAAAATTAAAATAAAATAGAAACGTTTTCTTTCGTCAAAATCAAATCTGGCACTTGACTGTGGAATTCGAGGTAAATGGTAAATGTTCTGCATTTATATAGTTCTTTTCCACCTTCATGGTGCTCAGAGCGCTTTACATTAGCCTCACATTCACCCATTCACACACACACTCATACACCAGTAGGTTCTAAGGTCAAAGGTCAGTCCTACTGGGGGCCTAAGTCAGGGTTCAGTGTCTTGCCCAAGGACACTTCGACATGTGGACAGCCAGAGCCAGGACGCGAACCGCCAACCTCTCGGTCATTGGGCGACCCACTCTACCAACTGAACCACAGCCGCCCGAATGAGGAAATCACCCCCCCCCCCCCCCCCCCCCCCCGCCAGGTCTATTTCCTCCAGGTCTGTTTCCTCCAGGTCTATTTCATCTAGGTGTATTTCTTCCAGGTGTCTCACAACCAGCTTCCAGTCTTTCCAGAAACCTCTGCTGGGACTTCTCCACTTCTCGAACTCGCTGCGCCTTCTCCCCCGGCACGTCAACCGTATCGCCAGGGCAGGGATCAGCCCATGTATAACAGGTACCAGGGGTCAGCTGTTATGTCCAACCCACTGACCCACCTGAAAACACAGGAGTCTAATGCACATGCGGGTCAGAGGGTCTCCCATAAACACCACGGTGGCCGGTACACGCCAGCAAAGGTGAGATCCCGGCCTCACGGAGCTCAGACGCATGTGGGCAGTAAAGTCAGTGGACGATAACGAACCCGATGTCCCAAACCAGAGGGGGGGTTCCCCAGGTAATACCAGGATTTACCGACGCTTTTTCCGGCTGCTGCTGCAGAACAAATGTCATGAGACAGAATTTTAAGGCGATGATAAATCTCAACAAATTACATCTCGCAAGATCTCGTCACACCCCGAATAAACTAATAAAAAGTGTAATGTTCTGATATTTTCTTGTTTTCATGAATAAGTTCAAATTCATATAAATAAGGTGTTAAAATGTATAAATGTGTTTTCTTTAAAATTAGTAACTTTTTAAATATCATTAATATGATGTGAATGGTTTTAAGAAGGTGTCAAATTCTTAATGTTGTGAGTTCATGTGTGCGTTAATGACCGGAATGTTTGTACTTCCGGGGTTAAAAAAAGAGATCCGGAGGAGGAAAGGGGGCAACGTGGTACATGGCGGAGAGCAGAAGGAAACTCTGAAAGTGTGTGCATCGTAAGTGTGGAGTTAGCAGTAAAAAAAAAAACAAAAGACGGACTGTGACAGTTGTGAGTGGGACTCTCGATTGCCATTGGTGTTTTTGGTGACAATGGAGGTCGTACTGCTGCTGCCGAGGGAGACGGAGGTCTGCCACTACGAACTGCTGGAGGCGGAGACGGACGTTACCGCAAGCCATTCATCAGTTACGGTTAGATCTCGCTTACTACACCCATACACTGGACCACAGGAACCAAGGAGTTACACAATGAGCTCCAACTAAAGCGCGCCATCGAAAGAGTGCACTCAAAATAAAATAAGACAATTGGAGAAAAGACTAAAACCACTTTATACCCTGGGGTAATATTTCTTTTATTTCTAGATACCTTTCCTAAAACAAACAGTTGGAATGTGTGTATTTTTGAACTGTTAATACATTTCCTGAGACTAAGATCATTGTGTTTGAGTGTATTGATTTGTGTTTAATGTTACTTAAGTATTCTGGTATACAGGACCCTAGACTGATATTTTTATTGGCGATGTGCCTTTTTACCATAAGTTGTTAGACTAGAGTTAAAGTTTCTTTTTCTACATCAGAGAGAGTTCAAATATTCGAGCCGGTGGTAAAAGGGCTACAAAAGCTTAAGAAAAAAATAGAGAGAAAAATTAATTTGGGAACTGACAGAAAAATAGCACTGGGTCTTTATGGGTCAAATAAGAACAAGTGTTTTTGTTCCTTCAGCATCGGTTCTGGTGTTCACATGATAAATCCACCTGTTGTTTGTCGGCAGGTTTACGCTAAAACTACTGCAGCAACTTCCATGAAATGTTCTGTAAAGGTGTGAGGTGGTCCACAAGACATCCAATTAAATTTTGGTCAATGTAGGTCAAAGGTCAAGGTCACCAAAAAAAAAAGTTTTTGCAATGATCAGAGATAGAGCAAGTCTGATTTGTCGACTGCCGTCCAAAAACAATTTTAAGGGATTTTTCATTTTGCATATTAGGCTAAGTCACTCATATCATATAATAATAATAATAATAATAATAATAATAATAATAATAATAATAATAATAATAATAATAATAATAATAATGATAATAATAATAATAATAATAATAATAATAATAATAATAATAATAATAATAATAATAATAATGATAATAATAATAATAATAATAATAATAATAATAATAATAATAATAATAATAATAATAATGATAATAATGATAATAATAATAATAATAATGATAATAATAATAATAATAATAATAATAATAATAATAATAATAATGATCATGATAATAATGATAATAATAATAATAATAATAATAATAATAATAATAATAATGATAATAATAATAATAATAATAATAATGATAATAATAATAATAATAATAATAATAATAATAATAATGATAATAATAATAATGATAATAATAATAATAATAATAATAATAATAATAATAATAATAATAATAATAATAATAATAATAATGATCATGATAATAATGATAATAATAATAATAATAATAATAATAATAATAATAATAATAATAATAATAATAATAATGATAATAATAATAATAATAATAATAATAATAATAATAATAATGATAATAATAATAATAATAATAATAATAATAATAATAATAATAATAATAATAATAATAATGATAATAATAATAATAATAATAATAATAATAATAATAATGATAATAATAATGATAATGATAATGATAATAATAATAATAATAATAATAATAATAATAATAATAATAATAATAATAATAATAATGATAATAATAATAATAATAATAATAATAATAATAATGATAATAATAATAATAATAATAATAATAATAATAATAATAATAATAATAATAATAATAATAATGATAATAATAATAATAATAATAATAATAATAATAATAATAATAATAATAATAATAACAATAATGATAATAATAATAATAATAATAATAATAATAATAATAATAATAATAATAATAATAATAATAATAATAATAATAATAATGATAATAATAATAATAATAATAATAATAATAATAATAATAATGATAATAATAATAATAATAATAATAATAATAATAATAATTACAACCCCCCCCCCCAAAAAAAATGTTTCACGTTAGTTACCCTTTTGGACTTCAAAATGGCGAATTTTGCCGAAAGAAAAGCCATTTTCATGCCTGAAATCTGGTCAAATATTTGTGAGGGGCGGGGTTTGTTGTGCCTGGAACCTCATCAGCTCAGTCATTTATTATTTATTTGACTATTTGACATGTAGATTTTATGCTAATATATATATTTTTATCCATGTGTGCTTTACTGTTTTTATCCTGTTTTGTCTGCTTTAACTTCCTGTCATGACAGATAATAAAACCATTTGATGGTGGTGTTAATGTAACTCTATAATGAACATGTGCAGACGCTGTCATGTTTACACTGAGTAAAAACCTTGCTCCTTCACTCACCCTTGCTGTAGCTCTCTGACTTGCTGCGCATCATGGTCCTGGTCCGGTGCTGTGCTGCTGGGGGGGGTTGCGTGGTCCTGGAGCTGGCGTTGACGGAGTCGTCCTGAAAGGAAGACAGGTCCTGCATGCTGAAACTCCTGAGGCGGTCTGACAGAACCCCCTGACCCTGTGACAGGAAACACCGGCGTTAGTGCTGCACAAGGACTTCCTCACAAATACACAAACTACATTTATCCATGATGTTTTATAGGATCATCATATCATCCCTTATTAAACAGAAATATATGGCAATATATTGAAAAATATAAAGTATTATATTCAAAAATATATTCCCATTTATGGAAATGTCGTGTATATATTATCCAATCTACTGTAATATATGACTTGATCATGTATTGACAAACATAAAACATATATTGACAAATATAAAACATACATTAACAAACATAAAACATATATTGACAAATATAAAACATACATTAACAAACATAAAACATATATTGACAAATATAAAACATACATTAACAAACATAAAACATATATTGACAAATATAAAACATACATTAACAAACATAAAACATATATTGCACTGAAGATGAAACCTGATCTATATTTTTATAGATAGTTTAAATGAAATTCAATTTCTTTACACATATATTATTGGGTATATTGTGTATATAGCATAGTAATAAACTTCTCTCTCTCTGTATGTACATATATATATATATATATATATATATATATATATATATATATATATATATATATATATATATACAAAACCAGTCAATTTGGTCAAATTTCATAAATTAATATTTTATATTTATCTTAAACTTTATTAAAAGTGTTTGTGTGACACTAATTCAACCAATCAGAGGTTGTTTTTCAACATCGTCATAGCAACAAGGGCTTTAGTTTAGTGCAGAAGGCTTTGTTCTGAGGCCTCCCATTGGTTCAAATCTATAATTGTGTAGATTTCTATTTAAGGGTTGTCTAGAGGGAATCCCCATCTTTCCAACGGTACCAAACATGACGGGGAAATACCTAACGCCAGCGCCAAGGAAAGTCGTGTTTGGAGTCGATTTGTCTTAGTTTTAGACTTAATTACTGTCAGAGTCAGTTGTTGTTCTTCCTAAAAGGCATGATTTGAAGAAGTTACGCTAGGAATTTAACAAACACTCAAAGTTAGAAGTGTTCAGGAGACATTTGACTGGGATTTTATCAATAAACTTTAAATCATTTTGACCCATAACATGTATTTGAGGCTAAAGTTAGAAAAACTGCTGTGACTGAACCACTGCTTTAATGATGGACGGACACATGTGTGTGACCAGTTTACATCAATAAAAAAATCTATTCCACTGCTTTTCCAAAACTCTTTACAATTTCCGATGATTGCTTTGGCTTGTACAGACATACAAAAACACATTTTAATGCAGGTGGTTTTAAAGTGACTGGGTCACTAAACACATACATTTACTACTGTTGTCCATAAATGATGACAAAACAATCTGCAGTTGTCCTCCCTTTGCTGTAGCCTCACTCAAAACAAAAGTTGTGAGTGAGTGTGCACTACCTTTGTTGCAGCCATGACTGCAGCTGTGGCAGCAACATTCAAGCCTTTTCTCCCATAATGCACCAATGTGTCATAACTTCTGTCCTTCGCTTGACAAATGTAGTCATCAATGTCCTGGAAAAAAATATCAATTAAAAAATATTAGGGTTGTGATGATTGACGCATTCATGCAGATTAATCCATCATCATGATTAATCTAATAAAATAATTTTAACGCAATTAAATGGAACAGTTGTTTAATAGCAATAATAATATACCTCAAATGTATACATTTAGATATTTTATATTTATGACTATACATAAATAATAAAATATAAATGAACAGTTTGTTAGTGGTCATATAGCTCCAAGTGCAGACTTTCTTCATATTCATAACAACACATCTCAATGGTAGCAATCACTGTAGCAGCATGTAGCATGCTAATGTTAGCAAAATTGCTAACAAAATAGTTTGCAACTGTATGGTCATTTTAGCTGGATACAGTAACATACAGTTATTAAGGCTGGTGCAGTGGGTTAACTTTAAGGCAGTGTTAACGTTTAGCACAATTGTTTTGTTGTCATCATAAATTCTATGGCTGTCATGACTTTAGCTGTTAGCTTGTTAGCTTGCTTTTCAGACACACTGTAAATTAAATTGTAGAGTCCTGAATGTAAATATGTTGTCATCACATACTATTATAACCAATACTACACTACATAAACTATATATTTTATATTTGTAGATTATTTAAACTAAATGCTAATGCTAACACAACATCTTGCAACTGGTTCAAAATGCAGCAGCAAGATTATTAACAGGATCAAATAGAAGAGAACACATCACCCCTGTGCTCCAAACCCTGACCCCTGACCCCTAACCCTATCACCCCTGTGCTCCAAACCCTTCATTGGCTTCCAGTTGAGTCTAGAATTGAATTTAAAATCCTCCTCCTTACATATAAAACCATTATTGGTATGGGTTAGGGTTAGGGGTCAGAGGTCAGGGGTTAATGGTATGGGCCCCTCTTATCTTAAAGATGATCTGGTTCCGTACCAACCCAATAGAACCCTTCGTTCTCAGAATGCAGGTTTATTGAAAGTTCCTAGGGTTTCTAAAAGTACAGTAGGAGCTAGAGCCTTTAGTTACCATGGTTACTGTCTTATGGAATCATCTTCCCTTTAATATTAAAGACGCCGACACAGTCTCTACATTTAAAATTAGGCTTAAAACATTCCTGTTTGAGAAAGACTATGGTCAGGTTAGTTAAAAATGATGTGACTCATATATCATGTATACATGATATATGAGTCACAGTTCAGTCTAGGCTGCCCTAGGAGTTAGAATGCTGGGGGAAGTACAGACACTGAGTTCTTTCTTCTCTTTCTCTCCCTCACACCTGTTTCTGTCATTTTTATAACCTATCTTTCATACCAAGTCTGTTCATGACTAGTCACCTGGTGTCCCCTTTCCCCCCTCCCTCCCCCTGGGGGGAGTGGTGGCTCTCCTGACAGTGTCTGCACGGGAGCCATGGACGACAGGATGTGCAGTATCTCGCCTGTGCCGACCTGTGACCCCGGACCACTGCCCCTGCCTGTCTGGACCAGCCCCCCTTCCTTCATTTATACATGGACGTTCATCTATAGTCTGTCCGTCCATGGGAGTGGATCTGTCCTTCAATGTGGTTCTCCTCAAGATTTATTCTTTTTCCCACTGGGTTTGGAAGTTTTTTCTTGCCGAGAAGGAGGGTCTAAGGACAGGGGATGCCTGGGACTTTTCATGTATTTCTGTAGTTGATTATGTTTTTGTAAAGCCCTCTGAGACGACTTTGTTGTGATTTAGGGCTTTATAAATAAAATTGAATTGAAATTGAATTGAATCTAGGAAGACTGTGGTGCTAGCTGCTAATGCTAACACAACATCTAGGAAGACTGTGGTGCTAGCTGCTAATGCTAACACAACATCTAGGAAGACTGTGGTGCTAGCTACTAATGCTAACACAACAGCTAGGAAGTCTGTGGTGCTAGCTGCATATGCTAACACAACATCTAGGAAGACTGTGGTGCTAGCTGCATATGCTAACACAACATCTAGGAAGAATGTGGTGCTAGCTGCTAATGCTAACACAACATCTAGGACGGCTGTAGTGCTAGCTGCTCATGCTAACACAACATCTAGGAAGAATGTGGTGCTAGCTGCTAATGCTAACAGAACATCTAGGACGGCTGTGGTGCTAGCTGCTCATGCTAACACAACATTTAGGAAGACTGTGGTGCTAGCTGTATATGCTAACACAACATCTAGGAAGAATGTGGTGCTAGCTGCTAATGCTAACACAACATCTAGGACGGCTGTGGCGCTAGCTGCCAATGCTAACACAACATCTAGGAAGACTGTGGTGCTAGCTGCTAATGCTAACACAATATGTAAGAAGACTGTGGTGCTAGCTGCTAATGCTAACACAATATCTAAGAAGACTGTGGTGCTAGCTGCTAATGCTAACACAATATCTAAGAAGACTGTGGTGCTAGCTGCTAATGCTAACACAACATCTAGGACGGCTGTGGCGCTAGCTGCCAATGCTAACACAACATCTAGGAAGACTGTGGTGCTAGCTGCTAATGCTAACACAATATCTAAGAAGACTGTGGTGCTAGCTGCTAATGCTAACACAATATCTAAGAAGACTGTGGTGCTAGCTGCTAATGCTAACACAATATCTAAGAAGACTGTGGTGCTAGCTGCTAATGCTAACACAACATCTAGGACGGCTGTGGCGCTAGCTGCCAATGCTAACACAACATCTAGGAAGACTGTGGTGCTAGCTGCTAATGCTAACACAATATCTAAGAAGACTGTGGTGCTAGCTGCTAATGCTAACACAATATCTAAGAAGACTGTGGTGCTAGCTGCTAATGCTAACACAATATCTAAGAAGACAGTGGTGCTAGCTGCTAATGCTAACACAACATCTAGGACGGCTGTGGCGCTAGCTGCCAATGCTAACACAACATCTAGGAAGACTGTGGTGCTAGCTGCTAATGCTAACACAATATCTAAGAAGACTGTGGTGCTAGCTGCTAATGCTAACACAATATCTAAGAAGACTGTGGTGCTAGCTGCTAATGCTAACACAATATCTAAGAAGACTGTGGTGCTAGCTGCTAATGCTAACACAACATCTAGGACGGCTGTGGCGCTAGCTGCCAATGCTAACACAACATCTAGGAAGACTGTGGTGCTAGCTGCTAATGCTAACACAATATCTAAGAAGACTGTGGTGCTAGCTGCTAATGCTAACACAATATCTAAGAAGACTGTGGTGCTAGCTGCTAATGCTAACACAATATCTAAGAAGACAGTGGTGCTAGCTGCTAATGCTAACACAACATCTAGGACGGCTGTGGCGCTAGCTGCCAATGCTAACACAACATCTAGGAAGACTGTGGTGCTAGCTGCTAATGCTAACACAATATCTAAGAAGACTGTGGTGCTAGCTGCTAATGCTAACACAATATCTAAGAAGACTGTGGTGCTAGCTGCTAATGCTAACACAATATCTAAGAAGACTGTGGTGCTAGCTGCTAATGCTAACACAACATCTAGGACGGCTGTGGCGCTAGCTGCCAATGCTAACACAACATCTAGGAAGACTGTGGTGCTAGCTGCTAATGCTAACACAATATCTAAGAAGACTGTGGTGCTAGCTGCTAATGCTAACACAATATCTAAGAAGACTGTGGTGCTAGCTGCTAATGCTAACACAATATCTAAGAAGACAGTGGTGCTAGCTGCTAATGCTAACACAACATCTAGGACGGCTGTGGCGCTAGCTGCCAATGCTAACACAACATCTAGGAAGACTGTGGTGCTAGCTGCTAATGCTAACACAATATCTAAGAAGACTGTGGTGCTAGCTGCTAATGCTAACACAATATCTAAGAAGACTGTGGTGCTAGCTGCTAATGCTAACACAATATCTAGGAAGACTGTGGTGCTAGCTGCTAATGCTAACACAATATCTAGGAAGACTGTGGTGCTAGCTGCTAATGCTAACACAACATCTAGGAAGACTGGTACTAGCTGCTTCTTAGAGGCAGCCATCTACAGGATGGACAGTAGAAGGGTATGACACATCTCTAACATGGATAAAAACGCCCACCCAGTACCATTAACATGGACCACATCACACCTCCTCAAATCCTTACATTTTTTTCTGTGGGTCAAAGGTCACAGTTCTAAATCTTACTCCTGGTCTATAAAGCACGAAATGGCCTTGGACCCAAATCCATCCCTGAGGTCATAGGTCATCAGGAACAGGTTTACTGTGTGTTCCAAAAATCCGAACCAAACATCATTCGGTGTTTCTGCTCCTCACCTGTGGAACAAACTACCTGAATACATGTTAACTACTGTTAACTACTACTTTTTTATTTCTTGTATATATTTTTTATTTCTAGTTTAATTTTATTATTGACTTCTATGATTATTTGCACTGCATTACTTACTTTTAGCATCTTTTTGTACTTTTTGCACCCCACTGTGTGAACTCTTGTGACAGTGAATTTCTCCTGTGTGAGATTAATAGTCTTATCTTATCGCTTATCGTATCCTAACTACTGTTAACTAATGTTAACTATTGTTAACTACTGTCAACAAATGTTAACTACTGTTAACAAATGTTAACTACTGTTAACTAATGTTAACTACTGTTATCTAATGTTAACTACTGTTAACTAATGTTAACTACTGTTAACTAATGTTAACTACTGTTATCTAATGTTAACTACTGTTAACTAATGTTAACTACTGTTAACTAATGTTAACTACTGTTATCTAATGTTAACTACTGTTAACTAATGTTAACTACTGTTAACTAATGTTAACTACTGTTATCTAATGTTAACTACTGTTAACTAATGTTAACTACTGTTATCTAATGTTAACTACTGTAAATTACTGTTAACTATTGTTAACTACTGTTAACACATGTTAACTAATGTTAACTGATGTTAACTAATGTTAATACCTGAGGTCTAATAAAATCTGTCAGTTCAATTAAATCACTTGTTAAAACTTTACTGTTCACTGGAGCTTTGAGACATATTAATTGTCTTTTAAATGTTTTTATGTCTCTCATTTTAATTGTCTCTTAATGGATCTTAATCATTTTAATTTCCTTATGTTTTATGTAAACACCTTGAATTGTCCTGTACATTAAATGTAATATATAAATACATTTGCCTTTTTATTTTTCTCTATATGTGTGTTTGTTTACATATATTATTTATTATCTATATGTTTCTTCTTTTTACTGTCCCTCGATTATATTATAATCACTGGCTACTGTGACATGCGACACTTTAACTTAACTTAACTTACCTGATAATAACTGAACATAACTTAACGTAACTTAACATAACTGAACTTAACTGAACTTAACTTAACACAACTTAACATAACATAATTGAACATAACTTAACTTAACTAAATATAACTTAACATAACTTAACATATCTTAAGTGAACTGAACTGAACATAACTTAACTGAACATCACTTGACTGAACATAACTTAACTTAATTTAATTTAACATAACTTAACTCAACTTAAAATAACTTAGCTTAACTGAACTCAACTTAACTTAACTTAACTGAACATCACTTGACTGAAAATAACTTAACATAACTTAACTTAACTTAAATTAACATAACATAACAACATAACTGAACATAACATAACAACATAACTTAACATAACTTGACTTAATTTAATTTAACATAACTTAACTGAACATAACTGAACTGAACTTAACTGAACGTAACATAGGTTAACTGAACATAACTTAACATAACTTACCTTAACATTACTTAATTTAACAGTCATACAAATATAAATAAATGAAAATTAAATAAATAATACATTAAATAAAAACTAAATAAAATAAAACAGTCTTAAATAAAAGGGTTCTGATATTGTGTTTCAAATAAACGTTTCTTTGCTTCCAATCTTAAACATATTTTCCAGATGAGTGGAAGATTTTTAGAACTCCATAAAAATAGGTTCATTAAAAAGATTTAAATCAATCTTTTTTTTTTCAGCCTAAAGACGAATAAAAAAATTAGGATTGTGATAATTGACACATCAAAGGGTTAACTTCACTGTCCCGAAACAAAGACAAAACAAAAGGAGACGTGGATGTGTTGTTGTGTGGACGTACGTAAATGGAATGGTAAATGTTCTGCATTTATATAGTTCTTTTCCACCTTCATGGTGCTCAAAGCTCTTTACATTAGCCTCACATTCACCCATTCACACACACACTCATACACCAGTAGGTTTCTATGGTCTAAGGTCAGTCCTACTGGGGGCCTAAGTGAGGGTTCAGTGTCTTGCCCAAGGACACTTGGACATGTGGACAGCCAGAGCTGGGACGCGAACCGCCAACCTCCCGGTCATTGGGCGACCCACTCTACCAACTGAACCACAGCCGCCATCAGCTGGGCTAAAACTGTCCTGGGTACAAGTGGGTTAAAAAGCAGGATAAATGTTTTCACTTAACTTCATGAGAGGAAGGAAAAAAAACACGACTAAGGGAGCGGCCGTCACCTTTTCTTTGGACGAAAGCGTTGGATGAACAAACTTCCTGTAGAGAACGCTGGAGCCTTTAGTGTAAGGAGATAATAACCACAGCACAAAGGCCATCTTCAGTTCATAGTAGAAAGGAAGCCTGGGAAAACACATTTTACACAGTATAAGGTTCACTGTCAAAAGATTGTTAATATATAAGGCACACTGGACAATAAGGCATATTAGGGAAGTTGAATCATGAGGTAAAAAGTCACATTTATTAGATAAAAAGTCCAAATCATTTGATGAAAAGTCAAATTTATGAGATAAAAAGTCAAAATTAATAGATAAAAAGTAAAAATGATCAAATAAAAAGTCAAAATCATGACATAAAAAGTCACATTAATGAGGTAAAAAGTCCAAATTATTAGATAAAAAGTCAAAATGATCAAATAGAGTTAATTCAGTCACTATTTGTGTCTATGTCATGTGATTATGTAAAGGACACATTTAGTCCCAGTATAAGTGATGAGTTAGTCGATAGTACCATGCTCACACTACAAACTACGTTAGATATAGTTGCCCCCCTTAAGTTAAAAACTACTAAGGTTAGATGAACCTCCCCATGGTACAACGCTGACACTCACTCCATTAAACAAACAACACGTAAATTAGAGGCAATGGAGGCGATCCAACTTAGAAGATTCTCTCAATGCCTGGAAAAATATCTTAATAAAGTATAATCCATCTTTGCGTACAGCCAAAACTAGATATTACTCATCCATAATAGAAGAAAACCAGAATAATCCTAGATTCCTGTTCAGTACTGTAGCCAGACTGACAAACAGACACACCTCCGTGGAACCAGTTATTCCATCCACGCTCCATTCTGATGATTTCCTGCAGTTCTTTAACAATAAAATATCAACTATTAGAGACAAAATAGACACATTTCTCCCAAATATTAGATCAGAAAAAGCAGTGGTTTCAAACCTAGGCCTTTTAATAAATCCCTCTGTAACACTAAATAATTTCACCACTGTAGACCAAACTGATGTCATATCTATTATCATGTCTTCCAAATCATCACCTGCCTCTTAGATCCAATTACAACTAAACTCTTTAAACAGATTCTGCCCCTAATTATTAGCACTGTCCTAAATATAATTAACACTTCATTAATTACTGGATATGTGCCACAGTCATTTAAATATGCTGTTATTAAACCAATTCTAAAAAAGCCTACCCTAGATCCTGACATTTTCGACGCAGGGTCTCTAACCTTTGTCCCCTAAGACCTACTTTCAGAAAAGCAAAGCATCAGAGAGCTACCCGTGTTTTTGCAATATTTATTTGCAAACATATTCATACAAAACAATATTATGGGTGTATTGCATTTTTTAAATCCTTTAGTATTTTTGATTTTTAAGAATATGCATGCGTGTGATAGTACTGACAAAGGCCACAAAATGTAGTGACAACTTTATAAAATAAAATAAAATAAAAATGGTGCCCTCTTGAGATATAAAACATTATGTTCAGTTTGCACATTTGTTAAAGAAAATACCTCATCATATTCTGAACAAAACAATCAGGTGAACTCAGTGGATGGAAGAGACTGTGGTGTGTAGCCACTGAGGTTCACCCTGATATAGTCCCATAAATGTTCATCAGTCAGTCTGCTCCTGAACTTTGACTTAATTACATTCATATCAGAACATGCTGACTCACACAGGTAAGTAGACCCAAACAAAGCAGAATTTTTTAGAGCTACCTGGTTAAGATTCTTATAGTTCTCTGGCTCTACAAGGCTCCAAAAAATGAGAGGATTGCTGCTGAGACTCTAGCTGCACATTATTTTGAATGTTAATGATCTCAAGTTCAGTTTGGACTGGATCAACGCAGAAAAGTTCAGTACCTGATAGCTCACTTATGTCCACATTCATGAATGGATTTGCCAAAAATGTTACACAAGGCTCAACTTTGTCAAAATCTCTAAACCTGTCAGAAAACTCCTGTCCAAGTCTTGCCAGTAGGTGACAATATTTAGAAACATTGGCTGCACCTGCATGGGTCTCACACATCTTTGACACAGAGGGAAAATGCTGAAACTTTTTGTTTCTCATTTGCTGAATGTACAATGAGAGCTTTGCACTGACCATGTCAAACACGTGTCCTCACATGTGTGTGTTCAGCTGCTTGATTTTCTCACATCAGTCAGAAATGCAAGATCAAGAAGCCACTCTACATCAGTCAAAAGAGCTGTGTCCTCTCCTCTACTTTCCATAAATGTCTTCATTTCATCGAGCAGTGAGAGAAAGTGCTGCAGGATCTTACCACAACTGAGCCACCTGACATCCATGTGAAGGAGGAGACATTCCTGCACAAACAGCTGGAGGCTCCTGCCCTGCTTTGGCCCCAATGGAGTCGATAATGTTGACGACTGGTCCCATAACTTGGCCAAAATCCAGAGGTTTGGCACATATTGCTTGTTGAAGTATGATGCAACAATAGTTCAAAATCTTGGGAAAGTCTGGGTCATTTTTGCAGTGAGCGATAAACCCAGAATGACGACCAATCATAGCAGGCGCCTCGTCTGTTGTAATGGACACCAGCTTTTCCAATGGTATATTTGCCTTCAAATAAATCCTTCACTGCGTTGTAAATGTCCTCTCCTCTGGTGATAGTTTTAAGTGGAAGCAGAGAAAGAAACTCTTCCTTGGTTGAAAAATCGTCAAACACCATACGACCGGTATTCAGTTAGTTTTATATTGGACATTCACGTTTGATATTGGAAATAAAGCTATTATTCTCTTTGATCATGTGACTTACTGATGTCAAACCTACTGTGTCAAATAAAGACAGGTATTCCTCACATGCCACAAGACTTATTTTTGAAATATATACTTTGTACATTTTTTAATTAATTTTTAATTGGTAAAAAAAGCATATAAAGCTATTATTCGCACACGTTTTAATGTTTCTCTTGACACATGATGCAGTGCCATGGCAAGTCAGTGTCCGGCTGGATACTCTTGAACCATTTAAAGTACATGTGTGGGGCTGGTCTCTTTTTAAAGCTGACAGCCAGTTTTTTCCTCCAGTACAGTCACAATCACTCTCACTGAGTATTTTAGGTTAGAACACAGTGAAATAAAATGCATTTGTATCTCGCCTGAATAAAAGTGTGTGTGCACTGCACTATAGGACGACAGGAGTAGGATTTACCTAGTTCACATGATCATTTTACAGCAATACTACAACAAATGAGTATATGGCACATGTTTATGAGAGGATATGTCCAGGTGTTGTCCAAAAATGTCACACTTGGAACAGGTATGGAAGACTTTTGGACACAATTGAATATGGTCATGGTCAAGGAGAAAAATAGCGTTATATGCATTTTTTTTACCAATTAAAAATTAATTAAGAAATGTAAAAAGTATATATTTCAAATAGAAGTCTTGTGGCATGTGAGGAATACCTGTCTTTATTTGACACAGTAGGTTTGACATCAGTAAGTCACATGATCAAAGAGAATAATAGCTTTATTTCCAATATCAAACGTGAATGCCCAATATAAAACTAATTTAATACCGGTCACCATACGGATGAAAAGCACGAGTTGAGCTGTGTCCCCTGAATGGAGAAACATTTGCACATTTGAATGTCCCAATCCAGTTGTTTCACAGCAGTCACTCTCTGGGCAACAGAGAGTGTTCCCCTCAGAAGGCTACTGTATTTACATCCACCGGTGCCGTCTTTTTGCCTGTTTGCACAATGTTTTTTGTTTTTTGTATGTTTGTGTAAGTTGTGGAATGTCCAAATGTGTTTTTATGTAAATTGACGTCCTGAGAGGCCGAAGGCAAATTTCCACCATGGTGGATAATAAAGTTTTTCTTATCTTATCTTATTGGCTCCCAGTTGTACATCACCAACACAGTAAATTTTGCAGTGTTAAATCAACACTTAGAGAGTTTATTTAACTTCTTCTAGAGTGTATTTGGTCCCATTGTCTCCAAATTAACACAACAAAATCTACAGTGAATAGCTGACAAAATTTCAGTCTTACTTTTATGATCGTAAACAGTGACGTCATAGCCTGCTTTACAATAGCACCGTCGGTAAAAGGCTTTTTGTGCTTCGCCAATATATGTGCGACCTTAAAAGACGCCTCAGTTGCTGCATTTGCCTTCTTTGTTGGTTTGGTGAACAAAGATTGTTGCCCCTAAAAGCCTGCTTTTAGCTCCTTCACCTTCTCCTTCCTTAAGTTTGTACCGGTGGTAAATTCCACAGTAAAATGGCGCTCCACGCTGGCCCCACATATCAGTCACTTGCCATTGACGCTTGTGAAGAAAAATTCACTTTCCCATTCTTGATGAAAATAGTAGGTTTTTTGCTTTTTAGTGGCACTCATGTCGAAATTTGCTGCGAGCTCTGGTCATAGCTAGCTCCGGTGTGGTCCAGCAGTACCATACAAGCATATGTACAGCATCATTAGCAGTTTGATTGACAGCTAATAGGCAAATGGGAAGTTTTGGATAGGTAAAAGAGGCGGGAGTCCCACGATATTAATGCTTTTTGATTGGATACATGTGAAGTGTTAAGGTGAAATCCAACTCCGTTCCATTTTGGAACCCACCATAGTGAATATATTCCCACCTAAAGGTTGGAAGACCCCGTACTAGTCACCATAAATCAGATATTACTCCATCATTACTCAGTCTGATTCATATATGATTGGATTGATAGTTATCAGCAGTGTTAATACATGATATATTAACAACATGAATTAACACCAGTGTTAATACATGATATATTAACAACATGAATTAACACCAGTGTTAATACATGATATATTAACAACATGAATTAACACCAGTGTTAATACATGATATATTAACAACATGAATTAACACCAGTGTTAATACATGATATATTAACAACATGAATTAACACCAGTGTTAATACATGATATATTAACAACATGAATTAACACCAGTGTTAATACATGATATATTAACAACATGAATTAACACCAGTGTTAATACATGATATATTAACAACATGAATTAACACCAGTGTTAATACATGATATATTAACAACATGAATTAACACCAGTGTTAATACATGATATATTAACAACATGAATTAACACCAGTGTTAATACATGATATATTAACAACATGAATTAACACCAGTGTTAATACATGATATATTAACAACATGAATTAACACCAGTGTTAATACATGATATATTAACAACATGAATTAACACCAGTGTTAATACATGATATATTAACAACATGAATTAACACCAGTGTTAATACATGATATATTAACGACATGAATTAACACCAGTGTTAATACATGATATATTAACAACATGAATTAACACCAGTGTTAATACATGATATATTAACAACATGAATTAACACCAGTGTTAATACATGATATATTAACAACATGAATTAACACCAGTGTTAATACATGATATATTAACATGAATTAACACCAGTGTTAATACATGATATATTAACAACATGTATTAACACCAGTGTTAATACATGATATATTAACAACATGTATTAACACCAGTGTTAATACATGATATATTAACAACATGAATTAACACCAGTGTTAATACATGATATATTAACAACATGACCATGACCATGATTCCATCATTATTCATGTACCCTAATTGTAAAGTGTTACCAGACAACTTAAGTCGAACATCCAGTGACACAGTTAAATATTTAGGAGTTTTATTTGATCCACATTTTTCATTCAAAGGGCCAAGGGTCAGAGGTCAGGGCACATTAACCAAACATGCAGAACAGCCTTTTTTTCTTGCGTAACATTAGCCAAAATTAGGAATATTCTGTCTAAAAATGACCCCTAACCCTATCACCCCTGTGCTCCAAACCCTTCACTGGCTACCAGTCAAGTTTAGAATTCAATTTAAAATCCTCCTCCTTACATATAAAACCATTAATGGTATGGGTTAGGGTCAGGGGTTAATGGTATGGACCCCTCTTATCTTAAAGATGATCCGGTTCCGTACCAGCTTCATTCTCAGAATACAGGTTTATTGAAAGTTCCCAGGGTTTGTAAAAGTACAGTAGGAGCTAGAGCCTTTAGTTACCATGGTTACTGTCTGATGGAGCTAGAGCCTATAGTTACCATGGTTACTGTCTGATGGAGCTAGAGCCTATAGTTACCATGGTTACTGTCTGATGGAGCTAGAGCCTATAGTTACCATGGTTACTGTCTGATGGAGCTAGAGACTGTAGTTACCATGGTTACTGTCTGATGGAGCTATAGCCTTTAGTTACCATGGTTACTGTCTGATGGAGCTATAGCCTTTAGTTACCATGGTTACTGTCTGATGGAGCTCGAGACTGTAGTTACCATGGTTACTGTCTGATGGAGCTATAGCCTTTAGTTACCATGGTTACTGTCTGATGGAGCTATAGCCTTTAGTTACCATGGTTACTGTCTGATGGAGCTCGAGACTGTAGTTACCATGGTTACTGTCTGATGGAGCTAGAGACTGTAGTTACCATGGTTACTGTCTGATGGAATCATCTTCATTTAGTATTAAAGAGGTCGACACAGTCTCTACATTTAAAAATGAGGTTAAAAACTATGGTCAGGTTAGTTAAAAACAGACTAAAGTCACAGTTCAGTCTAAGCTGCACTAGGAGATAGAATGATGGAGGAAGTAAAGACACTGAGATCTTTCTCTCTCTCATCTGTTTTTGTCATTTTTATAACCTATCTTTCATACCAAGTCTGTTCATGTCTAGTCACATGGTGCACCCCCCCCCCCCCCCCCCCCCCCCCGCCCGTGAGAGTGGTGGCTCTCTTCACAGTGTCTGCGTGGGAGCCATGGACAACAGGATCTGCAGTGACCTGCCTGTGCTGACCTGTGACCTTGCCTGTCTGGTGTCTGGACCAGCCCCCCCTCCTTCATTTATAAATGGACGTTCATCTATAGTCTGTCCGTCCATGGGAGTGGATCTGTCCTTCAATGTGGTTCTACCCAAGATTTATTCTTTTTCCCACTGGGTTTGGAAGTTTTTTCTTGCCGAGAAGGAGGGTCTAAGGACAGGGGGAGGGTCTTTTTCATATATCTCTGTAATTGATTGGGTTTCTGTATAGCCCTGTGAGACGACTTTGTTGTGACTTGGGGCTTTATAAATAAAATTAAATTGAAATTGAAATAAAAAGTCAAAATTATCAAATAAAAAGTCTAAATTATTAGATAAAAAGTTAACATTATTAGATAAAAAGTCTAAATTATTAGATAAAAAGTTAACATTATTAGATAAAAAGTCTAAATTATTAGATAAAAAGTTAACATTATTAGATAAAAAGTCTAAATTATTAGATAAAAAGTTAACATTATTAGATAAAAAGTCTACATTTCCAGTCATTAAGCACAACCAGTATAAATCCATATATAAGTTGCACTGTGTTTTAAGTCTTTTAAATGTTATACGGTAATAGTAGTATGTTATGCTGTGTCAGCCAGTAATTGTTTATTATTTATAGACCACCTTTACAAAGGGTCACAAAGTGCTTAACACTGAAAAACTATGAAAAATACAGTTAAAATAGAGATAAAATATATTTACAATGAGATATATATGTTGAGTGCAGTGTGTTTGTAGTAGAGTCATAGTAGAGTAATAGTGATTAAAATTGATAACACTGGTCTACAAGTAAAACGGTTCCAGAATGAAACTAATGGAATGTGTTAAAGATAAAGAAAAGTCTTAAATGCTGCTTTTTGCTCAAGTTTCCAAGATAAAAATGGGTAAAAATGTTCCATTTATTTATTTAGTACCATTTGACTTAACACCATCTAATAACACTGGTCTGGAGTCAAACTAATGAAATGTCCCCATATGTGTGTGTTAGTGATCGAGAATTAAAACTAATGAAATGTCGCCACATGTGTGTGTTAGTGTTAGAGGATTAAAACTAATGAAATGTCCCCACGTGTGTTAGTGTTAGAGAATAAAAACTAATGAAATGTCCCCACGTGTGTTAGTGTTAGAGAATTAAAACTAATGAAATGTCCCCACGTGTGATAGTGTTAGAGAATAAAAACTAATGAAATGTCGCCACATGTGTGTGTTAGTGTTAGAGGATTAAAACTAATGAAATGTCCCCACGTGTGTTAGTGTTAGAGGATTAAAACTAATGAAATGTCCCCGCATGTGTTAGTGTTAGAGAATTAAAACTAATGAAATGTCCCCACGTGTGTTAGTGATAGAGAATAAAAACTAATGAAATGTCCCCACGTGTGTTAGTGTTAGAGAATTAAAACTAATGAAATGTCCCCACGTGTGATAGTGTTAGAGAATAAAAACTAATGAAATGTCCCCACGTGTGTTAGTGTTAGAGGATTAAAACTAATGAAATGTCCCCACGTGTGTTAGTGTTAGAGAATTAAAACTAATGAAATGTCCCCACATGTGTGTTAGTGATAGAGAATAAAAACTAATGATAGGAAGAAAGGAACTACTTCGTTTCAGTTGGTAATCACAGGTCAGTGAGTACAAAGATGTTGTGTGGGGTTCCCCAAGGGTCAATTTTGGGACCACTTCTGTTCCACATGTATATGCTGCCCCTGGCTCAGATCATAGAACATTTCAACATTTCTTACCACACATACGCAGATGACACACAACTTTATATTTCCGTGTCATCACTCGACTACAGTCCCTTACTGACACTGAGTAAATGCATTCATCAAATCACTGAGTGGATGTTCCAGAACTTCCTCCAGCTTAATGCGGATAAAACAGAAGTGATTGTTTTTGGCCCCAAAAAAGAAAGGTCAAAGGTCAGTGCTCACCTTGAGTCCATGTCACTAAACCCCACAAACCAAGACAGAAATCTGGGTGTAATTATTGACTCTGACCTGAAATTTAACAAACATTTAAAAGCCATTACCAAATCTACCTATTACCACCTAAAGGACATTCGCTAAAATCAAGGGTCTTCTGTCCAAACCAGACACAGAAAAACTCATTCATTCATTCATTTTCAGTAAGTTACATTATTGTAATGGTGTCTTCACTGGTCTAAACAAAAAATCAATCAGGCAGCTACAGCTGATCCAAAACGCTGCTGCCAGAGTCCTGACCAGTACCAGGAAACTGGACCACATCACACCCCAGTACCAGGAAACTGGACCACATCACACCCAGTACCAGGAAACTGGACCACATCACACCCAGTACCAGGAAACTGGACCACATCACACCCAGTACCAGGAAACTGGACCACATCACACCCAGTACCAGGAAACTGGACCACATCACACCCAGTACCAGGAAACTGGACCACATCACACCCGTCCTCAAATCCTTACATGTTCTTCCTGTGGGTCAAAGGATAGAATTCAAAATCTTACTCCTGGTCTATAAAGAACTAAACGGCCTTGGACCCAAATACATCCTAGACCTACTGGTTCCCTATGAAGCATCCAGAGCCCTGAGGTCATAGGTCATTAGGAACAGGTTTACTGTGTGTTCCAAAGATAAGAACGAAACAAAGTGAAGCATCATTCTGTTACTCTGCTCCTCAACTGTGGAACAAACTACCTGGATACCTGAGGTTTGACAACAACTGTTAACTAGTGTTAACTAGTGTTAACTAGTGTTAATACCTGAGGTCTGAGAACAACTGTTAACTAGTGTTAACTAGTGTTAACTAGTGTTAATACCTGAGGTCTGACAACAACTGTTAACTAGTGTTAACTAGTGTTAACTAGTGTTAATACCTGAGGTCTGACAACAACTGTTAACTAGTGTTAACTAGTGTTAACTAGTGTTAATACCTGAGGTCTGAGAACAACTGTTAACTAGTGTTAACTAGTGTTAACTAGTGTTAACTAGTGTTAATACCTGAGGTCTGAGAACAACTGTTAACTAGTGTTAACTACTGTTAACTAGTGTTAACAACTGTTAACTAGTGTTAACTACTGTTAACTAGTGTTAATACCTGAGGTCTGAGAACAACTGTTAACTAGTGTTAACTACTGTTAACTAGTGTTAATACCTGAGGTCTGAGAACAACTGTTAACTAGTGTTAACTACTGTTAACTAGTGTTAACAACTGTTAACTAGTGTTAACTACTGTTAACTAGTGTTAACAACTGTTAACTAGTGTTAACTACTGTTAACTAGTGTTAATACCTGAGGTCTGAGAACAACTGTCAGTTCATTTAAATCAGATGAAAACATTATTGTTCACTGGAGCTTTTACTTAGATTATTATTTGCTTTAAAATGTTTTTATGTCTTGATTTTAATTGTCTTTTAATGCATCTTTATCATTTTAATTTTCTTCTGTTTCTGTTTTTGTGTAAAGCACCTTGAGTTGTCCTGTACATGAAATGTTCTATACAAATACATTTGCCTTGACTAATGAAATGTCCCCACATGTGTGTTAGTGATAGAGAATATTCTACATTATGTAGAATATTCTCTATATATCAAAGACACAAAAGTCACGAGTTTAATGATTCATCTGATTAAAATATGACAGATTTAACACATTTAATGTGTGCAGGAGATTCTTTATATTTGACTTTTCTTACCAACATAGAAACATATCTGTAAACACTTCCACTGTCATGAAGAGAGCAAATATTATCCAGTACATCATCCATTTCACCTAAAACATATGAGAGCAGAACAGGAAGTGTGACATCATAATATAACATTTAACACAAAAAACACTAACACTAACAATAATAATAATAATAATAATAATAATAATAATAATAATAATAATAATAATAATAATAATAATAATATAATAATAATAATAATAATAATAATAATAATAATAATAATAATAATAATAATAATAATAATAATAATAATAATAATAATAATAATAATTATAATAATAATAATAATAATAATAATAATAATAATAATAATATAATAATAATAATAATAATAATAATAATAATAATAATAATAATAATAATAATAATAATAATAATAATAATAATAATAATAATAATAATAATAATACTCACATATTCTTTCACATCTTTGGACTTGACAGCTTTGTAGGATGAGTATGCAGGATATAGAGTACCGAACAGCAGTCTGGAACACACGTGTTCATCTTCATTAAACACATTCATTAACTTGGTCTATGCAGTCATCTATGAATAATGAAGCTTCCATTCACACAGAAAACATCAATAGAAAACAATTCAAAGTAAATGTAGTGATAAAAATGAAAGAAGAAAATTCTCAATAAATGGTTTTATCGAGACATTGTTATTTTTCTGTTTATATTTTTTATTATGGCAGTCCGTACTAAACCAGTCCCCACGAGACAAACAAAATTACTCCTGGTGTGAACGAAAAGAAGAAGCGTTATCAACAGAAGTGAAACAGGAGACAATAAAAAAGGAGGAGGAGGCAGACATGGGCGGCTGTGGTTCAGTGGGTAGAGTGGGTCGCCCAATGACCGAGAGGTTGGCGGTTCACGCCCCGGCTCTGGCTGTCCACATGTCGAAGTGTCCTTGTCCTTGAACCCTGACTTCGGCCCCCAGGTAGGACTTACTGTAGACCTTAGAAACCTACTGGTGTATGAGTGTATGGGTGAATGAGAGGCTACTGTAAAGCGCTTTGAGCACCATGAAGGTGGAAAAACGCTATATATAAATGCAGTCCATTACATGCCCCCCCCCCCCCCCCCCCCCCCCGAACCCACAGGAAAAAAGCCACCCCGAAAAAATGTCCACGAGCTGTGCCATCTCCCCGACGACCCACACACCCCACCCACCCCAAGAAGATTGGCAAAGTGGTCAATGGTCCCTGGATCTACACCCCCAAAAGTCTAACCCACATGTCTGTAATGAAAATGACCCACATGTCTAGTATGAAAATTAGTATTGGGGGTTTAGGGGGTAGTATCGGGGGTTTGGAAGTAGTATCAGGGGTTTAGGGGGTACTATCGGGGGTTTAGGGGGTAGTATCGGGGGTTTGGAGGTAGTATCAGGGGTTTGGAGGTAGTATCAGGGGTTTAGGGGGTAGTATCGGGGGTTCAGGGGGTAGTATCGGGGGTTTAGGGGGTAGTATTGGGGGTTTAGGGGGTAGTATTGGGGGTTTAGGGGTAGTATCGGGGGTTTTAGGGGGTAGTATCGGGGGTTTGGAGGTAGTATCGAGGATTCAGGGGGTAGTATTGGGGGTTTAGGGGGTAGTATTGAGGGTTTAGGGGGTAGTATTGGGGGTTTAGGGGGTAGTATCGGGGGTTTAGGGGGTAGTATCGGGGATTTGGAGGTAGTATCGAGGATTCAGGGGGTAGTATTGGGGGTTTAGGGGGTAGTATTGGGGGTTTAGGGGGTAGTATCGGGGGTTTAGGGGGTAGTATCGGGGGTTTGGAGGTAGTATCGAGGATTCAGGGGGTAGTATTGGGGGTTTAGGGGGTAGTATTGGGGGTTTAGGGGGTAGTATTGGGGGTTTAGGGGGTAGTATTGGGGGTTTAGGGGGTAGTATTGAGGGTTTAGGGGGTAGTATCGGGGGTTTAGGGGGTAGTATCGGGGGTTTGGAGGTAGTATCGAGGATTCAGGGGGTAGTATTGGGGGTTTAGGGGGTAGTATTGGGAGTTTAGGGGGTAGTATTGGGAGTTTAGGGGGTAGTATTGAGGGTTTAGGGGGTAGTATCGGGGGTTTAGGGGGTAGTATCGGGGGTTTGGAGGTAGTATCGAGGATTCAGGGGGTAGTATTGGGGGTTTAGGGGGTAGTATTGGGGGTTTAGGGGGTAGTATTGGGAGTTTAGGGGGTAGTATTGGGAGTTTAGGGGGTAGTATTGAGGGTTTAGGGGGTAGTATTGGGAGTTTAGGGGGTAGTATTGAGGGTTTAGGGGGTAGTATTGGGAGTTTAGGGGGTAGTATTGGGAGTTTAGGGGGTAGTATTGAGGGTTTAGGGGGTAGTATTGGGAGTTTAGGGGGTAGTATTGGGGCCTTGTAACCAATCAGACCTTTTACATTTAAAATGACAATAATTATGAAAACACTTGTGGAAGGAATGTATTTTGTCAGTGGAGGAACCAGTGTATTTTACTGGTGTCATTTCCTGCTGCTTCATCATGAACCACTAAACCTTTCAATACATGTCAATAGTTGAGGTGAAGGTTAGTCAGCTGGTCAGTGTGATGGTCAGTGTGATGTGACATGTGATCCATTTAAGAGGCTCTGATACAAACACTTATCAGTCAAACCCATGACGTCAGATGGTTATCGGTGCTTGTAAATGTTGTTTTCATGTTTCATATTTTGCTTTTCCTCCATAATTCCTGAGCTTTGACATGAACACCAGTGTGACCAGTTTAATGACACAGAGGAAAATGCAAATTACACACAGGATATTATTACTGAAAAGTCACTTCAGAAAGGTTTAATTTAAGGGAAATGCCTTTACAAGTTACTACAGGAATAGTTTTAGGTTTTTAAGTGTTAAGAAGAAAGATAATACATGTTTCTAAAATCAAACTAATGTCCCCACATGTTTGTTAGTGATAAAGAAAACTAGAGTCTGAAACAATGGTTGGATCAAGTTTCCAAGATCAGTCTGCACTGAAAATGTGACATTTGATTCTTTATTTCACTGAATATTTTGTTCATTTTGTGGATTATGTTGTTTATTTTTCTTCATTTTATTGACTATTTTGATCATTTTTGTTTATTTTGAGGATTATTTTGTACATATTTTGTTCATTTTACTGAATATGTTTGTCATTTTGTGGATTATTTTGTTCATTTCTGGTCATCTTTAACACTGTACAATAACACTGGTCTACAGTCAAATGTTTCTTGAATTAAATTAATGAAATGTTCCCACATGTGTGTTGATGATAAATAATACTCAAGTATTTTTACTTAGTATTTCTGTCCTTTTTTTTCACAAAACCCCCCAGGAAACCTACTGGGACTACTTTGGCTTTGACCAAAACTGGACCGGAACTGGGCTCACAGTAAGTCACTGTGGGTGCACCAGAGCAAAGGGGCGGGGTCAGATGAGAGGGGCGGAGTCACTGGGTGCACCAGAGCAAAGGGGCGGGGACAGATGAGAGGGGCGGAGTCACTGGGTGCACCAGAGCAAAGATGCTGATGACAAACACATTAATCTAAAAATACACACCTATCCCTTTAACTTCAGTTGAAATGAAGATCAAAGGGATCTTATATGATTGTGACAACCATAAACGTAGGGTCCCAGCAGGTCAAGTCAGAACACCTTAACCTTTCCCTTTGGGCTGATAAAAGAGGCTGCCATTGGTTGTGTTAGTTTTGTTTGTAAATGTTTTTCGGGGTGTCTCCACCTGTGCTCTCCACAGTCTGGTCAGAGACATGAGTCAGTTAAAGGCTGCAGCAACAGCTGTGACAGCCACCTGATCACATTACTGACCCACATGGTGTTGACCCACATGGTGTTGACCACCCTCACGTGCTCCACAAAACACAAGGACACTTGGAAAAGGCTGCCCGTACCATCAGAGGGCCCCTGGACCAATCTGATCTGCTGCAGAAGTGACCCAAAGTGACCCACATAAGCAGGGTGTGAACAGGCCCAGATAAACACACCCATCTGTGACACTGGAGACGACTGTCCACACTGCACCTCACTATTTTCAGGTTTAGGGCTGGTGTTAGGACGGCCAACATGCTCTGTAATGCTGATGCTGAAGGTAAAAATAACCCTAACCTAAAGGCTACGAACCCAGAAACAACCATAGAAGAAGAACAACAACAGGTGTAGATTTCCTTTTATCACAGATGAGTGAAGAATGTGAGAAAACATCAACGATCTTTAAATTCTTTTTACAGAAGCGACAACAGTCGTTCAGCTCCATAATCCACCATTTTGTTTAATCATTCCTAACTTTCTCCAGACTCCTCCGTCAACTTTCAGACGCTCTAACTACGTCATCCTAAAGATTACACTGATTGGTTGTAGTACCGTCCTATTGCATACAGAGGATTTGAAAGACAACCTTTTAGCCCCGCCTCCTCTGACTATGAAGCACCACTAGACCCATACATGGAATGAATAGAGATAGCACTGCTAGGCTAGGCTAGGCTAGAATAGGCTAGGCTAGGCTAGGCTAGGCTAGGCTAGGCTACTTACTCCTGTATATTGTTAAACAGAAAATTGTCATAATGTTTTATATTTAATAATTAAACTTTTACATTTATTTCTTGAAAATATATTTTTTCACAGTTTAATGATAATGGAAAATATCACAGAATTCTTAACAAATATATGACTATTTTTGAAAAAATACATTTATTTATATATATATATATATATATATATATATGTGTGTGTGTGTGTGTGTGTGTGTGTGTGTAGACATAGGGGGCAGGACTGGGGTTATTAATACAGTAAGTGTATGTATATCTTTTTTCACATCTTTTTTATACAATACTTTTTTACTCTTGGTTTTATTCTTTTTAATTTTATTGTACATATATGAACATGTAAATTGTTGCACTGTCTGAAATAATGCAGAATTGACTTATAGCCAACATATTGTGTAATAAACATAATCAGAAGCTAAACTGTAACAGCTGGACCGTAGTGTTTTATTTCATTCTACCAGAGGAAAAGTGGACAACTGTTCGACTGAAACCTGAGAAGACACACCCAAGCCTTTTATTTATTTATTTTTTCAAATATGGGACATGAACCCAGAATCAGCTCCAGTCATGAACACCCTTCTGTTCTTCTCCTTACACTGACATTTAGCTTTTATTTTATTCACGTCTCTACATGTGACCAAACAATTTGACTCATATATTTATTTATTCATACAGTCACGTCATGTCTTTGTCTGTAATAAAAAAGACACTTGATAAAAAAAAGAGTGAATGTTGGACAGTCTGAGACAGTGTGAGACAGTGTGAGACAGTCTGAGACAGTCTGAGACAGTGTGAGACAGTATGAGACAGTCTGAGACCGTGTGAGACAGTCTGAGACAGTGTGAGACAGTGTGAGACAGTCTGACATAGTGTGAGACAGTGTGAGACAGTGTGAGACAGTCTGAGACAGGTGTGAGACAGTATGAGACAGTGTGAGACAGTATGAGACAGTCTGAGACAGTATGAGACAGTCTGAGACCGTGTGAGACAGTCTGAGACAGTGTGAGACAGTGTGAGACAGTCTGACATCGTGTGAGACAGTGTGAGACAGTCTGAGACAGTGTGAGACAGTATGAGACAGTCTGAGACAGTGTGAGACAGTATGAGACAGTCTGAGACAGTATGAGACAGTCTGAGACAGTGTGAGACAGTATGAGACCAGTCTGAGACAGTGTGAGACAGTCTGACACAGTGTGAGACAGTGTGAGACCGTGTGAGACAGTCTGAGACAGTGTGAGACAGTGTGAGACAGTCTGACATCGTGTGAGACAGTGTGAGACAGTGTGAGACAGTCTGACATCGTGTGAGACAGTGTGAGACAGTCTGAGACAGTGTGAGACAGTATGAGACAGTCTGAGACAGTGTGAGACAGTCTGAGACAGTGTGAGACAGTGTGAGACAGTATGAGACAGTCTGAGACAGTATGAGACAGTCTGAGACCGTGTGAGACAGTCTGAGACAGTGTGAGACAGTGTGAGACAGTCTGACATCGTGTGAGACAGTCTGAGACAGTGTGAGACAGTATGAGACAGTCTGAGACAGTGTGAGACAGTGTGAGACAGTATGAGACAGTCTGAGACAGTATGAGACAGTCTGAGACAGTGTGAGACAGTATGAGACAGTCTGAGACAGTGTGAGACAGTCTGACACAGTGTGAGACAGTGTGAGACCGTGTGAGACAGTCTGAGACAGTGTGAGACAGTCTGAGACAGTGTGAGACAGTGTGAGACAGTCTGACATCGTGTGAGACAGTCTGAGACAGTGTGAGACAGTGTGAGACAGTCTGACATCGTGTGAGACAGTCTGAGACAGTCTGAGACAGTGTGAGACAGTATGAGACAGTCTGAGACAGTGTGAGACAGTATGAGACAGTCTGAGACAGTGTGAGACAGTATGAGACAGTCTGAGACAGTGTGAGACAGTATGAGACAGTGTGAGACAGTCTGAGACAGTCTGAGACAGTATGAGACAGTCTGAGACCGTGTGAGACAGTCTGAGACAGTGTGAGACAGTATGAGACAGTGTGAGACAGTATGAGACAGTCTGAGACAGTATGAGACAGTCTGAGACCGTGTGAGACAGTCTGAGACAGTGTGAGACAGTGTGAGACAGTGTGAGACAGTCTGACATCGTGTGAGACAGTGTGAGACAGTCTGAGACAGTGTGAGACAGTCTGAGACAGTGTGAGACAGTATGAGACAGTCTGAGACAGTATGAGACAGTCTGAGACAGTGTGAGACAGTATGAGACAGTCTGAGACAGTGTGAGACAGTCTGACACAGTGTGAGACAGTGTGAGACCGTGTGAGACAGTCTGAGACAGTGTGAGACAGTGTGAGACAGTCTGACATCGTGTGAGACAGTGTGAGACAGTGTGAGACAGTCTGACATCGTGTGAGACAGTGTGAGACAGTCTGAGACAGTGTGAGACAGTATGAGACAGTCTGAGACAGTGTGAGACAGTCTGAGACAGTGTGAGACAGTGTGAGACAGTATGAGACAGTCTGAGACAGTATGAGACAGTCTGAGACCGTGTGAGACAGTCTGAGACAGTGTGAGACAGTGTGAGACAGTCTGACATCGTGTGAGACAGTCTGAGACAGTGTGAGACAGTATGAGACAGTCTGAGACAGTGTGAGACAGTGTGAGACAGTATGAGACAGTCTGAGACAGTATGAGACAGTCTGAGACAGTGTGATACAGTATGAGACAGTCTGAGACAGTGTGAGACAGTCTGACACAGTGTGAGACAGTGTGAGACCGTGTGAGACAGTCTGAGACAGTGTGAGACAGTGTGAGACAGTCTGACATCGTGTGAGACAGTCTGAGACAGTGTGAGACAGTGTGAGACAGTCTGACATCGTGTGAGACAGTCTGAGACAGTCTGAGACAGTGTGAGACAGTATGAGACAGTCTGAGACAGTGTGAGACAGTATGAGACAGTCTGAGACAGTGTGAGACAGTATGAGACAGTCTGAGACAGTATGAGACAGTCTGAGACAGTGTGAGACAGTGTGAGACAGTATGAGACAGTCTGAGACAGTGTGAGACAGTCTGACACAGTGTGAGACAGTGTGAGACCGTGTGAGACAGTCTGAGACAGTGTGAGACAGTGTGAGACAGTCTGACATCGTGTGAGACAGTCTGAGACAGTGTGAGACAGTCTGACATCGTGTGAGACAGTGTGAGACAGTCTGAGACAGTGTGAGACAGTATGAGACAGTCTGAGACAGTGTGAGACAGTATGAGACAGTCTGAGACAGTATGAGACAGTCTGAGACCGTGTGAGACAGTCTGAGACAGTCTGAGACAGTGTGAGACAGTCTGACATCGTGTGAGACAGTGTGAGACAGTCTGAGACAGTGTGAGACAGTATGAGACAGTCTGAGACAGTGTGAGACAGTCTGAGACAGTATGAGACAGTCTGAGACCGTGTGAGACAGTCTGAGACAGTATGAGACAGTGTGAGACAGTCTGACATCGTGTGAGACAGTCTGAGACAGTGTGAGACAGTCTGACACAGTGTGAGACAGTATGAGACAGTCTGAGACAGTATGAGACAGTCTGAGACAGTGTGAGACAATCTGACACAGTGTGAGACAGTGTGTTCTGTAACAGTCCATGTCCACAGGTCCGATCTGCTCCTCCTGTAGATTATAAATGTGTTGTAGTTTTTTTGCTCAAACATCAACAGACACAGATCGGATCTTGTTGTAACAGACACAGATCGGATCTTGTGTTTCAACACAAACACACGCTCCAGTGGATGAAGGCGACACCAGCAGATTATTGTAACACTCGTCCTACCGCGGATCATATGGATGAACAGAATGATTAATAAAATAAAAATGGACTTACACCACGAGCCTAGAGATGATCCAGGAGACCATTGCGCTGAAAGGCCTGTGACAGGACTGTGAGTGGGAGGAGCTTAACACAGATGACAGGCTGCGTCTGCACAAGGCAACGTGATGCAGAATAAACACAGGGGTGTCTTCCAAACCCTGCCCATAGATGACACTGTTGGTACATGACAGGATTATTATGCAGCTTTGGAAATGATTCTATGATCAACCTCAGACCTATGGGCAGGCTGGGCGACGGGCCAGGGCGCAATCCTCTATGGGGCGCCAGCATATGACCGTCCAGGCAGCGCCCCTATGGCCAGCCAAAGTGTTCACATAGCCACGCGTTGTCTTTATTATATCACGCGTTACAGGACGCGCTTTGGTTACGCGCACTAGCGAGCGCAATGGCACGCGTTATGAAACGCGTGCTAGAACGCGTGCCATTGCACCAGTGCGCGCAATGGCACAGGGGAGCTGTGCCACATTAATAATATAAATAAAACCACTATTACCATTTAAGGATTTTTTCTCCATCTTTTAATCATTTTTCCATTGCTGGTTAGTGGGCTGTAGAGATACTTCTGTGTTTCACACTATTGCAAATCCTAAACCCAGATGAATTGATCATAACGGGCCCATATGGGGATTTGGTGCTATCTTTGGTCAGTTGGTGAGTCCACAAATAGGTTAAGGAAATGAGACAGTGAGTCCATGGTTTAAGAAAGATTATAAAGTATTTAACTAAAAAGTAAATAAATAAATGGGACGTGTGCTGTTAAATGTGTTTACTTTTTTAAATCTCCATATTCCTTCATATATATTTACTGACATATTTATTACATGGATGTAATTGAGGATTTTTCATCAAAGAAGGTAAGAAAGGTCCAGTTTTAGATGGTATCTTTACAGCTGCTGCTGCACCTTTACTTTTACTGCTAGTTTGTTTGTTTGTTGTGGTGAACCCTAAGGAAAAAGCCAAAAGGAAAAGTGAAGTCATTTGCACTTATTTTATTATTACTTAATTATAGTTAACATTGGTTTTGCTTTTTGAAAAGGTTTGTGCAATTTGCAATGTTATTATGTTTACATTTGTGTGCAATTTTAGAATATTTACAAATTTCTCAATTTTATTTATTTATTTTTATCACAATTTTTTTTAAATTGTAATTAAAAATAAGCAGTCATATATACATTGGTGTTTGTCGTATAATTTATCTTTGAAGGATATGGTTCACATGGATATGGTGTGTGTGTGTGTGTGTGTGTGTGTGTGTGGGGGGGGGGGGGGGGGGGGGTGGTCGCCAAAGACATGTCTCGCCCAGGGTGCAAATCAGGCTAGGTCTGTCCCTGATCAACCTTCTGTGGGTTTTTTCTGCACAAACTAATCCTTACAACATTTCATTATGTCTCAGACGACATGTGGAAGTTAACAGGAAGTGTCCAACCTGGGACACCTGGTTGGACATATATATATATGTATAGAGAGAGAGAGAGAGAGAGAGAGAGAGAGAGAGCGTGAACACAATCATCATCTCTCAGTGCAATATTTAGATGTATCCGTATAGGTAGACAAAGCAACTCACATATTTCAGTTTGGCACCACCAAGTCAAACAGGTGGCAATGGAAGCTGAAGTGGCAAACGTGAGCACGGAAAATACATACAACAAGTCATATTGGGATTAAACAAAATGTCATTAACATGACCAACATCTTCATATATCCCAACTAGTCTCTGTAAGAATGTAACACTGGGACATATCAGGCATAAATCGTCTGCGTAAAAGAGGTGGGTGGTAATTGACCCACCTAAATAGCAGCCAACTTTGGCATTATTTAGACTGACACTAATGTCGTCAATATAAACATTAAACAAATATGGGGAAAGGAGACTACCCTGGCGCACCCCATTTGTAACAGAGAAGCTGGAGGAGAGGGTAGCCTTAGAGGCGTCCATAAAACAAACAAAGACAGGGGACCCTAACCCCCTGTAATACTCAATGATTTGCTTTAAAATAAAAACACACATGTCTGTCCCATGTTTAGGTCCTATATATATATATATATATATATATATATATATATATATATATATATATATATATATATATATATATATATATATATATATATATATATATATATATATATATATATATATATATATATATATAGAGAGAGAGAGAGAGAGAGAGAGAGAGAGAGAGAGGGAGAGATTTGATTTTTCAAAAATGATTTATTTATTTACATTCTAACCACAAAATAACAGAAAACAGACATTTTCCTTTAACAATATCCAAACAAAGCATATAGCAAAAAAACTCTTCCTCTGACAGAATGGGACAAAAGGAAAAAAAACTTTTTTTCCCTTCATTTGAACATCACTTAATACAATAGAAACTCAAAATGAAAACATTCAGTTAATGAAGAAAAATGCAAAAAATAAAATAAAATTACAACTCAAACATATGATCTTTGTAATTCAGTATTGAACCAAACAATAATTGTCTTTCAAAAACGGAACAACAATTATTTTTATGACGCCATATTTTTTCGAACTCCTCCAAATCCTCCATCATTCTGTAGAATCTGAAATCAACAGTGATTCTGGCTTTTATCATTGTAGTAAACAGTTTCACAGTGTTACAGTCCAAACTCTCCTCTCTTTTATTTTTTCTGCTGATGAAGATGCTCATTTTTACAGTCCCAAGTATACAATTCAGCAGCTCACATTTGATTCTGTGCTTCTGTCTGTATTTAAAACCTAGAATAAAAATCTGTTTGGAGAAAACTTCTCCAAACAGATTAAAGAGCCTCTTTAAAAACACTAATAGTGTTTCCAGTCTTTGACAGTCCAGGAAACAGTGGAACACAGTCTCTTTACTCTGACAGAACGCACACTCAGTCACATTTTCATTTAAAACTGAAATAAAAGCATTGACGGCCACCGCCCCATGTAGTATCCTCCACTGGAGGTCACCAACCTTTTTAGTTAAAGGTGGTTTGTACAATGCCCTCCATTCAGGACCACTGTCAGAGCCCAGACCCAGACGTTCTCTCCACACTGTATTTGCTCATACACACAACTTGTTGCTGTTTAAAACCTTTACTAAAAACCGGTACATGTGTTTACCCGAGGAGTCCTGCAGGGTAATTGGCTCAGCTGTTAAAAAAGTACCGGGGCTGTTTTTAAAATCAGGGGATAAAATGTTAAAAGGAAATTCTACAAAATGGTCCTTGGGCAGTGTGGATCCTCTACAATACTCAGTGATGACCTTCTGCTCGTCCTCCATCAGCTGGTCTGTCCATCTCCTCAGTAGAAGACCAATGGTCCTCACTGAGGAGATGCCCAGAGCAGAGGACAGAGCAGAGGCATCGTCCATGTGTGGACCACACAGGTCCACCACATGTTTTATCAATACGATCTTTGTTTTTAAAAACTTTAATAAAACTGAGTTTCCTAAAACACTGCCCACATTAAAACAAGTCCCAAAAACAATGGGTTCTTTTAAAATCCAGAGAGGCCAGCCCACTCTCTGGATGTGTTCTTTTTTAAAACTTCCCCAAACCTTAAAAATAGACTGATAAAACCTTGGTAGATCCCTCAGTCGATGTCCCCTCAGGTCCATCAGGAAGAGGGACTCTCTCAGTCCCAGACCGCTGCACCGGGTCAGGATGGCGTTGGCGACAGGTCTCCATACCAAATCCACCGGGCCGCTCAGCAGTCTCTGGATGAACTGAAGTCTGAACGCTGCTCCTCTACTGGATCAGGTGGATCAGTCCTTGTCCTTCTTCATCCCTGGGGAGGAACAGGACACTCTGTGGGGCCCAGTGCAGCCGGTCCCAGAAGAAATCCACCATGATGGCCTGGATTTTTGATATAAGATCGACTGGAGGATCTACACATGACAGACGATGCCATAGCATTGAAGTTATTAAATTGTTAATAATTAAAACCCGACCTCTAAAAGACAGTTTTGGTCAAATCCATTTCCGTTGGTTTAGCCGGCCTTTCACTTTTTCTAAAATATTGTCCCAGTTTTTCCCAATGCACTCATCATTTCTGAAAAAAATCTCCAGGTATTTTATCCCTCCCTCCTTCCACTCCAATCCACCGGGCAACACTAACCTCTGCACCCCCTCCCCTACCATCAGAGCCTCGCTCTTGACCCAATTAACTCTGGCTGATGAGGCTCGGCCAAACCAATGAACACTGCGTTCTAAAAAATCAATATCATTTTGAGTTTTAATTAAAACAATGACATCGTCTGCGTAGGCTGACAGCTTGACGAGCCAATCACAGTGTGGGAATTTAAAACCAGATAAACCTTGTCTGAGTCTGAGGAGCAAGGGTTCTAAAACCAGAGAATACAACATACCTGACAGTGGACACCCCTGCCGCACACCCCTCTACTTTAAAGGGTGCGCTCAAACCACCATTAACTTTTAATACACTCTCAACGTCTCTATACAAGACCTGAATCCGAACCCAAACCCTGTCTATACAAGACCTGGATCTGAACCCAGAACCTGTCTATACAAGACCTGGATCTGAACCCAGAACCTGTTTATACAAGGCCTGGATCTAATCGATGAGACCTGAGCTGAAACCAAACCCTGCCAGCGTCCGCCACAGGTACGAGTGTGGAACCCGGTCAAACGCCTTCTCCTGGTCTATGGAAATAAGACCCAGGTCACTGCCCAATGAGCTGGAGAGTTCCAAAACATCCCGAATTAAAAATATGTTGTCATTAATCAACCTACCAGGTACACAGTAAATTTTGCAGTGTTAAATCAACACTTAGAGAGTTAATTTGGAGACAATGGGACCAAATACACTCTAGAAGGAGTTAAATAAACTCTCTAAGTGTTGATTTAACACTGCAAAATTTACTGTGTACACAGTAGGTCTGGTCCACGTGGATGATGTGTTCCATCACCTTCCTCATTCGGTTGGCCCAGACCTTGGAGGGGAGCTTGTGGTTGGTGCAGAGGAGGGCCACAGGCCGCCAGTTCTTAATGTCCTGCAGGTCTCCCTTCTTAGGGAGGAGGGTGATGACGGCCCTCCTGCAGCTCAGAGGCAGCTGACCCTTCTGCAGGCTGTCAGTCAGAACCTCCATCAGATCCCCACCGACCTCTGGACAAAAGGTTTACAGGGAGCCCATCCAGACCTGGAGCTTTAGTGCTGCTCATAGGCAGCAGGGCAGTTTGTAGTTCTTGGAGGGACAGCTCCTCCACCAGGTCTGGTGGCACCTTGGGCAGGTGGGTGAGGAAGGAGTCCATAGCTGTTATGTCTGTGGGGTCTGAACTGTACAGCCTCTTATAATAACTCCCCGCATACCTGCGAACGCTTGGGGAGTCCTGGATCAGCTGCCCCTCCTCTGAGCGCAGGGTGTGGATCCTCCTCTGACCGTTCCTCCTCTCCAGGCCGAAGAAGAAGTGCGATGGAGCATCCATCATGGCCACGTCCTGGAACCTACTGCGTACCACAGCGACCCTAGCGGACATGCCCAGTAGGTGGGCTAATGCAACCTTTTTAGTTTTGAGGGTCTCAATGTGTCCTCTTTCTCCTGTGGCGTCTGCTAAACCCTGCAGCTCCACCACCTCTGTCTCCAGGTCCCTGATAGACCTGGCCAAGTCCCTGGAGACGTTGTGAGTGTCCTATAGGGACAGATTTTTAATCTGGTTTTTCCCTACGTCCCACCACTGCTGCAAAGAATTAAAATCAGATTTAGTTGATTTAAAATTCTCCCAGAAACATTTAAAAGTTGAATGAAACATACGATGTGTTAAAAGAGCTGTTGTTAAAATGTCAACAGACGCTTTTACATTAAATATGTTTAATAAAAACACTAGACTGAAGCAAAGAATGATCTGGAAAAACAACTGGAGCAATAAAACTATTTATAAAAACACTAAAATGATGATTACAACTATAAAAACTATCTAATCTAACTAAAGTTAAAACTATAAAACCTATCTAATCTAACTAAAGTTAAAACTATTAAACCTATCTAATCTAACTAAAGTTAAAACTATTAAACCTATCTAATCTAACTAAAGTTAAAACTATTAAACCTATCTAATCTAACTAAAGTTAAAACTATAAAACCTATCTAATCTAACTAAAGTTAACACTATAAAACCTATCTAATCTAACTAAAGTTAAAACTATTAAACCTATCTAATCTAACTAAAGTTAAAACTATAAAACCTATCTAATCTAACTAAAGTTAAAACTATTAAACCTATCTAATCTAACTAAAGTTAAAACTATTAAACCTATCTAATCTAACTAAAGTTAAAACTATTAAACCTATCTAATCTAACTAAAGTTAAAACTATTAAACCTATCTAATCTAACTAAAGTTAAAACTATTAAACCTATCTAATCTAACTAAAGTTAAAACTATTAAACCTATCTAATCTAACTAAAGTTAAAACTATAAAACCTATCTAATCTAACTAAAGTTAAAACTATTAAACCTATCTAATCTAACTAAAGTTAAAACTATTAAACCTATCTAATCTAACTAAAGTTAAAACTATTAAACCTATCTAATCTAACTAAAGTTAAAACTATAAAACCTATCTAATCTAACTAAAGTTAAAACTATAAAACCTATGTAATCTAACTAAAGTTAAAACTATTAAACCTATGTAATCTAACTAAAGTTAAAACTATTAAACCTATGTAATCTAACTAAAGTTAAAACTATAAAACCTATCTAATCTAACTAAAGTTAAAACTATTAAACCTATCTAATCTAACTGAAATTAAAAAAGTGAAGCTCTTTTAAAAACATCCCTGGCTCCATTTAAATTAAAGGCGTATTCACATAGTAAAGTCCGGACCAAGGTTCGGACCAGAACCTTTTTTTTTTGCCTTTTCACAATCCAGACTTTATTTACAGTCTTCATTCACACTGTATTGAATCAAATGGACCAACGGACTTTAGAACGTCATGTCGTCAATGTGTGTACAGCGTGCGTCTCTATACTCGACTCTGATTGGTTAGTAGATGAGCGCGCTACACTGTTGCAGGAAATGGACCCATTTACTAGTTTTATGAGTATTTTCTAATTCAGTCTTTATACTATCATCCGACCACATTTCAATTAAATACCTGCTTTCCTCGTCTCCCCATGTATTCCCGCGACTCATGCTTGGACGTTGATTAGATTCCGCGCACGTGACTGTGACGTAATTGGTCCCATAGTCCCAACTTTCCTAAAAAGACCTTTCACACTGTGCACCAGCGAACCTTGGTCCGGATCGAGACTACCTCCTCAGCTCGGACCAAAGACTTGGTCTTTAGTCCGGACCAACGTTCGGGGGAGGTTTCACACTTGTCAATAAAGTTCGAACGTTCCTGGAATGTCCGAAAGTCCGGATTTTCTGAGTGCAGTGTGAATACGCCCTAAGAGATCCTAAGTTAAAAACACTCATCATAAAAATGGAGCTAAAATACAAAACAGAAAACACAGTTAAAAAAGAAGAGATAAAAGGAGTTTAAAAAACACTGCACTACATTTCTTCACTTATTTGATACCTTACTTTGACAATTAATTTTCTTAGTCTGTGAACTTCTTGGTCAGTAAAGGATTCATTTTCATTTTCATCTGGGTTCCTCATATGGGTTTTTACTGATTCTATAAATTTTAAAAGATCAGGGAATGGTTTTTCTATTGGTACTGACCTTTTTTTTAACATTTTTCCTGCTAGGCTCCTCCTCCTCACTACTTACTTCAGATTCCATACTGTCTGTCTCTTCTTCTCTTTGTGATCCATCTACTGTCTTGTCCTCTAAGACCTCTTGAGCCCTCTGAGACGACTTTGTTGTGATTTGGGGCTTTATAAATGAAATTTAATTGAATTGAATTGTCCTTTAGAGTTTTTTTTGCCCTGGTCTGTGATTTTGCCTCTGTATTTTTTCATTTTGTGGCGGACTTCTGCGTGTCTCCTTCCAACTCCATCTCATGCTCTTCTTCTTCTAAAATCGCTTCCACAATTTTTACTGCTAATTGACTTTCATTTTCACTCTCATTTACTATCATTACTATCATTATTATCATTATTATGATTACTATCATTATTATCATTATTATCATTATTATCATTACTATCATTATTATCATTATTATTATTATCATTACTATCATTATTATCATTACTATCATTATTATCATTACTATCATTATTATCATTACTATCATTATTATCATTACTATCATTATTATCATTATTATTATTATCATTACTATCATTATTATCATTACTATCATTATTATCATTACTATCATTATTATCATTATTATCATTATTATCATTACTATCATTACTATCATTACTATCATTATTATCATTATTATTATTATCATTACTATCATTATTATCATTACTTTCATTACTATCATTATTATCATCAGTATTATTATTATCATTACAATCATTATTATCATTACTATCATCATTATTATCATTACTATCATTATTATCATTATTATCATTACTATCATTATTATCATTATTATCATTACTATCATTACTATCATTATTATCATTATTATCATTACTATCATTATTATCATTACTATCATTATTATCATTATTATCATTATTATCATTATTATCATTTTTCTTTTTCTGTTCCCCCCTCTCTTTCCTTCCTTCATCTTTACTCTTTTCTCCCCTGTCACCCTGTCTTCTCCTTTCTTCAACCAGTCCTTCTCTTTCCTCACTCCTTCCTCCCCTCTCACCCTTTTCTCCTCCTTCCACCTGTTCTTTCTCCACCTCTCCCTCCACACCTTTCTTCTTCATCTGTTCATTCTCTGTTTATTCTACTACATTATTGTAACCTACTGTTCTCCTCCTCTACCTCCACTTCTGCACCTTCATCCTCCCTCCTTTCTCTCCCTCAGTGCTCGGTGGCGCAGAGGCAGCGGTACCCACCAGATCAGCTGATCCATCCGCGCCTCCAGCCGATCGACCCCCCCTCACTCTTCCTGGACAACTTCTAATTAAGTGACCCTCTCCCCCACACCCAAAACATTTCATAGTGTCAGTGGAAACATGCAGTGTCATCAAAACCATCCACCTTAAACTTAAACACCAAATTCAAACTGTCACTGCCACCGTTCAGCGTCATCAACACTTGCCTTCGGAAAGAGACGACGTGCTTCAGCTGTTGTGACTTACATCCCAGGGGGATGAGTTTGATCGGTGACAGCAGTTTGCCATGTCTCGATAACTCTCGACCCAACACTTGATTCGAAACAAATGGAGGTATATTAGAGATTATCACTCTTTTAGCAGGATTAACCAGTGACAGTGCAGGAATTAAAGTGTCTCTAACCACCACCCTGTGTTCCATCATCTGATTCACCTGGTCCACACTGTCCAAAAAAACCACCACCGCGCTGTTCATTCGTGAAGCTGATTTAACACTGTTAAAACCAACTAGTTCCCCTATAGCTAAGCTAACTTAACTCCCCTATAACCAAGCTAACCTCCTCTACAGAACAGCTGATCGACGGTGTCAGCCGAACGGCGTGGCGCCACGTCAGCTGTTCTAACCCCTGGCTAGCCATGTTACCAGCCCCTCTGGATAACAGGTTCACCTCCTACCCTAACTACTACACCTACCCCCCTACACTACACCCCCCCAACACAATACTACCAACAAACGCCCACCACCAAGTGAAGTAGAAAAATCACCAAATACACCGTAAAAAACTCAGAAAAACACATACACTCGCTCAGCAACCAAACTCACTTCCTGCTCCCACAAACAGAGAGAGAGAAAGAAAGAGAGAGAGAGAGAGAGAGAGAGGACACAGACTGGCCCACACCAACTTGTGAGCAAAAATAATTTTTTTTAAAAAATATTGTAACATTGCGACTTAGCGCCATCATCTCTGCCCCATGTGTGTTTTTCTTTTTTCTCATCCTTTTTTTTTCTTTCTCTCGTTTTTTTTTTTTTTTTGAGTGTGTGAAGCGCGGCTCTCCTGCGACATATGTTTAAACTGGACATTGTCATCTGGACCTTGCCTCACTACTCAGTCATTACCCCATATGGTGGGTGTCTGGAGGTGCGCGCAAACACACACGCGCGCACGCCCACACACACAACTGCTGCAGAACCGGACCACTGTTATATCCTCATAATTCACAGGCTTAATTGAACACATGATCAAACCATTGACTACAGCAGTGGTCCCCAACCCCCGGCCGACGGTCCGGTACTATTCCGTGGATCACGGCCGCCGGCCGCCTAACAGTAACTTAATTCATTCATTATTTCTCTTGTATTTATTATCCGAGTCTGAACAATCTTTTATTTTGAAAAATGACCGGTTTCTGTCGGTTCCATCTGTCACTTGAATGTCAAAAATGTAACCCACATGTTAGCAAAGGGAGTAAAAACAGATGTGTTTGGAAAGTTTCTTTTCGAAAAGCAAAAGGCGAATAAAGAGACAGAAGAAGAGCCTCCAACTGCCAAGAAAAGGAAAGATTTAAAAGACAATACCAGGAGTTGGACTGGAAATATGGATTTATGGTGACAGGTGATTCCCACAGACCAGACTAAACCACCCCCAAGCTGACCTGTCGTCCTGGCTCCCCCTTGCCGTAGCATCTTTGTACCATGGATGAGGTACAACGCTATACCTCATCGATCTCTAGCTGTGATAGCAACCTCTTATTGCGGATATTCGAACACTGAGCTAGGAGCTGTTTCTTAGTCAGTGAGGATGTGGGGTTTCGAAGCAACCATTTCTCCCACATCCTCTGCATGTACCCTCTCTCACTGGGGTTACTCCCGTAGTAACACTCCATCAGTACCATGTTCTCTGCCCTGCTCCATGAATGTCTTGTTCCAGTAGCCAATTTAACATCAGGGTGTCCTGGTTCCTCAACCCCTAACGCGGACCTTGTTGTCCCGGGCGCCGTCCGAGCAGGTATGACTATTTATTGTATCACTCATCGTGAGGTATAGGCATGTATAGCGTAAAGTGCCTTGGGTTAAGTCCCACACCTGGGATTCGAACCGGCAATCTAATATATATATATATATATATATATATATATATATATATATATATATATATATATATATATATATATATATATTTATATATATTAGTATTTATTATTTAAGTATCTCCAATTGGCTGCTGTTACAGCAGCTGTATTACTGTTGATTTGTTCCAGCAGACTAGCAAAGTGCATTTTTATAATTGTATTTAGAGATTTAGAGTTAACTAGCTGCTGTTATGAATCTGGTAACTTTCCAAGCAGACTGTAACGTGACGTCTTTACGTGACGTCATGGAGCCTATGGGTGTTATCTCATCTCAGGTCAGAAGGTCAGACGAAGTGAAGGAAAAAAAACATCTGATACACCTTGACCTTTGACCTTTAGAGCTCAACATGTAACTGTTTATTTCTTAACACATTATCAGATTGATAATGTCATCTCTGATGATTGATAATGTGGGGTGAGTCTGGCTCTGGCTGTGGGTGACTGTATTGTGGTGCAGGGAGAAGATGGGGTTCCAGGACCTGATGATGGGGTGCTGTGTGGCAGGTTGAAAAATTCTGAATCCCTTGATCAGCTTTATTTGTTTTTGTCTCATTTGCCTCTGTCTCTTCGTTCTTAGTTGGCCCTCCTAATTAGAAGTTTTCCAGAGCTCTTTGGAAATGTGCCATCCAGGAAAACATGGGCATGACATTGATGTGGGAAATGCGCAACCCATCAAGTAGCACTTCTATCGAATGTCTCCAGAGTGGCTTAAATTGTTGGATAAGGAAATTGAGTACATGATTGATAATGGTATTTCAATGCCGTCGTCATCAAGTTGGGCTTCACCTTGTATCTTGGTACCTAAACCAGGCAATACACCACGGTTTTGTACAGATATGCGAAAGGTTAATGCGGGGACCAAATCTGATTAATTTCCTCTACCCAGGATAGACGACTGTGTTGATATGGTGGGATCTGCAAAGTTTGTCTCAAAATTCGATCTGCTCAAGGGATATTTGCAGGTTCCCTTGACAGAGCATGCACAGGAAGTCTCCTCCTTCGTAACTCCATCCGGGTTGTATTCATACACTGTGATGCCGTTTGGCCTGAAGAACGCTCCTGCTACGTTTCAGCGGTTGATGAACCGGGTTATCGCAGGTTTGAGGGGTTGCGCAGTGTATTTGGATGATTTAGTGGTGATTAGTAACTCTTGGCAGTCTCATTTGCAATGGATTAGGGCACTGTTGGAACGGTTGGCAGCAGCCCAGTTGACTGTTAACTTGGCCAAATGTGAATTTGCTAGAGCCACGGTTACCTATCTAGGCAAAATTGTTGGCCAGGGCAAGGTGGCTCCTGTGGATGCCAAGGTGGCTACAGTTGTGAGTTTCTCCTAGCCCACAACTAAAAAAGAACTTCAGCGTTTTCTTGGTCTCGTGGACTATTAGAGAAGTTTTTGCTGCAACTTCTCATCTGTTGTTTTTCCCTTGACTGAGTTACTAAAGGCTAGTGCCAAGTTTATTTGGTCTGATCAGTGCCAGCTGGCTTTTGAAAATGTAAAGTCTTTATTGTGTTCCTGTCCAGTTCTTGCAGCTCCACAATTTGACAGGCCACTTCATTTGCAGGTGGACGCTAGTCAGGTTGGGGCTGGTGCTGGGGGGGGGGGGGGGGGGGGGGGGCGGTTTAGACCTGTCTGTTTCTTTTAAAAAAAGTTTAACAGGTACCAGTCCAACTATTCTGTCATTGAAAAGGAGGCATTGGCTTTGATTTGGGCCATTCAGCATTTTGAGGTTTATGTGGGGGGAGGGGCACCGGTGGTGGTGTACATGGATCATAACCCACTGACCTTTTTGAAGAGTCTCAAGTCCCCAAACCAGCGTTTAGTTCGTTGGGCGTTGTTCCTACAGGCATTTGATTTGGACATTAGGCATGTCAAGGGGGAATCGAATGTTCAGGCAGATGCTCTGTCTCGTGCATCGTTGTGATAGGAGCTCTGAGATGGGCAGTGGATCAGGTCTGTGGTGGGTGTTAAAAGCTCTAAGGTGTTTCTGTCTTACATTATAATCAGAGTAGTGTTTTCTTGGTCTGTTAGTATTTAACAAAACAGGGATTTCGTGGGATTTTCTAATGGAGTCAGCCATGCTGACCAGTTGGGACCAGTATGAATCTAGAGTCCCATAGTCTTTCTGAGTTAGTCCGCTGGCTGGAGGGGAGTAGTACGGGTCTGAGGTCCCATAGTTGTTCCACTGGCCGAGAGGAGGGCAGTACAGGTCTGGGGTCCCATAGCTGCTCAGGACCAGCACAGAGTATTTCTAATAGAATTTGCCCAGTGGCCGAGGCGAGTCTGTGCAGATCTGAAGTCCCACAGTTGTTTGTCTGCATAGTCTGTGGTGGAACTGGGGGTGGTGGTGGGGGTTTGGTCTTTTATGATTTGTGCTTTAGTTTGGGACTGGCTGATAGAGTAGATGGAGTATGTTGGAGGTGTGAAGGTTCTGGGCACAGTAGCTGTGGGCTTGCTACAATAGTGAGACCGGCGTTTATTAATTTGGTCATCCTGGGATTGAACGAGGGGGAGGAGCTGGGAGAGAGGTTCAGGGTTTTTGGAGTTTGTTCTTCCCCAGGTGTTGATAGTGATGCGCTGGGTCCACCCTGTGACGTATCTACCAGCTCCTGTAGCACGTTGTCCCGCAGGGCGTCGTTGGGTGGGGCCACGACGGTCTCCGTTGCCACTGTAGCTGATGGGTTAGTATTTGGAGGAGCAGCGGTGGCTGGTGGGGGAGGAGGCTGTGAAGCCCTGGCAGTCTTTGATGTTTGTGGGGCGACGGTGGTTGTCTGTGTTGCTACTGTAGTTAATGGAGGAGGGGTGCAGGCTCTGGTGGTCATCCGAGCCCTGGTGGTCATTGAGGTCGTGGTAGTCTTTGGAGGAGCAGTGGTTTGGGGAGCCTTGCTGGTCTTTAAGGCTGTGGTGGTCGGTGGAGGCAGTGGAGGAGCAGCGTTGCTCTGTGTGGCTATGGTGGCCTGCCGCTTAGCCACAGCTGGATGGCAGATGGAGTAGTGGATGTGTGAGCTCAACACTCTAGCTCCATGTCTGTTCAGATGCATTCTGTTCAGCTGAAAAAGCCCCTTTCTCTCCCAGAAAACGTTGAAGTGGTCAAGAAAGTTCACCTTGCGCTCCAGGCAAGCAGTTGACAGCCACCCTTTTAATTCCAGGAGACCGCTAAATTGATTGACTCTGCCATTGACTGGTGGTATGGGATCACTGATGTAAGCTTCAATATCTATGGCACTCAGCAATTTCAGCAGTTCAGTAAAGTCCTGTTTTAACATTTCTGTCTGTTCTCCAGAAATGTCATTTTCTCCTGCATGAATTATGATCTTGTTTGCGGTTTGGTTTGGTTTGGTTTATCAATGCTTATTTTTAATTACAATTTAAAAAATACAAAGTAAAAATTGTGATAAAAATAAATAAATAAAATTGAGAAATTTGTAAATATAAATATTCTAAAATTGCACACAAATGTAAACATAATAACATTGCAAATTACACAAACCTTTCAAAAAGCAAAACCAATGTTAACTATAATTAAGTAATAATAAAATGAGTGCAAATGACTTCACTTTTCCTTTTGGCTTTTTCCTTAGGGTTCACCACAACAAACAAACAAACTAGCAGTAAAAGTAAAGGTGCAGCAGCAGCTGTAAAGATACCATCTAAAACTGGACCTTTCTTACCTTCTTTGATGAAAAATCCTCAATTACATCCATGTAATAAATATGTCAGTAAATATATATGAAGGAATATGGAGATTTAAAAAAGTAAACACATTTAACAGCACACGTCCCATTTATTTATTTACTTTTTAGTTAAATACTTTATAATCTTTCTTAAACCATGGACTCACTGTCTCATTTCCTTAACCTATTTGTGGACTCACCAACTGACCAAAGATAGCACCAAATCCCCATATGGGCCCGTTATGATCAATTCATCTGGGCTTATTAACACTCCTGTGAAACACAGAAGTATCTCTACAGCCCACTAACCAGCAATGGAAAAATTATTAAAAGATGGGGAAAAAATCCTTAAATGGTAATAGTGGTTTTATTTATATTATTAATGACTTAGACTAGTCTAGACTAGTCTAATGTGTAACAGTGTAACGTTGTATTAATAAAGTATTTGTTGGTTAGCAGGTCAATAGGTTATTAAAATAACCCAGTTGTGTCTGGAGCACATTTGCTTAGGATTTGGGCTTGTTTTTGCCTTTTGTTGACCTTATTATCTTCAGGGTCATCATCACATTCACACTCAACACTTGCCATGTTTGCAAAGTAACTGCGTAATTTATGCCAACCTGCCTCTTTTCTCCTTTTTCTGAACTGAAAGCTGGATGGCTTTTTTCTGTCCATCTTGGTTCGACGGTGTTCGACGCTATTGATGCTATCACTGACATTCACCAATAATTTTGACATGACATCACAAACTTAGAGAACTGGCAGTTACATTTTTTTCCTATAGCCAGTGTTTATTAAAATTTAAATATACATATCAAAATTAGAATGTATATTTTTACGATATAGTGTGGTTGTAATTTTTTTTTAAAACAGAAATGTCATATTAGGATGATTGCCCAGGCCCCCCCTCATGACTCGTCTCATTTCATTGGCTGCTGTGCTCAGCTGCTCATTACCCCCCCCCCACGTGCCTTTCTCACCCCCGCTCCCTCAGCTGGGGTGTATGGCAAGCAAAAGTGTTCACATGGCCACGCATTTTTGTGTTTATTATATCACGTGTTACAGAACGCATTCTAGCACACGCACTGGTGCGTGCAATGGCACACGTTCTAGCACACTTTATGGAACGTGTGCTAGAACGTGTGTCATTGCGCGCACTAGAACGCGCCCTGTAACGTGTGAAAGCGCGCCAGTGCGCATGCTAGAACGCGTTCTGTAACGCGTGATATAATAAACACGTGTGGCCATGTGAACACTTTGGCTTGCCATAGGGGCGCTGCCTGGGCCGAAGCAAGCAACAAAAAAAAAAAACAGGAGAAAAAAATAGGACTGTCATATGCTGGCGCCCCATACAGGATTGCGCCCTGGTCCGTCGCCCAGCCTGCCCATAGCTAAAACTGCCGTTAACACCCGCCAATGGCAACGGGTTTTGTCACTTCAGATTCACGGCACCGTATCACTCCACAGGTAGTTCGGCAACTTTTAAAGTAAATATTCATTCCGTTGTAACGGCTGTTTTATCCAATCTGTTAGAGGAGTGACAGTAATATACATTATCCCTAGCTTATTTATTCTATAGCCTAAGTTATACTATTTCCATTTTCCATTCACCCAAAGCTGTAAATGTTTAGTTAATAGTGATAGGATGCTAGGTCCTAACATTTTCACTTTTTGTTTTGTTTCAATGATAGACTATAATTCAAATATATAGGCTGGATGAGATAATTAGTCATGTTCTTAGGTTCTTTAGGCTACAGAACCCATTGGGTCGGCCTAGTATACCTACCACATTTGTATTTCAATTGTAGCAAGTGAATAGGCTAAGTGAACCATGTATGGCCACTTTACCAGATTTATAAGTTATAACTACTGTGTTCACCTCTTACAGGAAAGACTAACAAAGTTTCACACAACACTGCTCCATTATAAGATAGCTGTACATTATTTAGGATTAGTTTTGTGCCAGTCTGTTTAAATAAGTTAAAACCGGCTTTGAATGGTTTAAAACACTGGTGGTGATCAACCACCTAAAAACTCAGCCAAATAGACCTAATTATTGATCATCTCTCTTTATAGTTTCTTTGCATCAATTTCACATGGTGAGCATCATTATCTTAAAACTCAGAGTCAAAAAGGCCTCATTTATAAAGAAGTTGTGCATCCACAGACCAGTCTGTGACTGTACACGGTGTGTGCATTTGTGTTTAATTTGGACCCAGGTTTAATTTGTGGACCGTGCAGACCTTTCTATGTGGAGTTGACATGTTTCTCTCCTCGTGTCTGGATGGGTTTCCTCCAGGTGCTCCAGTATCCTTCATCACCCAAAAACATGTTTGTTAGGGTCAAATCCTCCAGCAGGTGATTGTGATCATTAGTCTGGTTCTACAGCAGGTGGGTCCCCGGGCACCACCCATGGATGCTCACTGCTCCTTACAGGTTACCCCAGTGGCATTAAGGATGGGTTAAATGCAGAGGACACATTCCATTGTACAGTGAATAATGACAAATAAAGAACTTTACCTTTAATAATAACTAAGGTTCTATATTTTCTTTTTAGATGTATTTATTGAGATGCAGGTTTTTTTTATATCTGCTTCTAAGCTATTCCATAGGTTCACCCCTACAACCAATACACATCTGGCTTTATTATTGATCCTTGCATCATTTCATTTGAAAATGGACGTTCCTCGTAGATTATATTTGCTCTCTCTGGGGTGGAACAGGTCCTGGACAGAGGGTGGAAGCTGCTAATTGTGGTCTTTATACATTAGGATTGCAGTCCTGACACCAACAAGATGATGTAGTTTTAAAGTCTATAAGTCAATGAATAGTGGATTGTTTTTGGTTCATAGAAGTCTGACTTACTGATGAGTCTTATGGACTTTTTTTGCAGTAGGAATATTGGACTGATAAGTGTTCCCCACACTTCTGCACAATAGTTCATGTCTGGGAGTACAAGGAAACAGTACAA